>VWZF01002844.1:841874-1249909 GCA_013396755.1 Sclerurus mexicanus
TGTTGGCCTGCGGCTTGCGTAATCTGCGATCAATTATTTATTTCATGCACCACTTGCGGGTCCGGGGGGGGGCGGCGGTAAGGCCTCTGGTGTGGCTCGGTGCAGCAGAAGGGAGGCTTCCTTCCCACGGGTGCGAGAGGGAGGGGATGTGGAGGCTTTTTCTTCTGGGCTCAGATAGTGTTCTTAATGCGCGTTCCTCTCCCCGTGCGAATTCCGGGGATGTGGGCGAGGGAGGTCCTTCTTCATGATACATTTTTAAAGATCAAGTGGAAGCCATCCTAGTCTGAACAAAAATAACCTTGTGTGGTTTACTTCATGTGCTAGATCGGTGTGGTTTTTTTTTTTTTCTTTCTCCTCATTCTGTGGCAGGTTGGGCTGCTCAGCCAGCCTGGAGAGAAGGCTGAAGAAGGAAACATGTCTTCTGATTCTTTTTGTCTGTCTGCTCAAGCAAGGTTTGACTCCAAATGGTTGAAGACAGACTTGCAGGTAAGGAGTTTGACGGTCATATTCCGTTGTGACCTTTCAGGTGCAGATCAAGGATGCTTTTAGTCTAAAAAGCTGACGAGTAGAAGACTGCAGCATTGCTCTTGAGATAGTGTGTAGGTTTTTCTGAGTATGCCGATTTGAAACTGGTTTTGAAGAAACACTTATTTTGAGCTGCAAATAGATCTGCATTGTCAGTTCAGTCCCTTCTGCTTTGAAACAAACTGGGCTATGTATGTATGTTATCTTTGCGTAGTGTCAAAGCCCTTAGTTGAGTGTGTGGCATTTCTGCTGGAACTATAAATTCTTCATTTAGGCTATTGCTAAATGTCTTGCCTGCATATGAACTAGCAGCTTTAATGCACGGGAGAACTGAAGCGAAAGGTGATGGAAATCTAATTTATGTTTTGAAGAATTCAAATTAGCTTTTACTGTAGTTGTTTGTATAATGGGTAGAGGCGTTCTTTTAAATTTGCTCCTTTTTGAAAGGAGTTAATTTGTTGTCAAAGATACATGGTTGAAATGGAAGTGGTCTTTGTTGAAATGTGCCGTTATTTGGTGAAAGTTTTATCTTAGAAGATGATCTGTTCATTGTATTATGCAGCTTGCATAAGGGAGGAGGATACTATCGTGTTTTCCCAATTCAGGTTTGACATTAAGTGGAAAATACAGAGAAGTAGAGTGGTTTGGGCCAGTTATGTTTGTTTTAGATGAAATGAGTAACTAGATTAAGTCTTTGTCTCCTCATCTTCCTTTCCCCAGATGTTACAAACAGATCCCTTGCCTTGAATAACTGTGCAAGTTCTTACTCAAACCCCTGAAATTCTTGTTGGGATGGGCCAGCCAGTGTTATTCTTTCATTACAGTTAATGATAATGTTACTGACATTTTTAAAAGAAATTCCATCATCGTTGCCTTATCCCAGAATACATGCTGATAGTCTGAATGGTTGAGTTCAGCTGTTCATTTTGTTAGACAAGGATTTTTCCCCATGCAGTTGTGATTCGAAAGCGGTCTTTCTCCAGTATTTTACACCAAACAAACAAAATTGGAATCAGAAGTGACAGATGTACCCTAAGAGGTTACATTATTTAGTAGGTCTTGTATGCAAATACTATAAAATGGCAGGGCTTGCTCTTGATTTGGCTAGGTTAGTTCTATTTTCATCTTCTAGTCTTACCAAAGTAAAAGTTGGGATCTGAAATCAGATGTTTAGTCTAATGTGGTAAATAAATACAGTAAAAAACATTTTGGAGATAAGCTTATTAAGAAATATGGAGATATTTTTTTTGTTTCCAAGAAGGTGGCTTCTAGATTACAAATATATTGCTTCAATGATTGTTGAATACAGGAAAATTGTAACTGAAAAAGTGACAACCTTTTTTTATAACAACTGCTGACAATGCATTGCCTATTTGTCTTCTGTATTATATGGAGTGAAAAACGTGACTATTCATGTGATTTGTCAGATTTTTCCTCTTACTTGTAGTACCTTTTTTCTCCATCCTTTTTTGCTGTTTATGTAAATTTTGACAGGAGGGTTTCAGTTGTCATTCAGACTTTTAAGGGTTATTTTTGGTTGGGTGTATAACTGCAATGAAACATTTGTCTTTTATGAGACTGTAGTCAATGTGTTGTAATAATTCCTTTTAATAATAAAAATCCAAATTTGTAACATGTTTCTATGAATAAATGCTCTTATAAGAGTTCTTTATGAGTAATAACAAGTTAGACTCTAATTGTCAGGGTAGTCCCTTTGTTTTCTTCCAATCAAGCTGTAATCAAAATAATGAGATTAATGAAATAAGAGAACAGTGATTGTTTGTCATCTGCTGGACACAAACATCACTTCTCTGGAATCTGAAGACTACCCAGGCCGCCTGGGTATAATATAATTTTCTTCTTAGGTTAACTGTTTTGTGGTATTGCACCATCCCAGAAGTCTAATTTGGATTTATGTATTTGATATTTTGAAAAATATGCCTGTGAATCTTGAATTGCATATTTTTAATGTATTAAGTGGCAGATGTCTTCTGTCAAGTAAAGGGATTTCAGGCTCTGGGGAATTTTTCTTTTACATGATTGACTACTTTAGCTACTGGTTGACTAGTATGACCTAGCTGTATGTGAGTTTTTTTTTAATAGGTGTAAATTCTGTCTCTTAATCTTTTAAGCTCTGTGTGTACTGAATATGCAGATTTCTTGCCATGCCATGTGTTTACCGTCTCAACTATATAAGGGCCTTACTGGTGTTCAAGAGACTGTCAACAGGAACTGAAAAGATGAACACAGTACTATGAGGGGTTTGAAGAAGACACACTAAATTTATGTGAATTGATGAAGATGGCTCCATGTTGTTTGGAAATGGACCCTGAAACCCTTCACTTTGCAGCTACATTTTTAACTTTTCACGGTACATCAGTCCAAGAACGAGTAGGTGAAAGTCCTTGGAGGAACAGAATTATACTGGGCAGTTCTTACCTTAGGAGACATACAAAGATTGATTAGTCTTTAAAACTAACCTTTGCTGCTGCAAAATTTGGGGTGTATAGCTACAATTGGAAATTAAATGTTTAATTTGGTGGCCTGGTAGTCTCCAAAGTCTGACTTACCTTTTTTCTTGGTCATTGTTGCCAGAGAGTTTGCTCTTTAGACTTGACTGGCAGTTATTGTGGATTAAGCCAGTGAAATGTCTCTGAAAATCGTTGTATTCTTTTTTTGTCTTTAGTTCAAGATGATGTTGCATTAATAATGTAATACACTGTATTCTAGTACTATGTAGATTAATAAGTCTGTAATATAGTGGTATTAATAAGAATGACACATGGATTGTAGCATGGATTGTGTTTAATCACCTGTGTGCGTCACTGTCGCAGCTGGCGTCCAGGTCAAATTTAAATGTTCTTATGCAGTTTTGGGATGTTACTGTGAAGAGACAAAGGCAGTGTGATATAGAATGTTATTACTGTTCTTAAGAGAATATCGAAGGTACAAAGCCTTTTGTAGCAGCAGTGAGCCTCAGAGTTAACTGAGGTGGTGCAGAATGTTAATAGAATATCTTGACAATATGCTTTTTGCTTATATTAATTTATTTGAAACAATACTGTTATAGGAAGCCAAAACGCTCCACAAAAGACCCAAGTGCATCCTGTAACTATTCTGTAGGGTTTTTTACTAACTTTGTGATTTTTGACCTGTGACTGTATGATTTAGACCTACTAGTATAATTTTGAAGTGCTTAGAAACAATTGTTTTACTGGGAATTTTAAATTTCCTGGTGGAGCAAAGTAATGTAAATGTTGTCTGAAGAAAACCTCAAACTATTACAGCAGCTGAAAAATTGGACTAGTTCAGCTGAATATAAGATAACATCAGTAGTACAATATGCAATATGACCTATGACGTATATCAATATGTATAAGATCACTATTAATAAAATAATCCTATGAAGTTATTAAACAGGTGGATTTTACTACAGGCCACTTTTTCATGTGTCATGTTTAATGTAGACACTAGAAAAGTTAGCATGTCATTTCAATTTCCAATTTATTAGTTTAGATTTGAATTAATACATTTAGAAACACGTACCTAATTATGACTTTCTAGTAGAAACCATCACATCTATAGTAAAATCAGTGTGTAATGGGAGATTGTATTTTAATGACTGTTTCTAAGGAAAACATCCTTTTAAAGAGAGAAGATTGAAATTGTTTATTTAAACCTAGATACCCAGTTTGCAGAATCAAACTGTGCTTAAAGTAATTCTGATTAAGTAGATGTACTGTACTACTAATTTAGAATCTTATGCAGAGACCTTTAATTAGTGATGGATGAATAACTGAAAACTAGAATTGCTGTGAGCTAAGGGGATGCGTGTGTGTGTTCAAATGGTGTTTAATTAGGCTGCTTATTCTGGATCCTGTGGAGAACTATTGTGCTTAATAGCAGGAGTTAGAGTGAAAAACTTTCATTTTCCTGTAGTGTGGAAAAAAAGTTTAGGCAACAGTCAAAGTGCAAAAGCTGTCTACAAGTGGAATATGATGCATTTTCATTAGTTTGCCTTGAGTTCATGGCTGGCGGACTATCATCTTTTGCCACAGAGATGAAAGTGAGCTTTTTGAGATGAAAAATCCACCTTTAAAGGTTGCATTGGTTTGAAATCTTTTTACTCTCCCTTCAAAATTGCATTCACCATTTTGATTTTCATGACAACCCTACTCTTCAGCATTTAGACCAGTGTCTTTGCTTGTAAGAAGAAAATGTAAATAAATAACTTGACTACTAAAAGCAAGAAGTTAGTGAAAGTTGCTTTCTCTGTTTTGTTGCTTTCTTGTTAATTTTCTTCCTTGTTTTGGTTTTCTGATCAAAAAATGAAGGGCTTATTTGGAAGTTCTTATAGCAAATTGTGAATCAGAAATCCTGTGTTTTCAAAGGACGTGAAGTTTGCAGTAGAGATTTCTTTATTTAAAAAATGAAGTAATGCTGTCTCTCCAGTGTAAGTGATTTCCAGGGGGAGTGATGAACACTGTATGTGGGGTGATAGGTTAGAGAAGTTAAATTTAATGTTTGTGCAAATATTTGGTCTCAGACAGAATTACTGTTCTTCATATGAAGAAAGTTAGATAATTTCTAGGTTTGAGGGAATTGCATAGTTTTTCTTTGTATATGACTATTAACTGTTAATAAACTTTTCCAAGAAACAGAAGACCAGAAGACTGTTATTATGGGGGTGTTCCTGGTTTAACCCCAAACCCATTGAAGTAATGTGGGGCTGCTGAACTTTTCTGTCCTTCCTATCGGAGCTTTTGAGCAGTATGTTTAGATCTAATGATGTTTCACTGTGCGTTTGCATAGGTATGATAAGCAGCTGTGGTTTCAGGGCATGCTTCATTGAGAAGGGAAGGAAGGAAGCTAGGACAAAATACTGACAAAGACAACAATGAAAAAGGAAACACATATTGAATGGATTCAAAAAAAGCAAAAACAACAGAAGAGAGACTTGGGAAGGGACTTACTGTTCTGTGATTTTCTTCACTATTATTGGGATGAAAAAAGTTTTCTATTTTAGTATATTTTTAAAAAGAAGTGTTTTTGAATGTGGTGTTTAAAACACAGCCAGTGGCTAATCCAGAAGTAACTGAATAGAAGAACAGATTCTCCCCCCCCCACCCCTGCTGGCAATTCTGAGGTGAGGATTATTTAAGTAGCTTATATTTTAAATGTTCAGTGATTATGAAGTCACTTTCTTAAATTTCCAATGCACTTATATAATCAGAAATCCTACCTGAAGCAATCCTCATCTTTTCATGTCATTTTTCTTTTCCTGGCTGGGTTTTTGTTGAGTTCAAGTTAACTTCCATGAAGGCTTCTGTGCTTTCTGCAGGGAGGTTTATGAAACCACATCAAGAATGTGATCTGCTATACCACATGGAGTAAGCTTTCTCTGACTTAAACAATTGAGTTTAGAACAAAATGAGAGCTGCTGATTATTCTTAAAATAATTGTTAAAGGCAAAACTGTAGTGGTGCCTTGAAAATTCTCAGGAGCTTCTGCAGTTATGGTTGCAAGATTTAATTTTCTTGAAATGTAAGGAAAGGTTAATGCCAGTGTCTTGTCTAGAGTTGATGGGAATGGACAGGAATTTCACTGCCAGCCCTACTGGAGGATGGCAGCAGCATATGCCAGCAGCCAAACTAGATGCCCCTTGGACTTAATCAAATGTTTTACTAAACAGGAAAAAAATAGGGTTTAACTGCAGAGATAAGATTAACAAAAGGTTGGAGTGGGGACTGCCCAGTTTACAGTAGAAATTCACTTTAAAGTCTACTTAGGTCCTCTCTTTCCGATAAGTGAGCTGAGCCTTAGGTGTGTGTGTGAAGTATGGATTTGGTGAGACACACAGCTTTGAAGTGCAGAGATGAAGACATGGTCTGGGGATGAGAAAGCATGACAAACAGTGGAAGGGCCTTGGGGCTTGTGAATGTGAGGTGCGGTGCATAGGAGATGCAGATTGAGAAGAGGTCGGGGGATGCCATGGGAAGGACAAGGGAGATCTTGAGCATGGGGAATGAGGAAGAGGATTAAGAACATGGGCCAAAGTTACAAGGCAGTGGATAATAGTAATGGGGCATGGAACTGTTCTTGTCCTGGTCTTGGGAAGGCAGCGTGTAGGTGGGGCAAGCAGGGACTTGAGAGGGAGGTTTACATGGGATACGTCCTTTGGGTACTGTTGCCAGTTGCAAAAGTTAAGTGAAAATTTAATTATCTTTAATTTGTGAGCTTACTGGGTTTGTCAAGTTCATCCCCTTAAACATTCACAAATGAAGTTACTAAGTTATTAGAGGGAAAGATGTCCACATAAATCAAGCAATCTAGTGAGAGAGTGTTAGACTTTACAAAACACAGATAGCTGCTCTTGTGCTTGTAACTCTGGTATGCCAGAAACAGTGAAGAACAGTGAAGACACCAAATGCATTTTTTGTCTCTTGCACTTCACCACTGATTACCTTGTGAAGTTTCATTGAAGAATTTAGTGGAAGAAGTATTTTATTTTTTAAAAAAAATAGAATCCAGAGAGATATTTTCCAAATTTGTTCTGAGCAGAGTTCTAGTTCTCCTGTCTGACCACTTGGATGTGTTGATAGACTCCTTACAAATGATTGAATGCAAGAGGTCTCAATGGGAGCCGAAAAAGAAAATAATACATACTTGTTCTGGCTAAGATAGTCATAAACTACTGTAGAAAGAAAGAAAAGCAGGATTACGTAGTCAAAGCAGACATTTTGAGTTTTGTACCATACAGTTGACTTACTGTTATCTTCAGCTGCTAGTTTCACAGGATTACAAATGGTTGAGGTTGGAAGGGACTTCTGGGAGTCAGCTGGTCTAAGTGCCCTGCTCAGGGAAGGCCATGTCGAGCCCATTGCCCAGGCCCATGTCCTAATGTCTTTTGAGTATCTCCAAGATATTACAATGACCTCCCTGTGCCCCCTGTGCCAGTGCTTGGCCACCCTCAGAATGTAAAATTGTTTCCTGGTGGTCAGAGGAAACCTTCTGTGTTTCAGTTTGTGCTCACTCCGTGTGGTCCTATCACTGGGTGCCACTGAGCAAACCTAGCTGTCTTTTTTTTAAACCTTCCCTTCAGATATTTATATATATCGATGAGATTTTCCCCCTAAGACTTTTCTTCTCAAGGCTAAACAGTCTCAGCCTTTCCTCATAAGAAGGATGTTCCAGTCCCTTAATCATCTTTGCAGTCTTTTGCTGGGCTTTCTCCTGTGTGTCCATGTTTTCTCACACTGGGGAGCCCAACACTGGACTCAGTGCTCCAGATGTGGCCTCACCAGTGCTGAGTAGAGGGGAAGGATCACCTCCCCAGGTCTGCTGGTAACACTTTTCCTAATGCAGTCCAGGACACCCATTAACCTTCTTCATGGGAAGGGCACATTGGTGGCTCATGTTCAGCTTAGTCCCCACCAGGACTGTCAGGGTCTATTCTGCAAAGCTGTTTTCCACCTGGGTTACATCCAGCCTGTACTGATGCCTGGGGCAGTTCCTCCCCAGTTGCAGGACTTCATACTTGTTTAGCTTCATGAAGTTGTTCTCAGCTCATTTCTCCAGCTCTCTCTGGATGCCAGCATGAACCTTTGGTCTGTCAGCCATTCCTCCCCATTTATGCTGCTTAAGTGATGTATTTCTCTCAGGAGAGTTTTAGATCTTCTGTTTTGATTATATAATTTTGAGATCATGAAAGTAAAATTGCTTAAATAATTTATCATTTAAAAACAAACTTTTCTTTCACTTTTGACTATCATATATAGCTTACAGCATCTATTTGCTCAAAGGTGAGTAGATCAATAGTGAACTTGTTACAGTTGAAATTAAGTTGCTCTCAGTTATGACAGATGAATTTGTTGTAAATATTGTTTCTTAGTTATCCTTTTAGTTGATTTCTTTGATTATTGATGCAAAATGAGTCCAGTGTTCCTTTACTTTCAAGCATGTCTCCTTTTCCCCTTCCCCCAACACACATACTGCTGACAAAATGTTAACTACAACCTGAGGAAAGGCAAAATTGTTTATCTGAAGGCTGCTTATGGTGTAAGCTTCCACATGAGGTATTTGGAGAAGGAGGTGGAACTCTCTGTGACCTGTAATCTTGGTGGTTTCTCTATCTTTATGCAACATACCAAGAAAATTACTTTGATAAGAATTTGAACACCAAACCCAAGGCAGAAGAAATTTTGTTTACTTTCCTAGTTTTTGGCTGTGTGAAAGACTTAAGTGAACTTTGTGCTGTGTAAAAGGATTAGAGGTTAAAGTGGAGAAAACAGTTCTTGATTCTACTTTGCAGGAATGCTTTCAAAACTAGTAAGTTTTCTGAAATAAAACAGTGCTGTATTATGAAGAACCTTGAATTCAAAGCCTGTAGGCCTTTAGATTATAAACTGTGAGAATAATTTTCCATATGAAGGTGATCTGAGAATATAAAATGTGTGAGAAGACAATTTATTAGAGAAAGATCTTTAGTTTTTGAAAACTATAACTCATTATGCAACCTGCCTGGAGGATTGCCTCACTTGCTGTTTTTCAAGCTTGTATTTTAGCATAGGTTAGCATTTAATGGGCAAAAGGTTTTTTTAAAAAAGTATCTATCACATGTGAGCCAAAATGAGTGAAACAGTTGTGTTTTGCTATTTTCACAAGAAAAAAATTGTGATAAATGATTTCCTTAGGTGCCCTGCTGAAGTACATGACCATATCTGAAGAAGGAAAATGTGAACACCATTTATTGTTCAAATATTTAAAGACTGAGAACAATGCAAGAAAATCAGTTAATGGTGAATGACTTTTTTTCATTGTTAAAATGAACTTTAAGATTATTTCAATTCTTTTTTTTCTTAATTAAGCCAAATGTTAAGCTTTTAGCAAAACACAAGTCTTTATTCTTTCTGCTGTCATGAGCAAGGACTGTACCTTTCAGTGAAGTGTGGTTACACTGTAATTCTGGTGCTTCAGGATTGATAAATCACACATAAGTTCAATAATGTCTATCTCACAATGTGCTTCTCTTCCCTCCTATGTTTCTGATATCAGGGCCTAGTAAATCAGAGATATATACAATGTGTCAGCTCACATTTTATGCTGAAAGAAAAACTACTGAAATCATTAATATGTCTTTGACTGGATTTCTGAAGTATGCAATATGAAGTCAAGAAACTACTATGGTCTTTTAATGTGTTACAGTGGTGTGAAAGCATGCAACTTGTCTTTAATTCTTCCTGTTAACTGAGATAAGCTGGATCAGCAAATGTCTTCCCTGCTAGTGGTTCTGTCTCTTAAAATCTGTACTGTTTATAATCGATAAAATATATTTTATTTTGAGCTATTTCCTAAAGATAAGTGGAGTTCTGTGTATAACAGTAAATATTTTACGGCTGTTGTGTAAGCAGCATCTTTGTGTTACTTCTCAGCTAAAACGCTTTGGATTTGAACAGTAGTTACGTAACACAAAGATGCTTCTGAATAAGCCTTCAGAAGGTTGTTTTTTTTTTTTTTTAATGTATTCACTCACCACTTTGGTATGCAACAAGTATTCTGTTTTTAGGTTTCATGTATTGCTCTCCTCCCTTATGCTATCCTGTTGCAAACTGTAGCTTGGAATTTACTTGGAATATTGATACCTGTTTTATAAAGCAGAGAGCAACATCCATAGAAGAGAAGTTATCCTGGTCATTAGGATTCTCCAAGAGAGATCCGAATTCCTAAATCATTAGGAGACTTGTGTTACAGCCAGTGCTTTTGTGAGCGGTTCCAGCAACCACAGTCCTGCCATTTATTCTGTAGCGAGTGTTTGTTCTCTTCAACACAAAGTGTATTGGGAACTAAGCTGGGCTGAGGCAGCCCTTTGCTCCTCCCCCACGTGCAGCTGGCTTTATTTTCAATCAGTTCCATAATCTGGTTCTGCATCTGAGAGGAGGCGCTGTCACAGTTGGAAGGAAGGGGGAGGGCTATGAGAGAGAGATGCCTTACACAGCAGGACCAGTGTGAACTGGTTAAATTCTGAATCTGTGCCTTGGGGTCATCATATGTCCTGGTTAAGATGCCCAGCTCTTCACCTGCTGGTTTGGTGAGGGACTATTGACTTTACACTTCTCTCTTTTAGGACTTCATGCAGCTTGACTTTGAGTAACTCTTCCTGAAGGGATAAATGAGACCCCATGCCTTCTCCCCCACTATTACACGATGTCATCTCGAATGTGTGGATAGTTCTGAGGTGACCGAATCCACACTTTTCATGAGAATTTGTCACCAAAAGGAAGTTATTTTGCTGCATTTGAACCAGTCTAAAAGTTACTGTTTCACAGTTTTAATCTGAGAGTAGCATAGCTAGAGAATCGGAGTTCCTGGAAGTAATTTAAATCTCTATCATACACACACAAAATAAATATTCCTGTGATACATGTTTTCTTTCTTCTGGGACAAAATATAAAATCAGATGTGTTTTAAATGTTAGCTTGAGTTGCCTTGAGAGAAAATTGTTGTGTGTAACTATAAATAATGTATTATTTTTAACAGCTCGCTTTTACACGAGATGGACTATGTGGCTTGTGGAATGAAATGGTAAAAGATGGGGAGATTGTGTATCCTGGAACAGAACTGATACAAAGTGGTGAACTACCTCCAAGAAAAGGTATGCATTTTGGTTCTTCTTTTTTTTTATTTCTTTATTTTTTCTTGTGTTGCGATGATGGAACTGTACTTCAAATTCCGTACTGTCACAGAACTTTGGTTTATCATCACCTGCCTATATGATTTTCAGGTGTTCATGTTTTGAATTTAATGTGATTTCTTAAAAGTATACAGAAAGGTAATGTCTAAGCCTTCAAATGAAGTCTTAAATCTGTTCCAGCCTTGTGAAATTTAGCTTCATAACTAGGCGTTATTATGAGAGAGGCTTGGCAGTGTCTTTTTGTTTGGTATGCTTGGTGTGTTTACAGCTGAAGCCTTTGTTTAAAGGAAGTGGACTGAGGAATGGGATAAAGCCAATACTGCTATTTCTAATTTTGTTTACAATCTTCATAAAGTAACCGAAAGGTCAGCTGAAAAACTGTCCACAGTCTGGCTGAGAATGTAGTGCTTTTTTTTTTGTGTGTGTGTCTTTCAGTGCACTTGAGAGCAGCTCAAACACTGCAAATCCTGCAAATGGCAGAGTAATACATCTATTTAGGAAGATTACTTTGGTGGAGGTGGATTTTGTTTTGTGATGGGCTGTGCCAGAATGGAGTGATTCTGCTCTTATCTTTTTTTCATCTTATTGTGGTGCTCTTTTGACTCCTTATTGAGGAGAAAATTAAACTGGTCAAAAAAAGAAAAGATTATTTTCCTAGTCTGGCTAAAATGAACTCACCACATGTTCAGATGAGTTTTGTCAGTAATTTATAAGACCTCTCCCCAATAAATGAGGAGAAGGGTGGAAATACTGCCTTTGGTATCAGTGAGCTATTGTTTCAGCATCTGTTACTTCCTGAACTGTACTGTTGGATAGAGATGGTATTTTAAACCAGTTATGCTTAATTCCTTACGGAGACAATTTTTTTCGTACCTGTAGTATGCCTTCTTTAAAAATGGGCGGATGAGGGATCTGTTTTTGACTAGAGGAAGTTATTTCTACAGGAAAAAAGCTGTAACTTATGACAGGAGAATAAATTCTGTGTTATTTTTATCAAGAGTATAAGCTTTGTAGGTTATGAGTGCCTGTGTGCTATTGTAAGGACTAGAGTTATGTTCCTAACTGTTTCAGAGTTAATCTTTTTGTCTTCCTTCTGCTTCTGGCCTTTCTGAATGTTATTGCTGACATTGGACAAAAATACAGCTAATATTACCAGAAAGGCTACTACAATAGCTTCCCATGAAATGAGTGGAGGTATTGTAATATATTTGTTTTTCTTTGGATTGCCTAGTTCCATGTATATTACTAAAAGACATTGTAAACTTGACACAATGAAGGGAAGGACTACCCCATAAGTGAACAGTGGGAAATGCTCATGAGGGAGGTGTTGTGATGGTTGCTGTCTAACAATTCCACACACTCTGCTTTCATGTAGAAAAAATATAGCATCTATAATAAGGAAGACTACAATAAAGTAAATAACCTGCTTTACAAATGAAATTGATGAATTGATCTTTATGTGCCAGATACTTACACCTTGTTTTTAGAGTTGTACCTGTCCTGGTTTTTGAGACAAAACTATTCTTCCAATATCTTTATAGCTAAGTAGCTGCAGCAAATTGATATATTTGTTAGGTAGGTGCTGTAGTTCTTTCACATTACTTTTCAATAATTCTGAGAAAGCTTATAGAAAGATGTCATAGTATAATTGTTTTTAGTTTTCGAGGTAATCAGTGAAACATCAAGTAGGAAATTGCAGACTTTCACTTCTGATGCAAAATGTAGAGAGTAGTAAAAAGTAAAGAATCAGAAGTGCTAAGTAAGTCAATTTTCTGTGACTTCACATGCTCATCTGTGCTTGGGACACTTGTTCTGAATAATGATGTGAATTTTTTTTTCTTCTTTTAATGCTGCATGTGTATATGTACATGGGACTTCAAAAGATCTAAAAAGTATAAGGTGTCTGAGGCTGTAGGATACTGTTACTTAAAAATACAGAATTTCTGACATTTTACTTTATATAGTGAAGGCTTTTATGTCACCTTGAGGTGTCCAAGATGCAGAGAGGCTTTTGAAAGCTGTCTTATATCCATAGTGGTGGTGATGTTAAAGGCAGACTGCTGCTACTTGTTTCCAGTACTATATTGTGATGGGTTGACCTTAGCCAGCTGCTGACCCTTCCACCTCCTCACTTGCTGCCCCTTTTCAATAGGACTTAAAATGGAAAAGCCAAGGACATAACTTACTGGTTACTGTCAGGGGCAAAATAGTCTTGAGGAAAATTAATTTAGTTTTAGTGCCAGTTAAGATAGATAGAATTGGATGTGAGTAACAAAGATAAATACTAAAACACCACCTTTATCTTACCCATGCTTCTAGAGGAGTTAAGTGTAGGTACTGCACAGCACAGCTTGCACCTCCTCCTTTCCATGACTGGAGGGTATATGCTCTTGTGCTGTATACTTCTAAAACATCTGTTACTTGAAACGCTGCAGTAGTTTAGAACTTAAAGTAACAGCTTTTTCAGGCTCTTAACACATAGCATCAGTGTTTGAATTCTGTTACAGTGGAGTTAGCCTTCATAAATGCCATTGTGCTGGCCCTACAGGATTGTAAAATAGAGCTATCTTGCTTACTAGACTTGAGCTTTGAGAAGAAAAAGCTCATCAAGGCTATTTTTGTCCATCAGTGTCAATCAGACTGTATATTTGATTCTGTTAGGCAGTAGTGAATTGTAGAACCAGAAAAGTTGACAGTCAGTTTGCATCTCGGAACTTGCAGCTCAGATTGAGTTTCGTAACATTAAAATCTAAAGTATTTGTCTAGTTTGTACTTAGTGTTTTTTGCATAAATGATCTACTAATGTAATTCAAGAGGAGAGGGAAAAGTACATAAAAGTAATGAGATTTATTACTTAAAATCTAGTAGTTTTATATGAAAAGTGATATATACTTACTCCATTGTAACTCTTTCTTCACTAGTGCCATAGCTCTCTGTTGATGTTAACTGGATTGCTCAGAAGAGACACTTCATTCTTTCAGTGGATATTAGCAGTAGCAATAGACTGGAAGAACATGCTATTGATAACAAAAAACATTGCTTTTCTTTCTAGGAAGAATATGCAACTAGTGCACTTTTTTCTCTCCTACTAGCAAGAACATTTGGTTAGGAATAACCTCTTTGTTTTTAGTTCATGGCACTTTTCAGAAAAACACATTTGATAAATGTGTTCAACAGAATGTGTTTGCATGTTTCCAAGTATCATCTGAGGACACAGCTGTGACAGTAATGATGTCCAAATACAGGTGCACTTGCAGCATGGCATGTGCTTAAAAGATAATCAGACTGCCCTCATGAAATTTGGATTAGGTTAATAGTTTATATACTGCAAAGTATGTACTGAAAATAATAACAAGTATTAAATAATATTTCTCTTATTAAATTTTGAAGTTAGAGAACCATTACCGTAAATTTTTAAGACGTATCAGTCAACTACACAGGTCTCTTTTATGGGTTGCTATTTTTTTATTTATTTTTGATTCCCCAAAGTTCATAGATGGGAATTTCTATTTTAATTAGCTAGTGGAGAAGCATGACATAGTCAGCTTCATACCTTTGTCCTGCCTTTGGTAAACACTGTGGGCTTCCTCTTCTGTTCTCCCTTTGCTGAAAGTTGGACCTTTTGCCAGTCTGGTGCCATTGAATTCACAAACCTCATTCGGTGTTGCACCTGCAAGCAGATTAAAGTCCAAATGCCACAAGCAATTCCAGAGAGAGGCTGGCAGAAATGAAATCTCTATGGTTAGAAAAAAACCCAGCGTGTGGGAATTGGTGATGGTGGCTGCTGTTCAGACCACGTATGTATCAAACTGTAGTAGTATGCAGGCATGTAGGCTGGCTCCTGCTTTGAGCCTGCTCTTTTGTGTAAGAATGAACTTGTTAAAAGTGAGAAGTGCTGCTTTTCTCTGCCTCTCTTTTGCTTCCCATGACCCAGCTATGGGCTGTACCCAGTGGTTCAGAAATTTGGTGCTCAACTGTGGATTATCATACTCTCTCTGCTGGACAGAGGAAAGCCTGTAGTAACCCTGTTGGACAGTTTGACTTCATAAGTGTCAAATGCTTTATTGCAAATTCAACAGCTAATTTAAAGAATGCACTAAAAAAATAGTATACTAGGGAAGAAAAGAAGCTTTATTTCTGATTACGGTTAGGAGATCAGAGTCTTGTCATCTTGACTGCTGTGTCTGGAAGGCTGTGTAAACATGGCTTGCAAATGTTTAGGCATACATTCTTCCTTCACAGATAACTATCAATTGACGTTTACGTGTATATATATATATATATATATATACATGCATACATGTATATATGTATGCAAAAAAACCCCTTTTGACAGAAAATAAATTACTGTTTTGAATCTCAGTTGAAATACCACCTGGATTTGGGACTAGCAAATACTGGTTTAGAATAGTTGTGAAATACAGCCCTTGCCTAAAGCACACTATGACTTTTTGCCTTGTGAATGGCAACATCTGTGGGATAAGTATTGCACGCTCTCTACTGAGAGATTCCTAACAATACCACTTCATTGGCTTGTCAGAGCACCAGAAGCTCATAACTGCAACAGGTGGTGGAGGCACTTGTCTTCATTGATTATGAAATATAAGTTCCACTTTTAGTGCTTCCTTTTTATCCTCCATTTATACTGGATTAGGTGATGACTATGCAAGATAGTGCACACGTGGTAAGCTACTGTGCTCTGATTTGAGAGCTGATTTTTAGTTGAGGATGGTTACTTCAGTTGCTTAGTTTTGACTGGCTATGCCTACCTGCCTCAGCTTAAACCAAAACAAGAGAAAGTTCTTTCAGAGAATTGTTACACAGTTGTTTTCCCCCACCACAATATCCCCACTTCAGTCCAAGAAGCATTAAGTTAGATCATGTTGTCACACTGTACCACGTTTTTGCATGCATTGTTTTGAAAACTTGTTACTTTGGCCTGTTCATCCTCCCCGTCCTTCTTTCTGAAAAATCTTTGGGTCTCCCTGTTTAAAAATCTCTTTCATTAAGCATAACTGAGCCTCTATAATTGTGATGTCTGTGTTGCTGCTTTTGATTTAGACTGAGACCAGCTTTGCCCTTTAGGGGACAAGTGGCTTTTTGCAAATATAGTGAACTATCTTTTAATGTGATTTTTACCTCATCTCTTTCTCACTTTTTCTCTCATTGCTCCTCTTTCCTGTTCATACAGACAATTTAAAAATAACAATCCTCCTGTGAATTTACATATCAAGGTTGTTTTCATACAGTGCAAAACCTGAGTTCCCACCTGGACTGGTATCTTCTCTGTTTGCAGGGAGGAGTTGGACAGAATTACAAAATTCGTAGCCCTTGGTTGTCATCCTTTGCCAAGGATCTGTTAAAAAGCGTAACAAGCTCTGTTACAGCTGCCTGTGAAACAGTGTCTTGGCACAGCACCCTTCTACCCACTAACCAAAATCCCAGACCTTGCGAAGTGTATCTCTGGATGTGTGGGTGAATGGAGAAACAGTGAGCTTATGGTGTTACTGTGGAAATACTCTGAACTACTGGGGCCGAACACTGTCCTTAGTCTAAATGGACTCTGTACCTTTAGTATTCTTTGCTTGTGCCTTTGAATAGAAACAACGGGATTGAATCACATTTTGGATGTTATCATGCTGATGACTCAGAGGCTCTTCCTCAGGGTTTGTGGGAGATGGTTGTACTCTGATTGCCACTTAAAAGAGGGATATCCAAGCTGCATTTTCTTACTCTCAAGGGACTTAACTATCTCTTCTTTAGCCCACAGTCTCAGCTCTAGCATGCATACTGCAGTTATGTCTCCTCTTCCTTTCTTCCTGCTTTTCAGTCTTCATCTTCCACCTTCTGAGTACTAGTGTCTGTTACGGATTAGGAAACACTGTCTATAATTTAAAATCTGTGTAATTAAGGCACCCCATAAAGGTTTATTTTGGAGGTGCTGTTGTCTACAGTCTAGCAATTTTTTACAGAGAGGCAGTCACAGATCCAGTTACAACCAGATTAAGTATTAATTTTCTGTCAGGCCAGATGGAAAGAATAGCTGAACGTTTTTGTGCGTTGTGATAGCTGTATTTTGTACTTCTGAGCCTTTCATCTCCCTCTGTGAGTGTGAGGCAGGCTGTAGTCAGAGGTTCTGTGTCTGGCTACAGCTGTAAACCTCTTCCTTGTTATTATCTTCTGAAATAATGCTAGCACAAATGCATTTTTTCTGGAGGTGTATGGGGTGAGATGGAAAAAAAGACAAAATACTGGTGTTTATCAGACAAGTTGTGGCCAGGACATTTAGGGAGGGAGTCTCTACACTAGATTGGCCTGTTGGAATGGAGAGCTGGTCAGTTTTAAGAGCGGGGTGAAAATAGTTGGAACTAAACTCTTCAGAAGTTTCAAATGCTGGACTGGAGTAATTTTTGGTGGTATTGTTTGAAAAGAAAGTCAGGGTGAGGAAAGCAGTTGCTAATGCATCCCTTAATTGCAGGGCAATCTTACATATTGAACTGACTGGAGTATGGATATGGAAATCCATATTCCCAGTATGAATAAGGAGAAATGTCCAACCATCAATTTTCTACTGTGTTTAGAAAATTGGAACTTTCATGGAGCCTTTGATTACAGAGATAAGTGACTAATGTATGTGTTCTGTCTTTATGAAAGTAGTCTCGAAAGGATTGCAAATGCTGGTTTATTGCTTGGGCAGAAAATGGTGGTATTATTTTCATTACTTGCTAGTAATGACTAAGATGTTAGATACATTACAGATTTTGAATCACTGCTGCATAAAATCAGTCTAAATGCCAATATTTAGCTCTCCATGATTTTGAAATTAAGACAATTGCTATATTTTCCTGTGTTTGAAATGGAATATAATAAGTAAATGCTACAGAAATGTGGATAGCTGGGAGCAAAATCTGACTTAGAAGTTGCATCCTTTGCAGTACTGTGTTGCAAATCCTTTGCAAGTCTTAGATGATGATACCAGTATTAAATGTTCATCTCTCTGAGGAGGTTACAGTGGGGGTTTCTGGATTTTAAGGTCACTGTGTTACGAAATGTAAGATGAGACCCAGCACCTGTGACAGTTAGTATGGTAAAATACTACTTCCCCTCACCCTGTACTGTTAATGATAGACAATATTGCTCTAAGCTTGTGGGCTGGGGATTTCACCTCTATATGTCTAATCTAGACCTGAAGTAGCTTAACTGGTCTTTTTTTTCCCCCCGTCCCTTTTGTTTCCTTTAGATGATAGCACTGAATGCCAAACTGCATCAAAGAAAGAAGAGCAAAATGACAAAGAAAAGAAAGATGAAGAAGAGACCCCACTACCCACTTACAGGGCCAAATCGATTGTTGAGAGTTGGGTGTGGGGTAAACAACCAGGTATTGCAGCTGTTTTGGTCATTGTCTCTGAAGCATTACATATTCTATATTGATCACTACTTTTGTAACATCAGGAAGTAATTGGATCAAATGTACTTGCTGACAGATGCATCTGTTAGGTTAGTAAAATAAGTTGGATAAGTGGTTAACTGTGATTTAAATTAAACATTTACTATAATTAATTTTGGATATAATTAGACTCATGACTTGAAGAGTCAATTTGCACCTTTCAGGCTGCTTGAAGGAGTGATAAACCGACTTGGAACAAATGAAGTAATACACTGAAATGTTCTGATGTCTTCAGAATATTTCTTTTCAGTTGAAGACATTAAAAAGAAATGGCTTAGTTTCTGAAGCCTGGATTTTCTGCAGGCAATAAAGGTTTAAAAGGGGATTTTTGGCTTTGATATTTTGGTAGATTGAGTGAGTCACGGGAGGAAGGTTGAAATGGTTGTTTCAATTAACTTTGTCCTGACCTTTGCTGACAGTAATCTTACCTATGGTGGCAGAAGAAGAATGGTTGTGTGTTCACATCTTCACGTGGGGGTCTATAAAAGAGTGATTTTGATATTGAAGCCAGTTGAAGTTCATGGCTGTTTGTTACCGTAGAGCAGTGGTTAATTGTCTAAAATAGTCCATGTTTAAAAATAGCAGATCAGAAGAAGCTTCACCAGTGGTTTGTTTTACAGTTCTGATGCATGATGTTGCCTGATTCAGATGTTGGCATGTACAAACTTCAGAGACATCTGTTGTGCCACTTGTCCTTTCCACTCACCCAGAAGCACTTAAAGGTCCCTGGGAAAAGTATTATCTCTTCAGTGCCAGCATCTGCATCTGTGTAGCTCTTTTTTGCTGGGCAAGCTATTTGTTTCTGTTGAGCCACAGGTCAGCTGCCAGTCTGCTGTCCTCTGCTCTGTGCCAGCTAGCTTGCTGCCTTTTCTTAAGGACAGGAGGACAGATGGACTTGCTGTCACTGTGGTACTGGAGTACAATTTTGCAGTGTAGGAGGAATGAAAAGAATTGCCAGATTGCCACTACAGTGGAAGTGGAGTGAGAATTGAGTATGTTGTAGACATGTAAGCTGAAGGTCACATTATTTTTTATATTCTTATTTATTGTTTAATGCTGAAAGGTAAAATAAAATATATACAAAATGGTAATCTAAATGTTAAGTATCTTACCAAATTTCTTCCAGCTGACCAAGGTGTTTGGGACAAGATCTGGCCTTTAAGCTCACCCTCCAACTATTTCTTAAATGAAACAGTTCAGAAAAAAAAGGATGTATGTGTGTTTGGAGTTTTCAGAAAGCAATAACTTACTGTCTGGTAGTTACTTTTAGTACTTACATATAGTACGGTTTATCAACACATATATAGTAGTTATTCTAGAAATAACTAGTGAAGACTCTATAATTTGTCAGAAATAAATTTATATTCTCTAGTCTCTCTAACCATTTGTGCATGAAGTTTGTATCATCTAGCTGTGACATAAAAATCCTTAAACAGTTTGTCAGAAATATAGCTAACAGCTGTCTTTTGAGCCATCCAACATTTTTTTTTGTCTTGGTAATTAATTCTGAAAAAAAATGACAGAAAATCAGTTCAGTTTTGATACTTCGTATAAATATTCCATAAAATGAGAAAAACTCATGTTTTAAGCATTTCTTCTGTCTTCCTTCAAAAAATAAGCTTTTAAACATTTGCCTATCAAAACTATGAAGGAACTTTTGAAAAGGAGAATTGTTTCTTTAATACATTGTTGCTGATTCAGTAAGAATTAAAGACTTACTATGTTTTCATTGATGTTTTATATACCCTTACAAATGAGGTATAATTTGGAGATATGAGATTTGGAGTTATATTACAAAAAGAACTGAGGAGGCAGTTAAAGTCTGTCCTTCAGGTCAATATCCTGAAGTATTTCTACTGAGTGTAATGACTTAGAGTCTTACATAAAGAAAATAGATATACAGTGTCTAACACCTAGTTGCTATGTTTTAGAAGTGCTGTAATAAACTCTTAGTTGCTAAGCGTAGAGGATCATGGTATTGAACTTCAACAGGCTGATTTAGGTCAGTGGGCCTTGTGACATCCCTTCCCCGGGGTCTTAGTATTCCAGATACTGTAAAAACGTGTAACATAGTAATAAATACATGGGTAAGTCATTATTTGACTTTCAAATGTTTTTCTTTCTCTTTTGTGTCTTACTGTTCTTCCATCTCATACTCAGCTCTTTTCTGATATTAGTGTTGAACTATTGAAGCCTCATTTTTGACATGAGTGCTCTTTTAAAACATCGTCTCCCTGTTGTGTTCAGACCACGTTGAGTATGTACAAAAAACAGTTCTGATTCTGCCTGAAAAATCTCAGTTTACTACTTCCATCAGTTTTCTCTTCTGGAGATACTTGGTTTTTAGCATGTCACGTGATCTGGAGAGAAGTCAGGTGTTCAGCCCTAGGTAGGGGAGAAAAAGAGGCAACCCTTTGAAGTGGTTGTCAGAAAATAGAGTACTATTTCATTTTCTTTGCTTTCTTAGTCAAAATATGCGTAAGGTTGGCTATATTGAGCCAAACCCAAGGACAATCTACTCCCATGTCCTGACAGCAAAAGGCGTAAGTAGCAGTAGCCCAGTGAATAATGAGGTTCCATGTTTATGATACATTGTCTGTAGCCTATTGTCCTTGAGACAGAAGTGGTGGTATGGGGCAGTGAGAATGTGCATTTGAATTCCAGCCACCTCCCCATTTTATTTTCCCGGAACGTATGTGTGCATGGTGTAACTTAATGTTTTTAATATATCTATATTTAATATTTTTGATGCAGATTCTTTCCATTACTTTGTCTAATCCCTTTTGAACATTCTGACCTTTTAGCATCCACAGCTATATGTAGCAAGGAGCTTGGTAATTCATCTGTTTGTTGCATGAATATTCACCTTCTAATCCATGACTTGATTTTGGCATTTGTTGGTTTTGCTTAATGCCCTGTTGTTCTTGCAGTGGAAGATACACTGCGTGGTTGTTCCTTACACGTCTTCTCCAACACTGGTGGGGTGGCTTCTCCGTGTTTTAAGAATTGTCGTAATCACCCCCCAGTTATATCTTTCCCTCACCAACGATCTTAATTCATGCAAGTTATTTGCATACAGAAGCTATTCTAAACTCTTAGTTCTTTCCGCTCTTTTTTTTTAAATTTTTTTTTTAATTTTTTTTATTTTGTCTATATTTTTGTGCCAGGGAAGATAGATTGGGAACTGTATATACTACTTCAGCTGTGGGTACCTCATGGGTTTCATAAGGTGATATAATGATCTCTGGTTTTCATTCTGTCTGTCTTGATACCCTGTTTTTCCAGCTGCTGTTGTGCAACAAACCGATTTCTTCTTGGATTTATCCTACTGTAGTGCCAAGATTTTATTCCTAAGTGGAAGGTTGTTTGGAGCCCTTTTAATAGGGAAAAGGGGGATTTTTGTCTTCCTCACTCATCAGTGCACATCTAACGTTTTACTGCTGACTAATTTAAGTGCCTGCATATTTTTGCAGTTGGTTGTTATCTTTACTGGTGTAGTACCAACAGACTTCATGACCTAAGTATTTGTCTCCATTTTCACCCAGTTTTACATGTTTCTGTGGGACTTGCTGATGTTGTCACTCTTAGTATATACTCGCTATTTATTCATATCCCTTGATGCATTCCATATGTATCTCTATCAGTGTTAAGGTTTAGAACCCTTAACTTTTAATATATATCGCTTTTGGGTGTTTAGAAATGTTTTCAGTGCACACCATGCCTTTGTAGATATAAAATCTGAGAAATGTGAGTATTTTTGACTTTTATCCAAAAGTGCAGTTTGCCCCTTTTTGTTTTGGTAGTGTGTTTTGGTTTTGTTTGTTTGTTTTTTCTGGTTTGCCTTTTTTTTGGTCTTGGAAGAAGAAGGACTAACTAAGTCTTTCTCAAAGCTTAAAATTGTAGAGCCAAGTCACTTTGTGTGTATAGTTGAGTATTTAATGCTACTTGACATCAGGTAATTTTTATTTTTTGAAAAAAATTAGAAACAGTTCCACTGGTGCAACAACTATCTCTCTAAAAACTGAGGTTTAAAAAACAAATTATCATTCAAATGCACTGTCATCTGATCAATTTTTTCTTATGTTTAAGATGCTAACTATTGCACGCTTACAGACTAAGTTAGTTTAAAGTCACCTTAATTGCTGTCTGACTAGAAAATGCCACTTTCCCCTTGAAAGTTTCAGTAGGGATGCTACTGTTTTGTTTCCTCTCAGGACAAGAAAGTAAACGAGGAAGTAATGCAAACATCCTTAAATGAATAAGCAATATACAGTGGCAGGGCGGATATGGTTTTCTTGTGTAGTCAGATCTGGTTTGTATTAACGGTGCATTAATCTATTATGCTGGTAAATCAGTGTCATGGTGTTGCACTTCTGGAGTTTCCTCATGTGTGAGTGAGGGCTTGTTAACAAACAGTGCTGCATCTTGTTTTTCCAATATCGGTAGCACAGCTGCTTGCACCAAGAAATCCTTTAGAGGCAGTACCAAAGAGGGAAGATTAAAATTAACCATGTTGCTTTAGCGAGCTATTGTTGAGTTACCTGTCATTACCAACTGCAGTTGAATCTTCCTGTGTTTGCTTTGTGAGAGAGAAGGATGTAGGCAGAACTTCCATCCTGTAAGGGGCTTTAGTTACACGATTAAATCTAAATTTGTACTGTGTACAAAAGTAATAAAAAAATAGCCATGGCATTGAAAAAAACCTGCTTTTAACTTTCTTTATTGTAGTATTTTCTGCTTTTATCAAATTCCTTGATCAGTACTTCTAAATTTAGATTTACAAATGCTGAGTCAAAGGATGAATCCCTGTTTGTTTTTTTTTTGTCTTTTACTTTTTTACCTCTAGAAACAGATTTTAGCCTACCTTCACATCACCATCCCATCCTGTTCCCTCTGCCCTGGCTTAAAACCACTTGTTGAGCTCCAAGTAAATGATTGGTTGCTTCTTATAGCCTTAAGGGATGTGTGTATATGTGTATTTTTACACATACACACACACACACCCAGAGAGCAATTTCAGTTCTTGCTGTGTTGTACTGTGCATCATGAGTATTTGAACATCAATTTAAAGAAGTTTTGCTGATGATTGGAAACTTGGGAAATTACAGAAGCATAGAATATGCTGAACTGGAAGGAACCCATCAGGCTTGAGTCCAGCTCCTGGCCCTGTGCAGGACACCCCAAGAATCACACCACATGTCTGAGAGCGCTGTCCAAACTTTCCTTAAACTCAGACAGGCTTGGTGATGTGACCAGTTCCCTGGGGAGCCTCTTCCAGTGCTCAACCACCCTCTGGGTGAAAAACTTTTCCTCATATCCAACCTAAACCTCCGCTGACTCCATTTCTTGCCATTTGCGTCTTGTTGCTGATCATGAGAGTGAAAAGATCAGTGTCTGCCCCTCCTCTTCCCCTCACAAGGAAGTTGTAACTGCAGTGAGGTCTCCCCTCAGTCTCCTCTTCTCCAGGCTGAGTAGACCAAGTGACCTCAGCTGCTCCTCGTTAAGTCTTCCCCTCCAAACCCTTCACCATCTTGTGCATCCAGACACATAATGAGATGCATTCTGAATGCACGTGCAACTAATTTTCTCCTGCTGAATACTAATCAAGTGAAATCTGATGGTGGTCATCTTTTGAATAAGGGACCAGACAGCAGAAATCTAAAACCTAAGTGCCTTTTAGGCATTGTATTCTTTGTTGGTATAAAATAACTTTGGGGGCATATTTAGGTTGGTTTCTGAAGGAGATTACCTGTATGATTGCATTTTTGTCCTTCCCTCTAACTCTTGAATTAACTCATTCTAAAGGCTTAAAGGTCATTAGAAGCCTATTAAGCCAAGCCAACTGCATGCTTTATCTCTTCTTTGTCAGGTGGAAATAGCATGTAGTGGAAGGGGAAAGAGGAGACAAAATATGAAATGCTCTAGGAAATTAGAGCACATTAGTTCTGCTAGTGACAGGAATGTGTGCTCATTATAACTGTAGATTCCTGCCAGGTTCTATTTGAAATGTGTTTTCTGGTCTGAAATCTCTCCACAGTTTAACATCTATATTTGCTATTACTAAAGCTTGTGACTCAACCCAAGTCCTTGAAACTTTTCAGTCTGATATTGGTATTTTTAAGGTGCTTAATTTCACCAGTCAGAAGCCTGTGGTGTTCCCTACAAGAGCAAATGAAATGAGTGTTAAACTACAAAGCGTGTTGTTTCCTTGAGCTGCTAAAGCAGGAGCAAACATGTCTTAGGGACAGTCAACCTGCCTTAGGCTCATGTCAGGTTAGTGTTCTGGCTTTGGCTGAGATGGTTTAAGAAGCCACAGTCTTCACTGCTTGTTTTTCTTCCTGGTTTGCTCAGATACCTAAATAATGGGTCACTTCTTAGCACTATTCTCCTAAATAGTCAGGGTTAAACAATTCCAGTGTTTTTTCCTTCTAATGCAGAAAACTTTGGGCAGGAAGAATTAAGAAGTGCAAATATGTGATTATGTTAATTGTTGAAGGGAGGGAGAGATGAGAAGATGTGTCTACTGCAGCCAGCAACATATCTAATTGTAGTTGTCAGTTAACAAGTATTCAGCTAATGGTGGTTAGAGAATTTAAACTGGTATGGTATGGCTTCAACTGCTACAGTGTAGGTGCAGATGAGGTAGATAATGTGTCTCCACCCTTCATAGAATAACTGGCAAAGCATGGCATTGCAAGGGATGGTTAACATCAAGGGCTGGTGTAGTAACGTGAACAGTTTTGTTCAAAGAGTTCCCTGTAACCTTCTCAGATGAAATTTGAATCGTTACTATTAATAAGCTATTCTCTCATTAGACTGTTTAGTTCATTGGTAATAAGTGTTGCTCAGACTTGAGGGTTTAATGAAATGTTTCACTGGGTTGATTCTCAGATATATTTAAATTTTTCTAAGGATGAATTGAATTTTTTGTAAAGATAAATTGGCTTACGGAATAAGAGAAAATTTAAAGAGGAATTATATAGATATATCTCACTTAAAAATAGTGTTTCTTTTAATAAAACAAGAGAGTCCTTCGTTCAATTTTTAGCTGTCCGAGCTATAGGACTACTGTGATCTGTTCCAGCCTTTACTAAACTTTGCATATGAACTTTGTTTTGCTTTCTTGAAATACTAATGAAGTTTGTATAAAGTATTTAAGAGTAGAATTATTTACTTTTGGTAGAATGTGTTCCTAAAATTTGACCCGTTTGAGACTGTGAAGGTAAGGCAAGAAGGGGGAAAGAAAATAATTACAATTAAATTCAGTAAACTTAAGTTTGTTCTTTGTGCAGCTTATTTTTATATAGCTTGAACCTTAGTGAGGCTGAATCATATTTTACATTAGAAGAATTTTAAATACTTGAAAATAGTATATTTTAACTGAACAATTCTTCATATTACTAATTTTTGAATACAAAGACTTCATGAGTTTTAGGGCTAATCACTTGAAAACTGAATTTTTTTCAGCCATTTTTCTTCATAAAAAGGCAAGACAGCATTTCAGTTGATTCCTTTTTTAGCTTTTGTATTGTCTTAATTTGACTTTGTTAATGTTGACTTAATTGGCAAGAAAACAAAATACCTTGCTTTTAAAATACCTTTAATTTAGAAAGCGCTATTGTGAGGTTTTATTCTGTGAAACATTGCATAGTCTGTGGAACTGTGGGCTGTGTTTGTATTAAAACAGAATTTCACCTTTGAGTTTTTAAAAACTTACAGTAATGTTACTTTTTTTTTTTTTGTTAAATGAGCCAGTTGTTCTATCAGATCATTGAGTAGAATGTCAAGGATCTTACAGGCTACCGTTAGTATGTACTGCTGAACCATTAGGAATTAATTTGTGAGTTGCTGCCATGAAACTTTTTCTGCAGATGCACAGCTTTAAAACTGGTACTGCTTGATGTGCATATGTTTTATGTGCTACCGTAGGATTCTGTTTCTGTCCATTCAGAGTTCATACTGTAGATTGTGTCACCTGCTGCATTGGGATGCTGATAATGGCAGGGCTGTTGCCCCAGATGTGGGCTTGCTGCCCAATGCACAGTGCCAGTTTACACAGCAAGAGAGGGCATCCCTATTTCTTTTTTCTAGTTTGCACAGAGCAGGGAGCTGGGTGGGTCACCCACAAAAAGCTGGCTTTCCAGTCATCAAAACTTTACACCGTCTATGCGTTTTGGCACACAGAAATCATGGGTTGTTCGCTACAAGTTACATATTTCTCTTACTAGTTAGTGTTCTACCTTCCATTTGTTAAGTGTCTGTCTCACTTCTCATGCTACTTAGCCTGCATGCTCAGTCCTTCTCTTCTTTTGAGTTGGTGGTCACAATCTCCCCCTGCCAGAATTATCTTTTCTGTAGTCAGAGCTGATTTCAGCACAGTTGCTGATTTAGATTTTTAGGTTCTTCCTTATCTTGGGAGTTCTGCCCAATGTCCCTGTGGCCTGTAAATTCATCATTCTTTGTGTCCACTATCAGTGGCACATCTTTCTGCCCAAGCTTTGTTAACCTCCCTCTAGGTCTGAGGTCATTGAAGCATGCCAAGCCCTAAACCTTAACAAGGCCGTTCTAACAATAAGTAGTTTATCTTTCTAACACCTGGACATAATGGTGGCTGGTGGAAAGTAATTTGAAAGGTGTGTAGTTGTAGACTTTTAAGGGAAAATTCCTCATAAAATAATTACTGGAGGATTGTAGGTCATCTCTGCCTGTCCCAAGTGTTTCTTTTCAGTAGTTCCCATGGCATATATTTAATAAGCATGTTATTTTGAAATGAAGGCCTTTTTCATGTAAGTCTTCAACTCAGAAATAAGAGGGTGTCCACAGTTAGGTAACTTGCCAGCCAGGAAAGAAGGATGAGTTCTGTATCTCTGTATTACTTGGCAAACTGCTGAGTCTAGCACCTAGTGCTTGTTTTCGGTAGCATGATGCATAGACTCTCTTTCCCAAACGTAAATGTTAAAGTGCCTTGTTTTTTCTTCATTGACTGTTTCTTTAATTTTTCTATAGAGACATGAGACCATAATATGGGGAATGAGTCTGTAGGATAAAATTATTTGCCAAAACCAACACTCACTTGGTTAGAGCCTGGTGCTAATAATGCTAAGGTTGTGGATTTGATCCCTGTATGAGTCATTCAGTTAAGACTTGGGCTCAGTGATCCTTGTGGGTCCCTTCCAACTTAGAATATTCTGTGATTCTGTGATGTTAAGCAAAGTCTCTTTGTGAAGCAGAGAGCGTGGTCGTTTCATACTGCGTTCTTGTAGCCTGATGGTATTTAGAGGTAGGTGGGACTTCAGTGTTCAGGAAGAGAAGGAAAAAGTCCTGATTTTTGTCTTTTGAGGGTTTGTTTATCAGTATTGACCATGCTCTGTTGTGATACCCTGTAGTATGCACTGCAAGATGTGTTTTTTTGTACTTTTGCTAACAAAATAAAGGTTAAGGCACACCTAAGGTAACAGCAACAGTTTCAGAACATGTAGTTTATATTTTGTGGAATGTTTTACTTTGGTATTCTAAGTAATGATAACACTGGAACTGAGATTTTTTTCTTCTTAAAATTGTATTAAATGAAACAAAATTTCAGTTGGATCAGCCTGGAGGTATACAGAAGCTTCAGACTGGGTTCTGATAGTCATCCATTAAAGCTTTCGAATAAACTTCTATATGGCCATAATGTTAAGGGACAGTATAAAAGCTAAACCAAGGAAATCAAACGTGTTTTCATCTAAGAGATACAGACTGCAAGGAATACATCTTAATCTCTTCTTACTCGGTGAAAAAATAAGTTGTTCCTCATAGTCAGGTGGAAGGATGTGAATTGCCTCAGGGAAAGGAATCTATCACATTATGAAATGGTGAAATGTGAGTAGCAATGTTGAAAACAGGCTGACAGCAAATCATGAGTGACCGTGCAATGTGATCCTGTGGCAGAGGGGACTGCTTGAATTCTCTGCTGGGTATACAAAGATGTGTTGCAGAGGGGGCAACACATTGAAATAACTTTATGCAGTTACAGATGCAAAAAAAGTTAGGCCTCATTAGATAAAATTTTCAACTCTAGAAACTACCAAGTCTAAATTTCTGTAGCTGGAGACTGTTGTTCAAAAAAAAAATGTTGGTTTTGCAGTTGGGATTTTTTTTTTGTTTTGTTTTATTTTCGTTTTGTTTTAAGCGTGTCCATATTCTCACAAGCCCTGTTATAAATATGCAAACATATAGGGGTTTTTTATACGCCTTACTCAGGTGTCAGTAAAACAAGGGTACTTCTGTGTAGCAGCCAGGCAACAAATGTGATTGGCTTAGGGACAAGTGCAAAGCAGAGTGGGGTGACCCAGTGATCAGACTGTTAATGACAGGGCAGAAAAGAACCTCTCTAAGAATGCACTTGCTTGATATTTGTCCTGGGAATTAAAGCTACAGAGAATATAAAAATACAGTTTCCAAATTTTTATTCTAAAGCGTTTTTGTTGTTGAGACTGTACTTGTTACTTTCTGTTATTATATTACTAGGACTTTGGGCAATTGAATGCTTTCTCTGATTAGTGAAGAATTAATTCTCTAGCATTGGTACATAAGTCAGATCTTTTGTTTGTTACTAGTACTTGCAAATATCTTAAATTTCTGACATTATTTGTTTCAGAAGCTTAGCAGGTCTTGGCAGTGATCCTAGAGCTTCTGAGTGTAGTTTTATAACTTCTGAGAAACTTAAGATAATGAGTATAGCTGCAAAATGAAAGCACATCCTTGTGGGGACTTGCAAGGGACTTGCCTGCAGTTAAGAGAAGTCTGACTCTGGTTGGATGATGATAATAATTTTCTGTCTAACTTGTTTTTTGAATTGCATAAATATTTCCTGTGACATTCTAATTTCAGACATGAAATATGAAGGTTTAGATACGTTTATACAAAACCAGTTTTTATGATAACCTTTGTCTAAACACCTGTTTATGATTGTGATTATGTCATACTGTGGATAAGAAATGTGCATGTTACATATGGAAACAGGGAGTTACACAGTGTTTTGAAGTTCAGACTTTTGTTTGGTTTACAGTTTTCAATTCGTAGTGGTTTTTCTTGATACTGTGTATAACAAAGATGAACAGCCATAAAATCATATCGTTCTCTGTTTCTCAGATGTGAACGAATTGAAGGAGTGCCTTCATGTACTAGTGAAGGAGCAGCAAGCTCTGGCCACACAAACTGCTACAACAGCTCTTTCAGCTATGAGGCTAAAGCAGAGGCTAGTTATCCTGGAGCGGTATTTCATTGCTTTGAACAGAGCAGTTCTTCAGGAGAATGTCAAAGTAAAGTGGAAAAGCGGTAGTGTACCTCTGCCTGCTATGGATAAGAAAAGGTAACAACACATGCAAAACGAGTTAATACATTAGAAAACTCATGGCAAGGTTATCAACCTGTGTGTGAGAGCTTAATGTGAGGTACTCTTTATGAGACATTAGCAGTAAGGAAACTTCTTATTTCATGGGATGGTTTTACCATATTAAGTAACAAGTGGTGTTATTTGCCATGCAGTTTTCCTTCTTGCCTGGTGCTTTCTTATAGCGTCTCTGTATTGGTAGGTTTTTATTGTAAAACATTGCTGTAGATATTGTTCTTTGAGCTGTAAGTATAAGTTCTATTTGGCTACAAAGTGTGGACAAGCCTGTTTCAGAAGTGGTGCTGATGGAAGTTGTATAGTTTGAATAATGTTAATATATTTTTGTCAATATTTGCTCAATTCAGACACATAAATTTAAAAATGCAAATATATAAAAGCTGAACACAGTTTTCTCTAGCTTGGTTGAGAACTTATGTAATTGTACGTTTTATATGCAACTATTTCAAGAGAAGTAACTGAATAAGAAGAAAGAATAATAAGTAACTGAATATGAAATTCTCTGATTACTTTCCATGACTAGATAGCTAGCTAGACCTAAAAAATACCTTATCTCTCAAATAACGCATTAAAGAAACTGTTCAGTAGGTGAACAAGATTGCTATCTGACAGAACAAGCAATTTGGCTGGGGAAGTTTTTATGTTACACTGTCCCAAGCTTCAGAAATGAAAGGAGAGTGTAAGTAGATACTGTGACTAGTTATTACAGGATTGGAGTTCTGACTATGATATCTTTCTCTGAATAGACAGTTCTCTAAATTTTTTTTTCAGTTCTAATTAAAAAGAACACTGATACATTTAAGTTATCAGATTGCTAAAAATGAGAGTATAATTTTTTTCTCTCTTGAAAAAGTCCTAAGCAGTTCACTTTCTCTGTAATCTCACATCAAAAGAAAATAGAACTGTTGGTTCAGTGTTGGAAGCCGTAGGGAATCTCCTGTTGTTAAGTACAAAGGGGAGCTTACTTATATTAATGCGATTGTTTGCATGAAAAGAGAAGGTAACAGAAATGCATGTGAGTCCAGTGGATATTAACAAAAGTTGAAGTTATCTCTCTTCTGTACACACACCAATACAGAAACTGCAAAGAGAGTTTTGTAGCATTGACATTTGAATGGAAAAAAGGATGAAATGGTTGGAATTAATTATCAATAGTTAAAGTTTCATTAAAAAAAACAGTCTATAAGCATGGTTTGTGCAGTCTAAATTTATTAAAAATATAAGCTTCCTGAGCAGATAACGAGTACATGAAATATATTACATCTGCATATTTTGAATACAGCATCATAGTTTCACTCTGAGTAACTATGGGTATTTTTCTGATGGCAGTCTATTATGCCAGTCTGGTTTATTTTTTTCTTTGTGAAGCTTTTTGATGTTGGGAATTGAATTGGTGCTTTGAAGCTTTGAAGTGGAGTGTTGGTTGCTGATATTTTGATGTTGTTCACCTTAATTCTCAAGAGTCAATTACAATTCTTTATAAATGAAAATCGTGTAATTACATATGCATGCATAGAGCTAAATTATAAAATTGTTGAATGTATGTTATACAAAATTGTACTAGCATAAATAATAGTATAAATTGTATTGAAACAGTCCATATATAATTTTATTTAGCCCAAGACCTGTAGGTAAAGGCGTAGAAGGACTTGCACGAGTTGGATCCCGAGCAGCACTTTCATTTGCATTTGCTTTCCTTCGTAGAGCCTGGAGGTCAGGTAAGTCTGCTCTTGAGCATGTGGCATATATTTTTTCATGACTCATTAAAGTCACATGACTCATTAAAGCATTTATGTGTGTTAAGTATTTGCATAGAACTATACATTTATAAATGACAGATTTGCGTAATTGCATTTGTGTTCATGTGGTACTGTACCCAACAATGTAGGTTGAAGCCATCCAAGCCAGTAGCAATGCTGTGTTGTGGAGGGGTATTTTTAAACATAGGAAGGCAAATTGGAATTTCATGAAGGGAATGCATTTTTAATGCCAGGTTTCAGAAAAGTTAGATTTATTCTTCAGACAAGGTCAATCAACTGTATTACTAAGTGATAGTAGCAGCTTATAAAGACTTTGGATTGTGGAACTTGTGTTCAGTTCATGTGTTTGTCAGCGATTGTCAGACTGCAGAGGTTGACAGAATTGTCACCTGTGCCGCTTCAACCTGCCTGTTTGTCTCAGTGTGTACTGTTTGTTCAGATAGCAGGTGTTTGGCTTACTCTCTGTCCAGCCAGCCCTAGTTCTTCTTCTGATTTCCTCAGTGGATACATAGTGGGACAAGCTGGTTTAAGTACTACTGAATGTTTTGGGAGTTTTTTGTGGAAACTTCTTCATAATCTTGCAGTTAAAATGTTCACGTGAAAATTGAGAACTTTGTATATATTAACTAACTTGTCATCTCGTGTTGAGAAATAATCCACGAAATTGTGTACAACAATTTGTATATATAACTTCTGTAAAGACGGGAATGTAACTACTATTGCTGTGTTCCTCAGGTGAAGACGCAGACCTGTGCAGTGAGTTGTTACAGGAATCACTGGATGCACTGCGAGCTCTACCAGAGGCGTCTCTTTTTGATGAAGGGACTGTATCTTCTGTGTGGCTGGAAGTGGTAGAAAGAGCTACTAAATTCCTAAGGTCTGTTGTGACTGGGTAAGTTTCTTTTCTTGAGCGTTACTGAGGTAGCTGTTAGACAGCAAACCTGCATCTCTTAGTAGCTGGTGGTACAAACATCGTAGTTTAGGGAAAATTGACAAGATTGCTTTCCTTTTCTAATGTTGTTATACAAACAAGCAAAAAATTAATGAATTGTTGAAACTATGCTCTTTGAATATGATTTAATTATTTTAGCAGTTTAAGAAAAATCTGAATTTGAGTATTCTGAATCACTGCATGTAGACTTATCCAAAGAATAGTTTCACTAATGTAAATATATCCACATGGAGTGCTTTGGAAATACTATGTATGTGCACACCTAATTGTGCCTTTCTAGTATACTAGAATAATACAGACTTGTGTGCATGAGGGAAAATACACTCATACTGCGCTTGGAGCGCTGCCCTGCTTTTCCTTTTTATTTGAGTAGGTTTAGAGTTACCTTTTAACAGTAGTTACTAGAAGTTTATTGTTTTTTGAATACTGGAACTACATCCTTGGAGTGCATATTATGAAACATACTTGAATTTCACCTGTGTAAAATGTTTTTTGTGTTCTTGGCATGTTTGATAGAGCTATAGATACTGGAGCTTGGGGCAATTTTAAAGCCTAACTGCCACTCTAAAACTTGATCTTCTTTGGAATGTGTGGACTTTCTTCTCATCTGCTTTCACTGCCAGTTTTATAGTTTTCTGTAGTTTCAGTGGTTCTTGGGGTGGTGTAGATGCTTTTGATAAGCATTTATGTATTATTTCCTATTACTTAATGTATACTGTTTGACTTTTAAATAGAGATGTGCACGGAGCTCCCAGTACCAAAGGGCCAGGAAACATTCCTTTACAAGACCAGCACTTGGCACTTGCCATATTGCTTGAACTGGCAGTGCAGAGGGGTACGCTAAGGTGAGAAGCAGGAGCACTCTGATTTTTTTAACCATCACTGTCTGGTGGAATGGCCTGAGCAGTGCCTGTCTTCAGTTTCACAGGTTTGGGTTTAATAATTGTGGTTCAAAGCATAAGAACTCTAATGCAGTGGTGATTAAGATCTAATGTTATCTAGATTGCAAAATCCATTTTTCATGTTTTGGTAATTTATTTAAATTGGAAAGCTCTGGCATATGATATGCTAAAGTTTAAATTGTAGAAAGTGAATTGTATGGATAACCTAAACCAACATTTTTAGGAATGCTTATTAATAGAAGATGTTAACTCCCTCTTTCAGCCAAATGTTGTCTGCAGTTATGTTGTTGCTTCAGCTTTGGGATAATGGAACGAGGGAGACGGATAATGAGCGATCTGCACAGGGAACAAGTGCACCCCTTCTGCCTTTGCTACAAAGATTTCAGAGTATAATATGTAATAAAGACATGCCCAATACAGAGGAAGAGATTCAGGTACTTAACTTGGTTTATTTGAAGGGGACATTATGTTGCAATCACAACGTTTGCCTGGCTAATATAATTATAAAATTATCCAAACAAAACTGATAGTGGTGTTTTCCACGTAAGTTATATACACACCACTGTTGTTTGGTTTTCATGGGTACATTTGAATTTCTTGAAGTAGGCGGAAGAGTGTCACAGTATAATTAGAGGTCAGCATTGTGTTTCATAGTTAATGCTGTTGTGATGAACTCAGCTGTGGCCAGGTAACTTTTCTGCCTATTTGGATTGTTTTTATTTAGTTGTGTTTGACGTTAATTGAAGTATGACTCTTAGTGCAAATTAGTGAGCTTGATAAAATATAGTAAATCAATTTTATTATGCTTGTAACTTTCTATTTTGTTCACAATCTATTTTTTGAGCATGCAAGTTTTGAATTCTTCTCTACTGTAAAAAAAACTGATGTGCAGAGTTAATTAGTTTTCTCTTAAACGTGTGCAGATACTCATCATGTCTAAAATACATTGTGTATCTGTATGTGTAGTGTCACAGATATACCTTGAATGTTCTCATGACGGCCCTGTTTTCTTTTCTAGCTCCTGACTTACCCTCTAAGTCCAAATGAAAGTTTTCTGAGGTATCTGACTTTGCCACAGGACAATGAGCTGGCGATTGATCTGAGACAAACGGCTGTGGTGATCATGGCCCATTTGGATCGTCTAGCCACCCCATGTATGCCTCCACAGTGTAGCTCTCCTACATCCCATAAGGTAACTGTTTGCAGCGTCAGATTTTCGTAAGATCTTTTCCCTGAAAGCATAACTGATTTTCAGAAGGGAAGGAAAATGACTCCTAATTCTTCAAATTTCTTTTTGATTTTCACAAGGTTTAGTTAAGAGTTGTTGAAATTTGTCTTTCTTGGGTATCTTTTATTGCAGCAACCCTTTTTCCGTTGGCCTTGGAGTACAAATTTTATGGTTTGTGAAGCATTCTTTCTTATCACACTGTGGTTAATTCTGCCATATTTTGAGCTGTTCCCTGTGTTTATCAGAGTAAATTGTCAAGACCAGACTTTATAAGTGTTGTGTGACATACTAAAAAAGTAAAAGAAAGAAAAGAATAAATGCTAAACTTGCCAACTTGAAAAATCTCTGAACAGTTTCTGTAGATATTTGTAGCTCATTCAGTACCAGACTGAACTGAATATGATGCTTGCAAGTCTTTTGATATTTTTGATATCTTCTAATTAGGTGGGTTTTACTGGCTACTGACAGGAATGACTGTCTCAGATATGAGTATATTTGCCATATAAAGGTTTAAAAAATCTGTTCTATGCATTTTCAGTAGTTGTGTATTTAAAAATTAGTACTTAGAGAATTTCTTATTTTCCAGGGATCACTGCAAGAGGTCATTGCTTGGGGATTAATAGGTTGGAAATATTATGCTAATGTGAGTGGTCCAATTCAGTGTGAAGGACTGGCCAACCTTGGTGTTGTACAAGTTGCCTGTGCTGAGAAACGTTTTCTGATATTATCTAGAAATGGAAGAGTTTATACACAAGCATACAACAGCGATACTCTGGTGAGTGGGAACAAAACTTGAAAGCATTGCTTTTGTCAGCTTTGACCTTTTTCTTTGTCGCACCTTCACCTTATTAATTTGAGTGCACAGTTTTGATAAAGCTATAGGGGAACTGTACCTGGTTATTCTGTATGTAGGCAAGCAATGGAAAATGCCAGCAGTTTTCGTAAGCATATTGCTTTTGCTTGGTTGACAGGGACCACAGCTGGTGCAGAGTCTGGCTTCCAGGAATATTGTGAAGATAGCAGCACATTCAGATGGGCATCACTATCTGGCTTTGTCAGCAAATGGTGAAGTTTTCTCTTGGGGTTGTGGAGATGGTGGAAGACTAGGTCATGGGGATACAGTGTATGTATTGAAAGCAACATTTATTTGCCAGTGTTTTGAATTCATAGTAAAAATTTTGTTGCCTATATAATCATGCTCAGCATTTAACATTCATCTCTGTTACTGAACAGAAGTTGTATTCTCCCTGCATATTTTATCTGTCTGTAATATTCCCAGTTCTCTATTAATGCCACTTTCTGAAATACTTGTAGACAGAGGATGTAGTAGTGGTTTTACTGTTATTTGGCCTTTCATTAATAGTTTTATAAATGCACAGCACGTTTTCTCTGAAACATTGACTCACATGTTGGAGTGGGGCTGTCACTTTCTGTGCAGTCATGTTGTGTATCATCCATTTTTCTCATGTGTCAGAGAATGACATTACCATCTTGATTTTGTGTAGAAGCAGCCTTCAACAACAGTATTGTGTAGGGGGTGTACATCAATACACTTAAGAGATTTTCAGTGTCTTCCTCCAGTGCAGAATTCCCTGTAAAGCAAGGGAGATACTACACAAGGGTTATCAGATATTGTTGAGAAATTAATTACTATAAAATATTTTTCAAAACATCGCATTAGTTCAGTTGGAAGCAGAAGACACAGTTGTTAGACATCCCTTCAGTGGTTTGTATGTTGTTGAACAGTCTGAACTTAATTTTGGCTTGTAGCTCTATTTATATCTTAATACTTCAGACTAGTAATAAGGCTTGCAGGTAGAATTACAGCAATTGTTTCTAACAAGTATGTTGTGCCTTTTATTAACTATTCAGCAGATCGCCTTTTGTGCTATATGTCATCTTCTCTTTTAATAGCCCTCTGGAGGAACCTAAGATGATATCTGCTTTATCTGGGAAGCAAGCTGGGAAACATGTTGTTCATATTGCCTGTGGAAGCACCTATAGTGCAGCCATTACTGCTGAAGGAGAGCTGTATACATGGGGACGGGGAAACTACGGCAGGCTTGGTCATGGTAAGTTAGGTGATATCTTCAAATAAGTTGTTAAAGAATTGTTTAGTGCCTGTCTGAAATGATCGTTCATTCAACTTACCTAGAGCTGATTTGAGAACCTCATGTGGCTTCATGGGGATTGAAACCCCCTTAATTTCTATGAGTTACCTGAAAATAAGCAACTGGATGGAGAAAAAAGATCTACAGTGTTCTCTCTTCCTTTCCTCATGAAGTTAAGACTGGTTCGTGGGTTAAATCCATATTAGATATATAAGAAACTGTATGGGAACTTAGTCATGATGCTCAAATCTGAAAACAAAACCCTACCAACACCCTTCCACACGCACATAACAAAACATCCAAAAGCAAACAAAAAAAAAACCCAAACAAAAGAATATATGAGGCCTTCTTGATTTTGCTTCTCATAGAACTACTTTGTTTTGAAGGTTCCAGTGAAGATCAGACCATCCCAATGCTGGTCACCGGCCTAAAGGGACTCAAAGTTATTGATGTGTCCTGTGGGAGTGGAGATGCTCAGACCCTTGCAGTTACTGAAAATGGTAAGCAGCAAAACAAAGCCTACCTTTTCTTCCTTTTCTTCTGAAGATACTTACGTTGCAGATGTGCTTATTTCTAGTTGCTTGAATTCTGTAAGAATTTAAAGCTGAAATTCTTTTTGTGGAAATATACGTGTACATTTATATGGTTTACATATATTTCCATGCATAGATATGCAGTATGTTCATTATGAGTATGCAAATATATGATTTGAGGGTGTATATATATTTAAAATATCCATATAAATATATAATAGACACACAAATATTACATCTATGTACTTATGCGTCTAAATTGTCTTTATTACTGTGTAAGTGCAAACAACTCATGTTGTCGCAACAGCCACAATTCTGAGTAGGAGAGCTTTCTCTGTTAACCCATGAGAAGTGCCAAGGAGAGGCTGTATTGAAATTCTTCTTCCCAACATCCCTGAACAAGCTCCCTAGGATGAGACAGATTCAAAGCCCAAATTTCACTGGGTGAGGTTACGCCCAAAGTCATCCCTTAGAATGCAGATAGTTCTTGGAAGCTAGTTGTTCTTTTAAAATATGACTGGTTAATATGATGTGCAGTGTTTAAAAACTGAAACATTTGCTCATACAAGAAATGGAAACCCAGAGTTTACCAGTTTTTTTTTCTCTTGGTCTCTGCCTTACATGCTTCTGTTGCTTATCAGAATACCTTAGGCACTAGCTTATGCAAGTAGGGAGCACAAATGCATCAGAATCCAAAACAAGACTTTCCTTTTGCACTTGTTGTGGGTTTACGATTTTTGGGCCGTGATTTTATTTAACGCAGATACAGAATGACTTGACGATTTCTAAGTTCCTACATCAGGACTTAGATTTAGTTGTATATTTGAAAAGAACTTAATAAACAATGGCACTCTTCATTTCATTTTGAGAAATGCTTGAATGATAAAAACTGAAAGTTAAAACAGGTTTCACAGACAATTTGGCCATCTAATGTGGAAAAGATTCTGCAAGTTTGTATAAATAATGAAAGAAAGCAGTTTTTAACTTGCTTGATTTACAGTAAATCCTGTACTTCATATGTTTTTAAGAAGGACTTTCCATATACTGATGAATTTTCAGTGTGTGTGTGTTACAATTTTTATTTATAGTTTTATCAACATTAAAACTTTTAAAATCTTATTCTTCCTTCTTATTTTCACAAATAACTAGTAACTGATATTCTTAAAAAGCAGTTTTAAAACTGTGCTTATTACAGAACTTCAGATTTTTAAGAACTTGTCAAAACAGAAAACTTCATTACATGAAGAAACAGTGCAATAGTTTTTTTTCTCTTGATTTAAAGGCCAAGTGTGGTCTTGGGGTGATGGAGATTATGGAAAACTGGGAAGAGGAGGCAGTGATGGTTGCAAGACTCCCAAGCTGATAGAAAAACTTCAAGATCTGGACATTGTCAAAGTTCGCTGTGGGAGTCAGTTTTCTATTGCCTTAACCAAAGATGGCCAGGTCTACACCTGGGGAAAAGGTGACAATCAGAGACTTGGGCATGGAACGGAAGAGCATGTTCGATATCCCAAACTGCTGGAAGGCCTGAAAGGTAATTGTCAGAGCTGGAAATATTCCAAAGTTCTTTTTGCTATTGGTGGAATTTTTTACCAACACAGCTTTAAGAAGGATGGTACCATGCACTCAGTCATATTTTATACTGGTTGTATTAAAAAAGGTAATAGTGCACATTTTTCATCACTTCTGCATTTTACACCTTTAAGATTTGAACAGACTTAGAGACACTAAGTTTGATTACTTTAAATGTTGCTTGTCTTGTGTTCCCTTTATTGCTTTTGCTTTTCTTTTATCAGGTTCACAGAAATGCTTGTTTAAAGCCTGTATTTTTAAACTACCATGTTAATAAATATATATAGTATGCTTCAATTGAGGCATGTGAATAAATGAAAATCACAGGCAACAAGTTGTGTTCATGTCAGTACTTTTGACTAGTTTCTAGCAGAGTGAACATTATTTCTTTCATTTGTGAGAAACCTGGAGTTCTGTAGGGGAAGATGAGGAAGAAACCTTTTTTATTTCTGTCTTTCCTAAAATTGTTATTCATACATGTTGAATGACCTAATTGAAAATAGCTTCTGAACTAATGACTACAGATAACTATGATCTCTCATCATAAATGGGGAGATCTTTTAATAAATCTGTCCTGAAAAGGTTTCTAAGTAGAAGGGATACAAAGTAGATGATTTTTTAAAAAACTTGTTAACTTTTGTGCTTAAGCTGTCTCTTTAGACTCTTTAAATATTTCCTTTGTTCATCCACTGCTGTACTCTTTCAGTCCACTACCAGTGGAAAGGTGAGGCTCTTGACATCCACAGTATGTTAATTATGGTTGTAATTAGCACAGTTTTCCTTCTCTCTGATATTTTTCTGTCAGTGATCCTAACGTTTAAGTTACATTTTCAATGTTTGACTTTCGTCTCAGGAAAAAAAGTGATAGATGTGGCAGCTGGATCTACCCATTGTTTAGCACTGACTGAAGATAGTGAAGTGCACAGCTGGGGAAGCAATGATCAGTGTCAACATTTTGATACTTTGCGTATCACCAAGCCAGAGCCCACTGCTCTCCCGGGATTAGACACAAAGCATATAGTTGGAATTGCTTGTGGGCCTGCTCAGGTAAGTTTTGGTTTTGAACGAGTTAGTTTGGTCTCCCACTGAGATTAGTTCTGTGCTCTAATCCCAATCCTTTTTTCTGTGCTTGCATGACTTTCCTTATTTTTACTCTTATTCTGAATAAATGAAGGCTTGGAAAAAAAACAAATCTTGTGCAGTTCTTCTGCCAAAAAGGGATGACTGGCTTTCCCTCTGTTGGGTATTCTGAGAAGTAGCTGTTTACCTGCCTTTTTTTGTCTGGTACAGCAATTGAGTTTGCAAGCAAAATGTTTCCTGCAGCAAAGATAGTGGGGTATCTGGACTGGCATGACAGCACTTTAGAAAATGTGATAAAAGAGTTCTGGGTTGGTAGGGTTTTATGCGTGTTTCCAAGGATGCATGTGGAGAGTTCTCTTCTACAGATGTGCTGGTGTTATTTCTGCATCTTTTATTGCTGTTCAAAGGCAGACATCAGCTTTACATGCCTATCTCTAATCAGTGCCATACTGTATTTAGGAAATAACTGAAACTCTCTACGTTGCTTCAATTTATAGAGTTTTGCATGGTCATCCTGTTCAGAATGGTCAATAGGCTTGCGGGTGCCTTTTGTGGTGGATGTTTGCCCCATGACATTTGAGCAGCTAGATCTGCTACTAAGACAAGTGACAGAGGGAATGGATGGATCCTCTGACTGGCCCCCTCCTCAGGAAAAGGAGTGTATGGCTGTGGCAACATTAAACCTTCTGAGGCTTCAGGTACCTTCAGTTTCTTACACATTGAGCAGTCATTGAGCTAAATATTTTCAGTAAATGGCTTGGATGAAAATAGTGAACTTAATATGTTTTAAAACACCTTTATTGATTTTAAAAAGTGAAATAATTACAGTATTGCTTTTAATCTTTGGAATTTGGCAGGTAGCAGTTATGGGTTTTTGCCTTCTTGACAGCCTTTGGATGTCAATAAAAATGAAATATAAAAACAATATCTAAATGGATTAGGTCTTCTATACTCAGAGATTTTGAGCATTTCTATGAATTTTAAATGGCATTTTTGAGTGAACGTCCTCTTCAGTCGGTGTTTGACAGTCACTGAAAATGTGCTGCTTTTTCTAGCTTAATATAGTGAGGTAGAAACAATTTAGGTTGTTCTTTAGCTTCAGTTCAGAACTTCAGGATTCATAGCTACTGTTCATAATTTATGAGTATTCATTTAAATTCAGTGTGTTTGGGCAAGCCAAACCCTTAAGATTTGCAGATAAAAATTTGTGCCTTGGTCAGTGAACTTATTCAGTTGCTCCAGGATTGACTTTTCCCCCACCCCCACCAAGTTCATATCTCTTCTTAATTAAAATTTGCTGTTTCCCCTCCTCCCTTTTTTTTTCAGCTTCATGCTGCCATTAGTCATCAGGTGGATCCAGAGTGCCTTGGCTTAGGTTTGGGCAGTATCCTGCTCAATAGCCTGAAACAGACAGTGGTAACGTTGGCAAGCAATGCTGGAGTTCTTAATACTGTGCAGTCGGCTGCTCAAGCAGTGCTGCAGAGTGGATGGTCTGTGTTACTGCCGACAGCGGAAGAGAGGGCTAGGGCGCTCTCAGCACTCCTACCCAGTGCAGGTTGGTCCTAAGATTTAAACCTATTTGTCTGGTGCTTGCTTGTGTTTTGAGTTCATTAATAGCTTCTTCCCTTCTTAGTTTCAGGAAATGAAATGAATGTAAGCCCAGGACGTAGATTTATGATTGACCTTTTGGTGGGCAGCTTGATGGCTGATGGAGGCTTAGAGTCTGCACTAAATGCTGCTATTACTGCAGAAATTCAGGTATGTTTCAGCAGTTTTGCAGTTCAGGTTTTCCTGCAGTGGACTGGATTTGTTACTTTTATAAATACAGAATAAATATGCCTTTATTGTGAACTATGCAGCAATTATTGACATAGTTTCACCGTGGTTTTGTAGAGTTTGTCTACTCTTGTTTGTCTTCACTATCCCTCATTCTACCCTTCCCCTTTCTTTTTATATTATAATTCCTTTAAAAAGAATTGTGCCCACATGATTTTTATGGAATACACAAGGCTTGTTTTGTCTCATAGGAATTGTTTCATTTCAGTTATAGGTAAAAGTAAGTTCCCATGAATACTTTTTAGGAAAATGTTTCATAGTTACAGTGGAAGTTGGTGCATTTTCTTTAACTTGATTTCCCTTTTTTAGGATATTGAAGCAAAAAAAGAAGCACAGAAGGAAAAAGAAATTGATGAACAAGAAGCAAATGCATCAACACTTCATAGGAGCAGAACTCCGTTGGACAAAGACCTTATTAATACTGGAATCTATGAATCTGCAGGAAAACAGAGTTTACCATTAGTTCAGTTAATTCAGCAGTTACTAAGGTAATTGCTTTGAATTTGTCTTTGACTTCTGTACAGAAGATGTATTTAGATATTTTATGAAGGAGTCAACTAAAGGATGGTTAATTTTGGCTAGCAAATAAAGTCTCCGGCTAGCATTTTTAGCTCCTCAGAATTCAAAATATTGAACGTTCTCCTAGCTTGTCTGTAGTTCTATTATTTTATGTTTGCTAAGAAGCAATTTTCTATACTTAATTACCCAATTTTAGAAAGAGTTGCTGCCTTGCTTTAATGGATTTTGATACTTATTCTTCCACTCCGAAGGTTTTTTTTGTACCAAATATAGGACAAATGTTCAAAAGCCAGTCCTTAGAAAGTATGAGAGTCATCATGAATTTATTCAGAACTGAATGTTTTTCCCTATTTATTTAGAACTGAATATTTTGCTTCAAGGAGACTTTATCTGGAACTGTTAAGTGGGGAAGAAACCTGAATTTTAAGTTCTTGGCACATAGAAAGAGTTGTGAATGCATGACCAATTGGGTGCTGAGAAAAAAGCTTTTTTATGTCATCTAGAGGAGTATTTTAACATGTAGCATGTATAGCAGTAAGTAATTATGAGTTTACCAAGACATGTATTGCGGTTTTTCACTTAATTGTGATGACAACCATGTAATTTAATCAATAGTGAGACTCTTTTGAGCTATGTAGTGTCATGACTTTCATTGCAGTCTTTCAGTGAAAATTGTCAGATTGTGTTTTGTAGTGAGTGATGACAAAAAACACAAACGTGAGGTATTTTACGAATCCTGTTAAATAAAATGTGTCCAGAAAACCATTGACTTTTTGAGTGCTATGGTGCAAAGAAGTGAACATTCTATGAAGAAACTTTGCATAGGTTTCTTATATATTTGTGTGAAACTTTAGCAAAAGATTAACAGATGTTTCTGTGGACTGTCTTCACTCTGAGCTCCATTTAAATGCTTTATGATACTTTTCTACCACTTAGGAACATCGCTTCACAGACAATAGCCAAACTAAAAGATGTTGCTCGTCGCATTTCTTCCTGCATGGACCAGGAACTTTATAGCAAGGAGAGATCTGCTTCCCTGGACCTGTTGCTCCGGTTTCAGCGTCTGCTTGTTAGTAAACTTTACCCAGCAGATTGTGTTGGGCAGGTCCCTAATACGTACAGTAAGTTACTGTTTGTTTTTTTTTAAACAAAGAAACAAAAACCCAAAAACAAACAAAAAAACCCCCAAAATGCCCCAAAAAACCACCATGCCCCCTCCCCAAGCATTTCTGTAATATCTTTTGCAGGATAGTACTTTGTTATTTTAATTTATCTTCTTGTCTCATGTATCAGCGTAGTTGCTGGATCTGTCTGAACAGTGTTTGAAAGTAGTTTATTTAAATTATTTTCTGTAAAGGAAAATTTTTGTTAGGTGTAGAAGGATCTAGATAATTAAATGTTAAATAGTTAAAAATGTTTAAAAATATGTGGTTTCTTAATTTAGTGCTAATGCTGAGTGGCATTATTTTAGAAGAGTTTGACAGCTTTTGAAGTCTGCTTTTTAAATATGACCGTGTGATGGTTTTCTGTGCCCTTCCTCCGTCTTATATAGGTCCTGACCTCTTAGGTGTTGGTTCGTTACTGAAGAAATACACTGCTCTTCTGTGCACACACATTGGTGATATACTTCCTGTGGCAACCAGCATTGCTTCTACTAGTCATAGGCATTTTGCAGAAGTATCTCGTGTCGTGGATGGAGATCTAACAGGTAGATTTTTCCTTGTTATCCTTCTTTCGTCCCCTTCCACGGAGTTTTAAAATTATATTGTAGATATTGTTGAAAGTTCTAAATGACTAAAAAGGAGGCAGTTTAATTTTTTGATTAATGGGACAGCAAATTCAATGAGGAAGACAAGAGCTTTGTACTAAACAGTAATAGAAGGCAGAATATGTTGATGGTCATTTACTTCTGTGGTGCAATAAATGTAAATCCTGAACTAAACGTTTTATGTTTTAGGCATTCTTCTTCCAGAATTGGTGGTTTCTATAGTACTACTCCTCAGTAAAAATGCTGGATTAATGCAGGAAGCTGGTGCTATCCCTCTGTTGGCTGGCTTGCTAGAACATCTAGACAGATTTAACCATTTAGCCCCTGGAAAGGAAAGGGATGACAATGAGGATTTAGCATGGCCAGGAATAATGGGTATGTACTGGTAGCATCTGGACTGTTTATGTTTTCATAAAGTAGCTATATAAAAATGATGACTGTTTATAAACTCCTCTCAAGAAGGGAATTCTACTTTGCAAATTTTTGTTAACCAATTGATACAGCAGTCATATGGCAGTATTTATTTGTCAGTACATACTTAAGAAAGTTACCTATAGAGAAGTAAGGTTAAGCAGAGTACAGATGCAACATTTTCAAGAAGTAGCTTACTAAACCACCACAATAAGTTGCAAAAAGTTGCAGTAAAAACATGAGTAGTACATCTAAGCGTTTTGTTACTAAATTCTATCTAATATAAAGGGTGAATAATATGAAAGCTTAGAAATAAAGAATTTTTATTTTCTCAGGACACCTTATAGTATGAGCTGTGTCTCAAAAGAGAAGCTTCTTTTATATTAAAAAAATCTACATTTAGACTGAAATTAAGTAGACAGCAAATGCCTTGCAGGCAAGTGAGTAATAAAACTGAAGTAATTTGGAGGAAGAACTGATTAGAGGAGTGATTTGCCAGAACACTGATTGTTCTGCTCCGCCTCCACACAAAACAGCCATATAATTGGGCAGTACTTGGTCTTTGACAGTGTGACATTAGGGATTAGTGCATAAAAGAACACAGTATACAGACAATTTAATTGCATAATATGTAGACAGGAACATATTAATAACCACTTTGACTTTTGAGCATATTAAAAAAATAAGCAGCCTTTGAACAGAAGTGAAGAATTTGATTAGGCAGTTATTAAAGGAACATTCACAAAAAAACTTACTTTCTGATTTTCTGTTGATAAATTCTCTTTTTTTATACCTGTAGGTTCATTTTTTACTGGCCAGAGTTGCAGAAATAATGAAGAGGTGACACTTATACGAAAGGCTGATCTAGAGAACCACAACAAAGATGGAGGATTTTGGACAGTGATTGATGGGAAAGTGTATGATATAAAGGACTTCCAAACCCAGTCTTTAACTGGCAGTAGCATACTTGGTGAGAATTTTCATCTGATCTAAAGACACAGATTACTTATGTTTCAAAAGTAGATGGAATGAACAGATTTTTAGTTATTATATTGACTATCTCATTCTTTCATTAGCTCAGTTTGCAGGTGAGGACCCAGTTGTTGCTTTGGAAGCTGCTTTGCAATTTGAGGACACACGGGATTCAATGCATGCCTTCTGTGTTGGTCAATATATAGAGGTAAAAATGTATTAACAATTAAAAACTTTCTAAAGTAAAGTATTACTTTGCTTTCAAAATTCTTGTTGAAGCTCAGTTCTAGCTTTTAACCCCTCTCTCTTTTCTTAGCCTGACCAGGAAGTGATTACAACACCAGATCTCAGTACTTTGTCATCACCTCTGATAGATACAGAGCGGAATTTGGGTCTTCTCCTTGGGCTGCACGCTTCCTACCTGGCAATGAGCACACCACTTTCTCCTCTGGAAATTGAATGTGCCAGTAAGCAGAACTTCATTTTCAAGGTGGTGTTAGGTCAAGGGTTGGACTTGATGATCTCAGAGGTCTTTTCCAACCTAGTTGATTCTATGATAAATACTTGTCAAAGCATGCAAGAAAAAGACAAAGGACAAATAAATTAACTGACTTTAGTCAATTAACTTCTTTAGTCTTGCTGTCTTCTGCAGAAGTGCAATATTCTTAACATTAATTACCACACTCATCAAGGGCCAATAATTTGCAAGATTTAAATGGGGATTAGATAATTTTGAATGGTTAAATATCCATAATTTTGTACTATGCAAAATAGAATATTGGAAGAGAAAGGAGACTGTGTAACACAGTTATCTCACTAATTTGTATCAGCAAATGGAAGAGCTACTAAACCTTGTCTGAAGCTGTGAATTCATTTTATTAGAAGAAATTATTGATAACTTAGTCTTTGATCAGAATACACACTTGTATTTTCTTTATTTTAGAGTGGTTGAAGTCATCTATCTTTTCTGGAGGCTTGCAAACTAGTCAGATTCATTACAGTTACAATGAGGAAAAAGATGAAGACCATTGCAGTTCACCTGGTAACACTACCCCAAATAAATCAAAACTATATACACATCGATTAACTTTGAGTGACCATTCACAACCTTTCCTCCAAGCTATTGCGGATAATAATATTCAGGATCACACTGTGAAGGTAAGCCCGCAGTATTTCTGTGCACAGAAATTGTTACTGAAGGATGATAATGGTGGTGAAAATTCTCCAAAAGTTATAGCAAAACAATTGAAAAAATTACTTCAGAATTGCTTTTTGTGACAGGAGTGGTTGAGTACTACTAATGGATAAAACTTGTGTATTTCACTTAATAGCTTAACAGTTCATTTTTTTCTTTAGGATTTTTGCATAGGATAACTCAAAAAAAGGATAATCCATTACTGTCCATGTTAAGTTTTAGTAGTGTTAACAGATCTCACTCATCTCCAGTTGAACCAAGATGGAATTTTCTTTGTCAAGGTGCAAATGTATTTTGTGTGTCAGATGCATGTATGCCTTTGTGCCTTGGGGTTCAAGTTTCATGTAGTTGGAATCATGGCTATTATGAAAACCCCTAAGATTGTCATTGATCTCTATCTTCTGTAATACCTTCAGATTTTCTAACCCTTTTGAGTTCAGCTCCTTTATAAAAAAAATCTGAATAAGTTCTTGGGAGGATAGGATAACGATAATGGTCAATCAGATGACAGTTAAAATTGTGTTAAGTGCCCTGACTATCTCACAAAGAGATAAAAGCAGTAGTACCTTTGTTCCTTGAGCCATGTTGCTCTTCATGCAGAAAGATAGGTAGAGGGTATTTGTAATAGTATTAGGTTATAATTGCTTTACAATTGCATTAAATATTGCATACTGTGTGTTGTATCTCATGTACAAACATTAGTTCAGATTGTGGAGATTATTCAGTGTTACTGAAATGCTGTCTGTGGTATTTTCAGTCCTTTCATTGTATTTTAAAAACAAGGTTAAATAGAGGCTGTTGTGTGTCTTTGTAGGACTTCTTGTGTCAAATAGAAAGATACTGTAAGCAGTGTCACTTAACAACACCAATCACATTCCCTCCTGAGCATCCTGTGGAAGAAGTAGGACGTCTGTTACTATGTTGTCTCCTCAAGCATGAAGATTTGGGTAGGTAGGCTTGTGGTGTAGCTTTTAGGATCAGTTTAAAGTCTGCTGTGGATGATTTTGGAACTGCTTATTCAGAGAGTGTCTTTTCCCATTAAGGTCACGTAGCACTGTCTCTTGTCCATCCTGGTACCCTTGGAGTTGACCAGGTAAAGCACAAAACCTTACCAAAATCTGTAGTGGATGTGTGTCGTGTTGTCTACCAAGCAAAATGCTCACTGATTAAGGTAAGCCTCTTAGCTGCAGAAGTGTAGCTTAATTTCCATTGGAAATGTTTTATTAAAAAGTTATATATTGCTCATTTTATTGTGTAATAAACAGTAACCTAGTCTTTCAACGTCTTTTGTAGACCCACCAAGAACAAGGTCGTTCTTATAAGGAAGTTTGTGCTCCTGTCATTGAGCGTTTGAGATTCTTATTCAATGAACTGCGTCCTGCAGTTTGCAATGATCTCTCTATAATGTCCAAATTTAAACTTCTTAGTTCCTTGCCCCGATGGCGAAGGGTAGCTCAGAAAATCATTAGAGAAAAAAGGAAAAAGAGAGGTAAGGCAGCATTAATGTTGTATTCTCTTTGAAAAAATGAAAATCAATCTTATTTCAGGGTTTGAGAGTCTTATTAGTTAAAGCATTGAAGCCATTTGCTTTTTGCTGCATTTTCATGAAGTTTTGTAAACCAGTGGTTGCATGACAGTTCTTACAGCAAGAACTGGCAGACAAACTTAGTTGAGGAATGTTTCTTTGTGTTCCAGTGTAAAAAATAAAAAATGATAAAAAATAAAATGATAAAAATGATCCTTCAATATCAGTCCCTCTGAATTGTTTTTCATAAAGTTTAACTGGAAGTGAGAGCTTTTGAGAAATCATGTTTTATTAAAGAGGTGTAGTCAAAGAACTATTTAACTGGAAATAAATTAATGTGGTGAACAGACACCAAAGTGCTTTTGAAGTTGATCTTTAAAGTTAAAAGTATATTGCAGATAATACCAGAGTTAATTTGGTAATAGTTGGACACAGAGTTCACCAAGAGTATATTTCCATTTTATTGCAAGCAGATCTTAAGCATTATGTGTGCTTAGGTTGTCTTGCAAACCTAAAAATGTGACACTGTAAAATCTTATCAGATTACATGCAAGAATAATACTTCTTTTATAGTGCCAAAAAAATCTGAATCTGCTGATGTAGAAGAATCTAAAATTGGAAACGAAGAAAGTGATTTAGAAGAATCCTGTGTTGTACCTCACAGTCCTGTACCTATAGATAAAAAGCCCATACCAATCAAATCGCCCAAGGTAGGAGATCAGATTTTGAGTTGACCTTTTGAATAAAAGTAACAATAAAAATACATGAGCTAAAGCCTGATTGCTGTAACTTGACCCTTAATGTTCTCGTAAGGGTGTTTGGGATGTGTAATTGCGTGGCATGTTGTTTCAGTGAAACCTGGAATAATTCTTAAAAATAAGCTTGTATTGTGTTTTCAGCATATGTGAAGATACCTTCTCTAATTTTTAGATTGTTGATAATCTTAGATAAAGCTTCGTTTCAAAATAAAATGTTGTGATGGGTTACTTTCTCTTTTTTTTTGAATATTAATGCATTTGAAATTTTATGTGATTTGAAATTTAGGTAAAGAGTTACAAATAATAGCCAGCTCTTTCCTGACTTTGAAGAAGTTTCATTTTTCTGACTCCCCTCCTAGTATTTTAAATTTCGACATGGTTTTACATGAAATAACATATTTTCAGTAATTAAAACTTTTCAAACAATTTAATTTTAAACATTCTACCCTCCTGTTTTGCAGGATAAGTGGCAGCCACTTCTGAGTACAGTTACAGGTGTCCACAAATACAAATGGCTGAAGCAAAATGTCCAAGGCTTGTATCCACAGTCTGCCCTCCTTAACACCATTGTTGAATTTGCACTTAAAGAAGAGCCCGTGGATGTAGAAAAAATGAGAAAATGTTTATTAAAACAGGTAAACTAAATGAAAGTGGGCTTGCATGTATTAACAGTTTACGTAAGTATGACAAATTAATTTTTTCTCTTTCACAGCTGGAAAGAGCAGAAGTGCGTCTGGAGGGCATAGATACTATTCTGAAACTGGCAGCTAAAAACTTTTTGCTCCCCTCTGTGCAGTATGCTATGTTCTGTGGATGGCAGAGGCTTATTCCAGAAGGAGCCAATATAGGGTAAAAGTTCTTGTTGCTTTTGCTTTCGCAATTCTTCAGGAAGTAAAAAAATGCTGATTTTTGTTGTTGTTGTTTTTCTATGAAGGGAACCTCTTACCGACTGCTTGAAGGATGTCGATCTGATCCCACCATTTAACAGAATGTTGCTAGAAGTAACTTTCGGAAAGTTGTACGCATGGGCTATTCAGAATGTCCGGAACATCTTGCTGGATGCTAATGCAAAGTTTAAAGAACTAGGTGAATCTCACTTTGTTGCTCTCGTCTGGGGAAAAAACTGTTTTAAATTAATATTGTTGCCTTTTTTTTTTTCCTTAAGTTTGCAATAATTAGGATGTTAAAATCAGTACCTGTGGTTTGTTGATGAGAGTTACTTTGACTTTGTCTGTCTGTGTGTGGTCCCTACTCCCTTCCCACCTTGACCCCAGGTTAACTCACTTTTCAGTGTTTAAGAGTATGTTGTTGATTTCCTGGCAACAGGTGTTTGATTACTCATTAGTAACCTTTTACCATTAAAATATAAATTGCAAAAGGTTTCTTGGAATTTGAACTTGTAACTTCTTAAAGCCAGGCAGGGAACGAAAAATGTTTAAAACCCTCAATCAAATGAATCAATAACCTATTCTATTCTAGCTCCCAAATGTCAGCTGACATTGTTATTTATATTACTTTTGAATTAGGTCTTCAGCCTGTTCCCCTTCAAACAATTACTAATGAGAATCCAGCAGGACCAAGTCTCGGGACTATTCCGCAGGCACGTTTTCTGCTGGTCATGCTCAACATGTTGACGCTGCAGCACGGTGCCAATACCTTGAGCCTGCTCCTTAATTCTGGCATGCTGGCGTTGACACAAACAACACTGCGGCTGATAGGTATGGGATCTTCTTGTTTATTACTTGGAAGAAAGCATATGCTTTATAAGTCTCTTGTGTTTTTTACCTGTTGGTGTACCCAAATTACCGAATGACTGCTGTTTAAAGGTAGTCCTTAATGCTATTTACCTTTACCCTTATACAAAACCACATCTGTAAGTGCGATTGAGAAGGTTAATTCAACTGTAGCCTTTATTCGGTCACAAATTTTTTTCTATTAAGCCTTTGCTTTGGCCATTCTTTGCTAAAATTTGAGTTACTGAGCAATTTTGGTGGAAACACTACAAATAACCCAGAAATTTAAAATGAAAACATTAAAAACTGCCTACTCTCTACTCACTCTATTTCATTTGTTCTGCACATTAAAAAAAGTTCCTAGTCTGCAGATTTAAGCTAGAAGCTTTCTTTGTTCTATTATAGGAAGTCCTGTGGAGTGTATTGCCATGGTTCCCATTGCCATGGTTTTTCTCTCTTGGTTTTCTTAGACAACAGCAAATATTCGTTCCTGTAACTTACTTAACTGGAATGCTTACAGATTTTTTTCAGTAAAATTCTGTTTGTAGAACCGTTTAGCCGATTAAGTCATCATTATTCATGTCTCTCTTGTCACTTCCTTTTTTGTTCAAAATCAAGTATTTAAATTCCTGTCCATTCAAAATGATTATGTCCTAGTTTTCTAAAAGGTCATTTGACTTATCACCTGTTCAGTCAGCTTTCCTGTTTATTACTGCTTTTATTTTACAAAGTTTATGCACCTGAAAATTTATGGGTGACAAAGGTACATATAAGAACTTGTAGCTGATTTTAATTTTTTTCGTGTTTTTTCCTCTTTAGGACCCAGTTCTGACAACATTGAGGAAGATATGATTGCCTCTTCTCATGGGGCTTCTGCCACGGTCCTAGAAGAGTCAAGAAAGGAAACGACACCTGTTCAGCTCCCTGTTTCTGGACCAGAGCTGGCAGCCATGATGAAAATTGGTACCAGAGTGGTGAGAGGCGTAGACTGGAAATGGGGTGACCAGGTACAATGTCTTTCATACAGATTTGAGTACGTTATCATCTAAAGTGTCTGTTCAGTGAAATGTCTGTGAAGTTTCTGGTCGTTCAAACTTGAAAGTTGTTTTATGTTTCAAAAATGTTGAATTAAAGGTGTGGGAATTTAGCAGAAAATAAACCCCCCTTGCGTTTCAGCTGATCCTCAGAGATCAGAGGGACTGGGCACACCTGGGCTTAATTTCTGATTATAGCCAATTTAGCATTGTAAATCTGTTTGAGTTTGAAATAACTTGCACAAGCACAGATGCACAAATAGTGCAGTTTACCAAAGCAGTACTGTAAGTCTGTTTGATACAGTGAGGACTTACACGATTCGTGTTCACAAATGGTGTGGTTAATTGAAGCACCAGAAAAGCAGGTTCAGGATTGCTGGTGATAAATGCACTAACTACAGAGTGCTAGTATGTGTTGAGACAGGAAGTATAGTAACAGAGATCTAAACTATCTAACTAAATATATTTATTTTATATATATATATGCATAAAAAACTGAATATACCCAGGTGTGCTCCAACACAATTGGAGGCACAAAGCTCACCCAAAGGCTCTCCTTCAGGAGAGGAGAGACACAGTCTGTCACCACATCTTAAGCAGACAGAGTTGTTTTCCCCCTCCAGCCCTTTCTGCCCCTGAAACTTGCCTTTTATTATACAATTTTAGCCTGTCCTACTTATTCCTTAGGTTAGCACCAAAAAACAGCAATTGCATTACTATTTTATGAACCTTGGATATGAATTAGTGTTGTTGATTGTGTAACTTGAACCTTTTTGTTCTGTCAGGATGGACCCACACCAGGTTTGGGTCGTGTGATTGGAGAGTTGGGAGAAGATGGCTGGATTAGAGTGCAGTGGGATACTGGAAGTACAAATTCTTACAGAATGGGGAAGGAGGGAAAATATGATCTCAAACTGGCTGAGCCACCACCTGCAACGCAACCCACAACAGAGGATTCAGACACTGAGGATGATTCTGGTAAAAAAGAAAAAAAAAAGTTATTTTTTCATACGAGTGGAGGCACAGTTTTAGTTGAATTTCAAAACTAATCTCTTGTGATATGAAAAAGTTTTCACAGGAGCAAGTGCTTCATCAAAGACGATTGATTTAATAGGTGTACACTTCTGACCAAAATCTTCCTTAATATGACTCCACTATGAGAAAGGAAGATAGAATGGCATCAGATTTGTTGCATATTCAATGCCAAAGAAACAGTATTAATAAATTGAAATAGTTTCAGTTACATGTACCAAGAGGTATACATTTTAACATGTATTAATGCCATTCTGAAGTGGGTTTTTATATGTACTAATTATACATCTTAGTCACACTTTTTCCCTATTCCTGGCACTGCCTTTGTAATTTCTTTTAAGCTGTGTACTGCTAGAAAATAACTTGAAAATATGTGCATAAAATATCTGATTTATGTTTTGCTCTTGCAGTTGGAAATAAGGAATCTTCTTTCAGTCAAACCATCTCATAGAAAATATTTATAAAAAATAATTCACATCATGTTTGTTTCAAAACCTTTGTGAAATAAAATAACTCAGTATTAATGTATTCTTTTGCCTTTTGTGTCCCCTTTCAGAAGGAGAACAGGTTGAGAGGAATCTCCACCCTACTTCCATGATGCTGACAAGCACTGTGAACCTGTTGCAGACACTATGTCTCTCTGCTGGTGTCCATGCTGAAGTCATGCAAAGTGATGCTACTAGGACTTTGTGTGGTCTCTTGCGTATGCTTGTGGAGAGTGGAACAATAGATAAATCAGGTATTTTATGTAGAAGCAGTCCGATTCAGCTATGTGCTTCTGTTTTGTGCTTTGTTGTCTCGTAAATTTGTAAATCTTTTGTTACTACTTTTTAATCCTTTAAGGCCAAAGGTTAGAAAATGCATTTTCAGAGCTTTAAAAATCTTAATTGTTAAAGGCAATTTAAGTGATCTTCAACATTCTCAGAACATAAACAGCAAAAGCAGAAAAAATGCATGGGATCTGAATTGTTGGCTTAATTAATTCTTATCAACCTTTTTCTGTTTGACAACAGTACTACTGGGTATGTCATATTCTTTTTTGTAGCTTCTTTGTAATTTCAGAAGTAATGCTGTTAACTACTTTTAAATAAAGAAACAGGATAATTATGAGAATTGTTTTAAAGGTATATTTAGTAAAATTAATTACAGACTCTAAAACTGAAATTAATAGTTCACGTAAAGACAGTGAAGTAGCTCAGTGTTCTAATTTGTGCAAAAAAGCCCCACATACTATATAGAGAATTATGTAGCTGGTGGAAAAGTCAATTGTTATATGTATATATCTTTTTGTTTTTAGCTTCCTTGCCAAATAAATTAGTTTATAAAGAACAGCATAGGAGTTGGTGTACGCTGGGATTCATTCGAAGCATAGCACTCATGCCTCAGATGTGCAGCACTCTTAGTACATCTCAGTGGATAACTTTGCTAATGAAAATTGTTGAGGGGCATGAATCTTTCACTGCTGCTTCGCTACAGAGACAGGTAATGTGTGTATTTCCAAATTACTTTGATAGGCAATAAAATTAGTAGACTTTAGTTGTCTTTAAGAAAACCCACAGTGTATTTAAGAATAAAACAGAACAGCTGGGAAATGTCCTTACATCAGTTTTTAGTTAATTGAAAAAAAGATAACTTTTTTTTATAGCTAGGATCCACTGTTTTGGATATACACCTGTCACTTTTGAGTCTACGGGGTGCTGCAGACTCTGTCGTTTTATTGAAAGCAAATAAAAGGTCCAAGGAGTGTTTCAAAAATGTGTTCCAGAAACTCCCATATAACGTTTCCTAGAAGGTGAATAAAGAGACTTGAGAAGAAGATGCTTAGGAAAAATATGCAATTTTATTAAAGGTTTTGTGATTTTGTATTAGCTACTGTCCCTCCTTCCATAGTAAACTGCTAATATTATTTTAATTATAATTTCTCTTAAGAAGCTACATCTTTGCCTCTTATTTTGGTATTGTATTTCCCTTGTCCTCTTCCCCTTTTCTTACTTCTTCTTTTATTTTTCCTTTTTTTTTTCTGTTTTCCTTTTTTGTTTTTGGTTTCCATTCCTTAGCACCTTGTTACTACCTTTTTCATGAGACTGAAAAACAACCTTGTTATGGAATAACTCTGCCAAGTTTCAAGGCTTGAGGATCGAAAGATCATCTTAATATTTTTCTTTATAAGGCATCAACATTTTTTAAGTAAAGTCTTGTATCATAGAGGCCTGTTCATTTTTGTGTGGTCTTCCAGCAAATTCTTGCCAGTATTCTTAATATGCTGAGACTTCTGTCATCACTCAGGATTTAGTGCAGTAGAGTCATCTGTCCTGTTCAGGGAATACTTGAGAGAAATGACCATTCCTCATGTACCAGCACCTAACTTAATAGCAACAAAAACATTGAGACCTTGAAGTTCTAGAAAGACATGTTGTTGACAGAAGTTTACAAGAAGAGAGTTCTCTGCAATGTTAGTCACTTGTATTGGTCTTCTGGGTGGAAGATGATGAAGCTCAAAACCTGAAATACTCCTATTCAGAATGTGCAACTCCATCTGCTCTTTGATATTGCAGTGCTGCACCTTCCCTTGTTCCTCATCAGTCCTGCACTGAGTGTCTGGGTTTAGAGATGTCAGCCTGTTCCTCTGTACTGTGTTGGAGGCCCTGGTTTCACAGGGATTGCTTTTGAATGTCACTGTGGTTGCTTTTTGACCTCTTCTACCATTCAGCTTTCTATCTCATGAATTTTAACTGTTATATCCTCATTGCAGAATGCTTGGAAACTTTCATGCTGAAATACATCTTAGTACTAACTTCTGAGTCTGTAGAGTCTGAACAAACCATCCCATTCTGTATTCGTATTTTTCCTGTATGTTTTAGTCATTTACATTGTTTCTCAGTGTGTCTTTGTCTCATGTCCTTACTATTGAAGAGATTGGATTCTCTAATACAATGTGCCAGTAAAATTGTTACTGACTCTGAACTGTCACAACTTCTTTTAAAATATCCCATAGCAAACCAAAGATCAGTAACTGTAATTTCCACAGCTGGAAAGAAATCAGCATTGTAGAAAGAACTACAAAGGAAAGCTAACTTAAAAAATAACATTGTTCTGTACTTAATATATTTGAAAGTGTCCTAAATATTTTGTGACTTAAAATAGAAAAACACTAATTTTTTTCTCCTTTTAGATCCTTGCTGTACATTTATTGAAAGCAGTACTTCCATCCTGGGATAAAAATGAAAGGTCAAGAGACATGAAATTTCTTGTGGAAAAACTGTTTGGATTTTTAGGGAGCCTACTTAGTACTTGTTCTTCAGATATCCCACTACTCAGAGGTAGAGGAAATTTCCTTCAGTGGCTTATTCTTATGTATGGAAAATGTGGGCATTAAACTGGTAACCGTTGTGCAATTACTTTGTCTTTGCAGAATCTACTCTGAGAAGGAGAAAGGCCAGACCCCAAGCATCTCTAACTGCCACTCATAGTAGTACTTTAGCAGAAGAAATAGTGGCACTGCTGAGGACGCTCCATTCGCTCAGCCAGTGGAATGGACTCATAAACAAGTACATCAACTCTCAGCTAACCTCCATCACCCACATCTTTGCAGGAAAACAGTCAGAAGGGGTAGTTTCCACGTTTTAAAATAAGCTCATTTTTATAGCAATATTTGTTTTGAAATTATAAGCACTAAATGTTTGTAAAAAATATTAAGCTTAATTTTGAAACCATTTTTCTATTTTTATATATATTTCTGTTATAATTTTTAAGTTGAAATACGTGTGATTAACTTTGTATTTTAAAGCAGATAGAAGTGTATGTTTTCTCCCTACAGTTAAATTTTATTGTTCTTTGTTAGGCTGTGTTGGATGACTACTTTCCTGACACTGAGAATCCAGAGGTGGGAGCTCTAATGGCAGTCTTGGCTGTGATTGGTGGCATAGACAGTCGCTTGAGACTGGGTGGACAAGTAGTTCATGATGAATTTGGAGAAGGCACAGTGACACGCATCACCCCAAAAGGGAAAATCACTGTACAGTTCTATGACATGCGGACATGTAGAGTGTGCCCTCTGAATCAACTGAAACCAGTAAGTGCAAATAAAGTATTTTTTCTTCATTGGGTAAATTGACACTCAATACATACGATGCTCTGAATGCACAGCTGTGATGGTCCTCATGCAAACCTCTATAGGGCCTTTAAATTGCATCCTCACTTGTTGAGGAGGTGAAAGGAGGAGGGATTTAAGCTGAAGTTCAAACTTTGATTTGAGGTAAGATCCCAAGTATTGTGATTTGTAGCTCTGACATGAGAAGAGCTTACTTGCATTTAACTTGATTTGCTAACTAATGTAGAAAGTCTTGAGTGTTTTCATTTGAATCTTTATTTGATTGATATGGCATTAGTGAAAGTGCAGGCCAAGTGCCTGATCTGCTTCAGAGACTGCAGTTCTTCCTTCTTCTGACTCTGTCCTGCTTTTTAACCAAGTAGACCTGCAATTGTGTGGTACGGTACAGGCTTGGGAGCTGCGTAGGGAATAGAAATCTTCTCTAGTTGCTCCTGGTCAAGAGCAGTAAGATAAATGTTACTTTTCTTCTTGGGTTAATAACTACTGAAACTCTTTAATGATTTTGTAAGACTATAGGAAAATGCTTACCTGTATTTTTTGTTTTGTCTGGTTCTTTCCTCACTGTTTAGCTTCCAGTTGTGGCTTTTAATGTGAACAACTTGCCTTTTACTGAACCTATGCTATCCATTTGGGCCCAACTAGTAAATCTGGCTGGAAGTAAAATAGAAAAACAAAGAATGAAGTCTCCCAATCAGGGTCTTTCAGGTACAATTGGGGGCTTTTTGTGATTTGTTTTGTTTGGAAGTAGATAGATAGACTCTGGGAAAAGTACTGGTAACAGCAAACATATATAAGAGAAAGGGTTTCCTGGAACCTTATATTTTTTTTTAGTCAACATTGAATAATATGCGCTTATGAGACAAGTTTAGCTAGAAGGTGAATTGCTCTGCATTGTCAGTGGAGTAGCTTTTCTTACTTGATGAGAAAATGTAAATAAGGCTGGGGCAGAAGTTCTTTTATTGAATTGTTTAAAATATTGGATTCATATAACATCTCAATTTACTGTGCTGTATATCAACTGCACAGTTGCCCAGGGTGTGAAAGGTAGGAAGGAAGTGTTTTTAATATCGAGGGTCATACAATGTGTGCCAGCTTGCAATCCATGTGCTGTTCAAGCTGTCTCATATTATTGGTATTTCACAAACTTTCACACAGTGAGTTAAGATGTAAACTGATGTTTGGTTTGAAGTTGTATGAATGATGACTTCTCTAATACAAGAGGTTCCTAGCACTAATGGCTGCTTAATATTTCTGATAGGTCAAGTTGATCTGGATCTGCTGCGATGCCAGCAATTAAAGCTGTACATACTGAAAGCAGGACGAGCTCTGCTTTCTCACCAGGATACCCTGAGGCAGATCTTATCTCAGCCAGCTGTTCAGGAGTGTGCATTAAATCCTGCAGGTACTCTGAAATGCAACCTGACTGTGCTCCTGTTTGTTTAGATAGTAGACAGCGTGTGTGACCATAACCCTTGCTAATGGCAGTTGGAGGGTAGAAATTTCAGCTTGCCCCCTAAAGACTGAAAATTAAAATTTATGAATTTTTTAACCTTCTATGTTAAAAGCATTTTGACTTTTTAACTTGGGTTTTGAAGATGAAGTAGTTCAAATGTTTGAAGCTTGAAATACTGGCATTAGCTAAATTTGTAGGTCTTCTGTAGTTAGTAAGCTTTTTAAGTGGTTTTAAAATACTTGACAGTTTTTTTCAGTGGTTTCCTTTTCCAATTTAAAGCTTAAAGTGTGAGTTCTCAATTTGCTATTGCTTTTACATCAAACGTTTTGCAGTTTCCAGTGGAACAAGTACTGGGATGTAGTATCTTAAGAATAATCTTAGAAGGACTTTAAGGAATTGTAGTTCTGATAATTTGAATTAGGTCTTATATAGATGCATTTTACACATAAAAATAAATACAGTAGCTCTGTGAGCTTTCAGGATAGCTATATGAGGCCTTTAGAGTTTATATTAATTCCTTGGGAGTTTTTGAATCTTATAATATTTTTATTTATTCCTTTATTTCTGTGGGTTTTGGTCAATTACCAAATTTTAAGTCAACAGAATCATCAAGGTTTTTTTAGGAATGGAACGTGATTTTGCTTTTACAATCATTTTATAAGGGAAAAAACTCCTAACACTTCTTTTTAATCAGAAGAACATAACTACATGAGAACTATTAACTGTTTTATTGTTGATTCAAATAAGGCTTTCTTTTGTTGGAGTTAATAAAAAGTAAGAACGCTTTCTTGAGGTAGTCACAGAAAAGATCTAGGAAATATGAATGTTTATGCCAACAAGAATACAAAATTCAGTAAGAATATTTCAGAATTGTGAGCAAATTGATTCAGAAAAAGTATCCTCTTTTAAAGGGACAATGACCTCCTGTAGGGAGCTCTTCCCAAGAGGTGTATCATGGAGGAAATAACCCAATCCAGAAAGTATGCATGATGGTTTTGGGATCATTTGAGACTGTTGGTTTTCCATATTAAGTGGTTTATCCCAGAAGGACCTCTTTATAATAATCTTATTGGAAAAAATGTGGACTCAGAAGATCCTTATGCAAATTCATTGTCCACCGAGTAGTTTCTGCTAGACATGCTCTAGGTATTTTAGTAAGGTTATGGTTTATCTACAGATTTCTTATTTGCTTTCTGTGTATAAAGATTGTGACACACATGGTTTAGATACATGATTCCTATGAAGAAGAAATATGTGAAAAATAACAATATGCTTGATCAACCAGTAGGCCTCAGAATAAGTCTCCTGATTGACTCACGTTACATGGTTTTGGTTAAAATAATGTTTTTGTTTCAAGAGGATGGAGCAGTTGCCTCTCCCGACATAGGAGATATGTCTCCTGAAGGACCTCAGCCTCCCATGATTCTTTTACAGCAACTTTTGTCATCTGCTACACAACCATCACCTGTGAAAGCAATATTTGACAAACAGGAGCTTGAGGTAAAGTCTGTGTTTTCTTCTAAGTAACCTAATAAATGACTCCTTATAATTCACATTTCAATTGCAACTTGTTAAACTGCAGGTTTAAAAAAGTGACACTGAACCCTTTTTGGCAAATAACCTTTAATTTCAGGTGTACACACACACACACACATACCAAATATGCTTGCTTTACTTGGTCTGGTTTATTTGTTCTCATTTAGGCTGCTGCTTTGGCAGTATGTCAGTATTTAGCTGTAGAGTCTACACATCCTTCAACTCCACTGTTTGAAGACTGCAGCTCTAGTGAAGCTACAACGCCCATCACAGTACAACATATCCGACCCACAAAAGTGAAGAAACGCAAGCAATCTCCAATTCCACCCCTCCCCATCGTAGTTCAACTTATGGAAATGGGATTTCCTAGGAAGAACATAGAATTTGCACTAAAATCTCTGTCGGGAACCTCTGGAAGTGCTTCTGGATTGCCAGGTATTTTATTTTGTTAAATTTATGATATTAGAAGGAGAAGGAGAGTTGCAAGCAGAATAAAACAGTACTTTGGAGGCAGGAATTGTTATTCTTTGAATGCTTTCTTAACAAGGTCAGAGAATCCCTTGGAGACAGACTGAGTTTCTTTTCTGAATTAGGAGTGGAAGCCTTAGTTGGCTGGTTGTTGGATCATCCCGATGTTCAAATTACGGATCTCTCTGATGCTGATACTATCTCTGATGAATATTCAGATGAGGAAATAACAGAGGAAGTGGAAGAAGCTGAAGCTGCTTGTCCTGTGGCAAGTATCAACTTATAAAACCTGTTATGCTAGCTAGCTGCAAATTTGGTAATTCTTTCCTTTTTGTCAAAATGGTTGAGAGTAAAAGGACATTCTGCTGTCCCAGGCCTTCAAAACAGTAACAAGGATCCCATTTGCCCTGTGTTTACCTTTACAATGCCTGTTGAGTGTGATAGCTTTAGCATGAATTTACATTATTCCTCTGTTGACTTTCAGGAACTGCTTCAATAACGATTTTTTAATAAAATAGAATGGGTTCCATGTTTCTGTTTATTCTTAAAGGAGTTATGTTGAGTTCTTTTGCACATGTGGGATTTTGTAATTGAAAGAAATGCATTATATTTTCAATGAAATTAACTCGACCTTGACTTTTGATATCTTCATCAGTGTTGCAGTAAGAAACTGCTGTATATTCCCTGTAATGAAAAAAGCCCAAACTTCTAATACTCAAAACAGAACAAAGTTTTCTGAAAATTCCCCTTACAGCTGGAATGCAGTAGCTAACTTAAAAAAATTAATCAAATTTCAAAAAGAACAATTTCTAATAACTATGATCTTATTGGGTTTTTTTTAGCTTGTTTTGCTAAAGAAATACTTTAGATCTCATTGTGTTATGTAAAAAAAAAAGTGTGCTTTAGGTTAGTGGTTACTCTTTACCACTGCTTTTTTGTTTTTTTCTCCTCTTTTAACAAGTAGCCTAAAAAGAGGAATGTGAATGTTTATCTGCAAGGCTGAGTAGTATACTGACAAATCCATTTTGTTCTGATTTTCCTTGGCAAACACATTTCATAAAAGCAGCTTGAAGCTTGTTTCACACATTTTGAAAATTTGCATCTGCATTCCGGGCCAAATAATTTTGGAAAATAAACTTTAATTTAAAGTAAAGTAGATCATAAATGTTACCCCTATAGTGAGTTGAACCTGTTGAAGTTTTTTTCCATTTTGGCATGCAGCTTGGATATTATATATGTTTATTTTTGTTGGATTATCTTCAGTCTTTGCTAACAATTTTATTTCTCTGAATTGAAAACAAATTTTTGTAACTGTTACATATTTATTTTGGATTTTTTTTCCAGTCAAGTGGTGCTGTGGTGACAGAGAGCCAGACCTATAAGAAACGAGCTGATTTCTTAAGTAATGATGACTATGCTGTGTATGTGAGGGAGAATATTCAGGTAAGTATGATGATCAAAAGCTATATTGAATCCACTTTCCTTGTGGTGCAACAGTCTTTGCGTATCTATTGCATTCTGTTGTCCTTCTTTCTCTAGGTGGGCATGATGGTTAGATGCTGCAGAACCTATGAGGAGGTTTGTGAAGGAGATGTAGGCAAAGTTATTAAACTAGATCGAGATGGATTGCATGACCTGAACGTACAGTGTGATTGGCAACAAAAGGGTGGTACTTACTGGGTCAGATATATTCATGTTGAGCTTTTAGGTAAGTGCACTGCTGACTGCTTTTTGATTAAAAAAGTGAATGATAGACTAAGGAAAACTTACTTTTGAAGGGTGGAAACCCACTCACTGTACATTTATTCTTTCATCTGCTAGGATTCCCACCACAGAGTTCTGCTTCTCATATCAAGATAGGTGACAAAGTGCGCGTGAAAAGCACTGTTACCACACCCAAATACAAGTGGGGCTCAGTTACTCACCGAAGTGTGGGAATTGTCAAAGGTAATATATATTCAAAATGGGATATAGGGAGGTAATAAAACTTTCTTATAGACACATGTTAAAATCACACTGTTTTGTGGAATATTGCAAGATGATAAAGAATATAGAATGCATTTGAAGTCTGTGACAAATTTAGACACGTACTGTGTGGCAGCACATTTTGTGCTTTTGAGCCACTTTATTCACATACAGTGAAAGTCTTTAAGCATCTGTGCAGCTTTCTGTTCTCATTTATACTTTGGAAGAATCACAAATAGTTTTCCTTTAAGAAGTATTTCTAACTTGGAGGCTCATAAAGAAGTGAGGAGAAAGTGGGATGCACTAGTGTCAAGCTCTAAGGGACGTTATTGAAGTAATCTTTGGAGCACAGGCTCTTTGAAGAGGTGCAGATTTTGGTAACACTGTATTTGTGCTTAGAAGTACACTCTCGCTGGGAACTCTTTCTAAAAAAAATAAACGAAAAAACAGGAATAGAAGAATTCAAATAGAAAACTATTCTAAGCACTTTTGGCTTAAATTTATAGAGATTTGCAACATGTATTTTCTCCATATTTTTGTCACAGCGTTTAGTGCCAATGGAAAAGATGTTATTGTAGACTTTCCTCAACAGTCTCATTGGACTGGCTTGCTGTCAGAAATGGAATTGGTCCCCAGCATTCATCCTGGAGTCACGTAAGTGGTGATTTACTTTTTTCTTAATGTATATGGGTTATCCTTTACCTTACTGCCTTGATTATATTATCTTGTCTCATGTTACAATTAGCTTGTACCATGTATATTTACTTGTTATTCTCTTGTCAAATCAGATGTGATGGCTGTCAGATGTTTCCTATCAACGGGCCTAGATTCAAATGCAGAAACTGTGATGATTTTGACTTTTGTGAAACCTGTTTTAAAACCAGGAAGCATAACACCCGACATACTTTTGGCAGAATAAATGAACCAGGTAAGTTTCACAATCTAAATGTATCTTAGATTAATTTAAAATGCATTTCAGTTGTTTATAAAAAAAGTTTTAAATTTCAGCTTCTTAACCCAATGAAATTAGTATTCCAACTGACCCCTTTGACAACAAAACATTTTTAGCAGATCATAATACTGCTACGATTTTATATGGTGGATCACAATAAAACAGTAACCCTTAAGCCTTTTTTTAATGTTAAAAAGTTTAAAAAATATGTGACAGTAACTGTTCATATCAGAATGGCAGTTTCAGCTACACAAAGAGTAAAATATGTGATTCCGTAATCCTCTTGCCTTTTGCTCTCAGCCTAAATGGACATGAATGGAATCCCCATGATGGCAGGTGCAGCTGGAAATACCTAAAATACCTTCTTGTGTCTCACTTGCTCTTCAGCAATTTTGCCTGTCAGTGTGTGAGTCTGTTGCCTCATTTCCCTTGTGATGTGGAGACTCCAGAGAAATGTGATGGGAAAGGGAAACCTTTTGAATCTGATTTTTTTATGTTTCTGGGGCAGGCATAGGTGCAGCCATTTTAACTCCAAAGCTTTGGGGGTTTGCATTATTGTGTGAAACTTATCTCACACTTGCTTTTAGTTCTTTTCTCTCCACCTGTCTAAAAATCAGTCTGATCCCTAGTATTTTCAAGTTAATGCTGTCTTCTGGACTAAAGCTCTTCATATTAATGCAAAACCAGTATAATTGGTTTGGAAAATGAATAAAACTTATTCCCACTACAGAGCGTGAACATGCATTGCATGTGTATGATGGCTTGTCTAAAGGGCAGCAAAGATACTCCGTTAAGCCAGTTGGTACAGTTGTACAGCGAGTGTGGTGTGAATCTGTGATCCTTGCCAAGGACAGGGTAGAGGAATTACAATAGTCTTTTAGTCAAGCTTTCTAGAAGCTACAAAATCCATAAAGGGAAATGGAAGTGAATTCTTGCAGCCAGGAAATCTACAACTCACTAAACCACCTTCTTCTGGAACAAGATTTGAATTTTTGAGTGTTCCAACATAGCTCTTTCTATTCTTCTGTGAGGGATTTTTTTTGAGGTTTGGTTGCATATTTTTATATGCCATATTGGTGTAAAAAATTCATGTGCTGTGGGCTTGAGTTTTGAATTACGTATCATAAATTTTGATCTGTGTTTTAAAAGGAAGGACCTTTTTCAAGTAGCTGTCTAGTCAAGAACTTGTAAACTTGAAACTCCTTAAAAAAAAGCATGCTCTTTAAGCATGACTATTGTCTACTGCTGTATAGTATCACCATACCAATGTGACCTGCTTCTGTGTTCTAAATTGAGACTACCTACCTGAAATCTTTGATTTGTTGTATTTCCTTTCACACTGCTTATGGGTTTCATAGAAGCCATTTTCTTTGAGTGGTACATGCTTAATGTTTCATTTAATCATGCAGGTCAGTCTCCCGTATTCTGTGGGCGTTCTGGAAAGCAGCTGAAGAGACGGCACAGTAGCCAGCGGGGAATGTTACTGGATGATTGGTCAAGGATAGTTAAAAATTTGAATGTCTCATCCTCTGTGAATCAGGCTTCACGTCTTATTGATGGCAGTGAGCAGTGCTGGCAGTCTTCTGGTTCACAAGGAAAGGTAACTTTAAGCCCTGCCTGGTTTATTCTGGCATACTTCCTGCTTAAGAGGAAAAGTATTTACCTTAGTGAAATACATTTGTTTGTTACCTTTGCGTAAGGTAGAAGAGTAGTACAAACAGACATCTGAAGTACAAAAGTGTTTCTTCATAATGAATGTGACTATTTTTTTAAGCTATGCATCATCTTTCTAGTTATACAATCATAGAATGGTAGGGTTGGAAGGGACCTTAAAGGTCTAAACCGACCACCGTGGGCAGGGTTGCCATTTGTTAGATCAGGATGCTCAGGGCCCCATCCAAACTTGTTTTGAATGCTTCTAGGGATGTGGCATCCACAGCTTCTCTAGGCAACCTCTTCCAGTGCTTCACCACCCTCTGAGTAGTGAATTTCTTACTGACACCTAATCTAAACCTGACTCCTGTGTCCAGGTAATTTATTAAAAATGTTGTTCCTTAGTTTATGGTTTGCCAGTTTTATTGGCCTGCAGCAACGCTTTGTGGCCAGCCTAGGCACCAGGATTTGCAGTTAGGTGTCTTTCCAGTGATATTTTGATGCTCTCTTGATAGCCATGCTGAGAATATCCCCAGACACCCTTCCTTCAGGTTTTCTACAGACTGTAATGTAAGATTTATATCTCATTTCTTGAACCTCCAGTGGTACTGTGCTTTCTGTCTTCTCGATGGTGTTACTCTTGTCTGACATAAATATTTTGCTGTTTCTCTGGTATTTCAAGGTAGGACAAGTGAGCACGAGGTAGCACAAGGTCATTTTCCTTTGGCCCGTTCCCATGTATTGCAGCTGGTGTGTGTTATTCACAAATGTTTTTCATTCTTTCTCCAAAAACATCACACACATATTCTTGTTAACTGTATGGTGCTCCTAACAATACCATCCAAAAATGAAATTCTTTGTTTCTCCTAGCACTGGATTCGCTTGGAGATTTTTCCAGATGTTCTTGTTCACAGACTAAAGATGATAGTGGACCCTGCAGATAGCAGCTACATGCCGTCCTTAGTTGTAGTTTCAGGTATGTGTATGTTCTCTGAGAAGTCCAGAAATTTTTTCTCTGTGTGTGCTCAACAGTGGGTATTTACCTGGTTTCAGTTAACATAGTCATCTATTTAACATGCGCAGTGCCTGTTTGTGAAACAAACACTATATCCTAAAATGTTTTTCTTTCCATGTTTTGTTTTCTAGGGGGTAATTCCTTAAATAACCTTATAGAGCTAAAGACAATCAATATAAATCCTACAGACACCACAGTGCCTCTACTCAGTGATTGTACTGAAGTAAGTGAAGTTTGTGTGAGAATTACTTATATGCAAAAGAAAATTACTGTGCTGCCAGAGATGGATGAAAAGCACTGTTTTGATTATTAAAGCATGGTATTTTATTTTTCCTCTAAATTAGCAGTATTTCTGGCACTTTAGTAAAGTTATTCTGTTAAGTTTTACCATAATCATGGTGTAACTCTATAATAGTAACGGTAATTTAGAGGTTTTTTATGTAAATCAATGTATCTATGAATCAAGAAGACATTGCAATAAGCTTAAATTTGGGGATAATTTTGGATGGCAGTTCTGATATTTTTGAGCAACAGCAAAGAGAAATGCATAATAAACTTCTACGAGATTGGAAGTGAAAAAATATTTCTCAAATGAATGAGTCCATATGTTTATCATGAAGTATGAATTTAGAGCTCAAAAGCTGAGTATTTAAAGTTACAGATTCATTTTGTTAAGGTGGTGAAGTCAAGCAAAAGTTCTAATTCATTCCTATGCTTTATAAAGTTATAGAGGACCCAAAAGATGGCAATACAGTTTGTTTTTTTTTTTCTTAGTACCACAGATATATTGAGATTGCAATCAAGCAGTGCAGGAGCTCTGGAATCGATTGCAAAATACATGGCCTCAGCATACTGGGACGTATACGTGCAGAGGATGAAGATTTGGCTGCAGTCCCTTTCCTTGCTTCTGATAATGAGGAAGAGGATGATGATAAAGCTAACACTGGGAGGTAGGTAACTACAGTGGTGGGGGCAGGGGAAAATGGTAAAGAACCTTAGTGTCTGTGTATTCCTGTAATCAGGAAATTGTTTTAAGACCAACTTAATTAGCTTGAATGGTGGTAAAAAGAAATCAGTTTTATCGGAATTGTAAGTAGATACTTTGTCGATAAATAAGTTGCTTTAAGATTATCACACTGCTGAGGTGGTGGCGTTTTGTACAACTCATATGCTTCTGCAGTATACTTGGAGTAGAAGACTGAGCTAAAAATGTTCAGCAAAATACTTAGGTTTTTTTTTTTAACTGTGAAAGTGTACTTTGAGTCCTGAAACTGTTCCAAATTGAAAAAAAATCAGGAAATACAGTAAAAAGGTGCCTATGCTAAACATGCTGCTTGCTAAATCGAATTTATTTTCTTTTCTGAATACATTCAGTCTTGTTAGAAAGAAGGCAGCTGGGCTCGAATCAGCAGCTACAATAAGAACCAAAGTTTTTGTTTGGGGACTGAATGACAAAGACCAGTTGGGAGGGCTAAAAGGCTCCAAGGTAGGTTTGTTGTTTTCATACTTCAGTGCAAAAGAGAAACAGAGAAAAATAAAATGTACAAGTCTCACACAACTTAAAATTAATTCATATTTAATGAGAATTTTACAGTTTAATACTAAAAGCTATGAAGAGTAGGTTTCAGTGGCTTTTTACTGCTCAGACATATAGATGTCTGCTGGATGAAAAATGGAAAACAATTTGCGTATTGGTTGTTGCTCTGAAATCTCCCTTGAGTTTTAGCAGCCACTCAGCGATTTATTTTAGATAATAGTGAAGTAATTTTTCTAAAAATATGTAGCACGGTACATATTCTGTTCCTTTTGTCTTTGCATGCATAAAATGAAGATATTGGTGAACTTTTCCATGTATTACTTGTACCTGGAAATGGTACAATCATCAGAAAAAACCCTGGAATTCTGATCTTTTGATTGGTTTAACTTGATTGCTCTTCAGTGTAATTCAAGAGGAATTTCAGTCCTGTGTGCAGCCATTTACACATAATTTTTAATACAATGCAAGATAGGAGATACATGGCAAATGCTTAATCAATTTAAGATACCATTAATCAGTAAATTATGTTGAGAGCATTTCTTCAATTTTGTTGTGAATGTATACTCTCGTATCCATAGAATGCCTTTCAAAAACAAAACATGAACCTCTATTCTTTGGTTTTCTCAAGAAAACATTACTAAAAGAAAGTCCTTTTTTATGTGAAATTTAATTTTTTCTCAGGTTTTGTATTTATCATAGTATTCAATGCTTTTTCTTGTTTTCTGTATTTTGCCTGATGTATAATAATGGGTATGTGTTAGATTAACTGGTTTATCATGTAAGAGTTGTTCCTATTCAAGTGTATTGTAATGATTTTTATTCCCTGTCTGCTATAGATAAAGGTTCCTTCCTTTTCTGAAACCCTGTCTGCTTTGAATGTTGTGCAAGTAGCTGGAGGATCCAAAAGCCTTTTTGCAGGTAATGTAAGTTTGAAATAAATATAATTAGCTAAGGGCAGAAACAGATTTCCAGTTGTGAAATGCTAATGGTGTTTCAAATTTTCTTCTTCATTTTAGTGACGGTCGAAGGTAAAGTATATGCCTGCGGAGAAGCCACAAATGGAAGGCTGGGTTTAGGAATATCTAGTGGAACTGTGCCTATTCCCCGCCAAATCACAGCTCTCAGTAACTATGTGGTAAAGAAGGTGGCTGTTCACTCAGGTACGGACTACTGCTATGCTTATATATGTAAACATAATGTAATAAGTCTGAGAATAGTTGCTTTGCAATTTCCTTGGGTCCTCTGATGCCCTAGCATCACATATCAGATTTTTTGTTTCTTAAGTAAATACAGGTTATTAAATTTCTGTCTGTTGCATGAAATATCAGATTAAATCTAATGGTTCTGTTATTAAAATCTATGAATTTAGACCATACATGTTTTCTTATCTGCTGGAAGTTAACTTTGGTGGTTTTGGTTTTTCTGTCTGATTCAGAGAAAGTGTTTTCATTTTTTAATATTGCTAAATGATGGCTTTGATTCTTTTCCTTTTTTTTTTTCTTACAACACTAAAAATAGAAAATTGAGTGATTCTTTTTTTTTAATGTGCCAGGAAACCCACTGTTACAAGTTTTGTATTTTAAATTAAATCACATAAAAACCTGAAGAAAATAAGTGACATGTATGGGGTTGAAAGACTTGTACAGTTGCATTGTAGAAGTACAGCAATGTCAAATTGTTGCTAGATCTGCTGCCTGCTTGAAAGCTCAAATTTGAATTTTTGTTTACACTTGCAGGTGGCCGACATGCTATGGCATTAACTGTTGATGGAAAGGTGTTTTCATGGGGCGAAGGAGATGATGGAAAACTTGGTCATTTCAGTCGAATGTAAGGGTATCAAATTTGTATTTCATTAAGAGATTTGTGTTTCATGTTATAACACAGCTGACCACCACTGTAGACAATAACAGGATTTTTAATACAATAGGAATAAAAAAACATCCTTTAAGAAGGCTTTTTCTGTTTTTTCATCATTGCAAATTGATATATGCCAATTTATGCTGCAGTATTTGTAGCACTCTTCAGTCACTTAAAAGGGAGTCATTCAATTTGTATAATACTTGGAAACACACTTAGTGGATAAAGTCTTGAGTAGTAGTTTCATATGTCACTGATGAAACTGCATGCTTTTGGACCTATGTTTTGTTATTTATATAAGGTAAGGTTTTTGGAGGTGCCTTGAGGAGTAAACCCATAGTAGTTTTACATTCCTGAACCATAACAGTTCATAATATAAGTCTGTCAGAGTATTTTATAGCCCTTTTCTTTAGACTTTGGTTCACAGACTTGTTAGCCAGAAATAAATTTCTTACACTTTTCAGTAATACATAACTTAATCCTTCACAGGGCAGCTTTGAGGAAAATTTGATTTTTCTCAGGATTTTACTTTATATGTACCTACAGAACAATATTTTGAAAGAAAAACACCTGATATACAAAGCCCATGGGATAGTCTTTGTCATTCTGATACATTTTGAGGACCTGCTCATAATATATAAAAAATTACAGTACCCCACTCAGATGATTAATATATTAAAACAAATAGATAATCATAAAGGTGTGTGTTAGACTGATGAAAAGGGAATGCCAGATGAGAGCAGTACTAATTATTGTTCAACTGTCTCATGTGTTCTGTAATTTTATTAAAAGTAAGATTTGGAACTCTTGGGAATTTCATGGGAGCAAATTTTCCAAAGGCTCTGCATAATCTAATAGAACCTTAATAGTTGCTCTGATGCACAGTCAATATTAGAAAGTCTTCAGTTGAATATTTTGCCTGAATTAAGAGAATATGGTGAATATATGAATAGTAAAAGTTTCCAATACTGGTATAGAAGCCTAACACTGAATTCTAGTTCTGATTTCTCTCTTGTAAAGAGCAAAGTTGGGATGGGAGCATCATCTCTTAATCTTACTATCTGTTTACTAACAAATCACTCACTTTGAGCAATGACAGGATACTGGGTTTACTTTGTGTTATACACTGGTTTAACTGGTTCATCACTTTGGTATTTTGACTTTGTAACCTAAGTTTTGCAGCATGTACATAAAATATTTCTTGAAAGAAACTTTGCAGTACATTAAAATAGTGTAAACTTTAGGTTTGTAATACATCTTGGAATCATAGTGTTGAATCTTGAGATTGCTGTTAGTTATCACACAAAAATTTTTGCGTTATTAAGGTTGGAGTATGTTGTGTGACTGTTCCATAATAAACACAATGAATTTGTTGTTCATTTTCTCTAGGAACTGTGATAAACCCAGGTTGATAGAAGCGTTGAAAACCAAACGCATCCGTGATATTGCCTGTGGCAGTTCCCACAGTGCTGCTATTACCTCTAGTGGTGAACTGTATACATGGGGTCTTGGAGAATATGGAAGACTAGGGCATGGAGATAATACCACACAGCTGAAGCCTAAGATGGTAAAATAAATATTTCCTGTCTCTGATGAAATGCAAATATGCTTAATAAATGATAACATAAAGCTAAAAAACGTGAAAGCAGTATGAAGACATTGTTTTGATCTAAATTAGATTTTGGTATACCTATGTCTGATAACAGTAAAGCTATTTCAGAAAGGCCAAAAAGATACAGTCTCTTTCTTGGGAAATGATACAGAATTTGTGGTGCTGTTTTCAGCATTCATGTCCTGCATCTTCTGTGACATGTAGCTGGAAGCTGCTGCTGTAGCAATGATGTGTTTTGAGTGAGCATGCCTTGATAGTTCTTTGACCAGACTGGACACATTAGACCTTGTAAACATTTGTAAGGTTTTAAAACACAGTTTCTTTGAAACTTCTTGCTTACTCCTGTTTTATAGGTTAAAGTGCTCCTTGGCCACCGAGTCATTCAGGTTGCTTGTGGAAGCAGAGATGCTCAGACTCTTGCTTTGACAGATGAAGGTAGGAGTATCTTGTTCCAGAAGCTTTCTAGCACGTGGGAATACTGTGGTCATTGTTTGACCTGAAATTTGATGTTTGTTAGGTTTGGTATTTTCCTGGGGCGATGGTGATTTTGGAAAACTGGGCCGAGGTGGAAGTGAAGGATGCAACATTCCTCAGAACATTGAAAGGCTGAACGGTCAAGGTGTTTGTCAGATTGAGTGCGGCGCACAGTTCTCATTGGCACTGACCAAGTCAGGAGTGGTATGGACATGGTATGTTGCGTTTGCCAGGAAGTACTAACAAAGTAATTGCTAAGTATGTGTTGTATTTACTGCTATTCAGCTGTCTTAACTCCATTTGTGCGTTATCTGTGCACTCTGACTTTTACATTTGGTAGCTCTTTGAGATGAGTTGTCTGTTCAATTACTCTGACACTGTCTTGTGCCATGCTAAGTTGTGTGTTGTATTCTCTTAGAATGCCAGGGTCTTATGGAATTAGTGGAGGAAGGGCAAGATCATTCTCTCTTGGTCACGATGGAACATGTAAAGGAATGTTAATTCAAGACTTTAGAGTGGAGTGGGGAAAAAGAGATCCTGAGAACCATAGTGGAGTACATAGCCTTCAGCTAAAGCAGAGGCTGAGAGTAAGCATGCAGGGGAGTAAGGAAGGAAGCTGAAGTTCAGAGTAGATGGGAAGAGCTTCCTTGGAAATACAGGATCTCTGCAGAGCTTGTTGCTGCTCAGAAGGCCACTGAGTTGTCAGTAATGGTGCCTTGAAGCAAGAATTGGTAGGAGATGATCACAGAGTTATTCATTTTTATTTTTTTCTATTTGCCTGCTTGCTTCTGCTTTATTTTGGACACAAATCTAGCTTTGTGAAATTTAAGCCTTTCTATGAAATGGAAGAACTTAATGCATGGCAGATCAGCTTCAGATCTGCTACAGAAGAAAGGTCTTACCCATTCTCATGTTATAAGACTAGTCCATCTGATGTTTATCAAAGCTAAATAGATTTAAACCAATCATTTGTCTCATGTTATTTGCTAGGGTTTGCTGAATCGTATGAAGAGAAATCCACAAAACTTACCTTTTTATAAGTTACTACTGTGGTTAAAGGGGAGGAGAGGTTTTAGCAGAGATGTTGATCCACAGGGTCACCACTGGAAATTGTATTTCTTGATCTCCCTCCTCTTAAGTTTTTTTTTTTTTTATTTGTAATGACAAAAGGAGTAAGAGGAAGAGAATTTGGCAGTCTTTAAGAACTCTTTGCAGAATTCTTGTTCATTTCTTCTTTGCCTCAGTTTGTCTTTACACATCTAGTCAAAAACCTACAGCTGTTTCATGACAAGGTGATTTTTTGAGGTCTGTTTCAGCTGGGCATGTCTGTGCTTTGGGATGGCTGAGTTGCTTCTAAACCTTTATTCTTTTTGAGTTTGTAATGGTTTGAGGAAAAAAAAATCACAACTTTAGGTAGATAACAGCACTTTATATCATATTTATCTCCAGGATAGCATAACCTTTCTTGAGAAAAATTGGTGTTGCTGGTGGTAAGCAACGGAACTGAGTGAATGGTTACTAAAAATACAGTGGATGAAATCTCGGGGTTTTTTTTTCCTTGTTACTGTTAATATTTAATGCAGTGATAAATGACGTATTTTCATTTGGGAAGCTGCATTGACAGAGGACTGTGTAAACAGTGTAGTTGTTTTGAATGTTACGTTTACTGTGTGTTGTTGCAGGGGTAAGGGCGACTACTTCAGGCTTGGCCATGGCACAGACGTACATGTACGAAAGCCACAGGTTGTGGAAGGACTGAGGGGTAAAAAGATTGTGCACGTGGCTGTAGGTGCCCTCCACTGTCTAGCGGTTACTGACACTGGACAGGTACGTTGTGTGTCACCCTCCTTTCCCCCCTTTCCTTGATCCAGAAAGGAGTGAAGTAAACTGTTGGTGAAGAAAGGTGTAACGGTGTCGGTACTGATTAAATGAAATAAAAATTTCTAATGATATTTATTTGCTTTATAAAATCCTGCATAAAGGTAAGCATGATTGTGATTTAAAATGCATTGGCTTTCATATTAGTATTGGAGTTTCAGTAATTTTTGTCATAGTAGCTTTTGTAATGCTGTTCTTGTATTATCTCATTATCAGTTTCCTACTTTTTACTCTGGAAGTGCAAAGGTAGTCATAATATTCTGGCCAGATGTTTCTGCTGTGATTCAGCATTATCATAGTATTGGTTCAGGTCTCGAGTGTAATTACTAAGCAATTAATTCTTCTAGCTTAATGTTCACTGTGAACATTGAATAATTTATTAATCAAATGATCATTTATGAATTGGTAATAATTAATCATCTGATAAAGTGCTGCTTTGTTTTTTTGGGGTTTTTTTCCTTTTAATATATGGTAATGCCTACATTATTTAATGGGGGGAAAAGTCACGACAGTAGGTTCTCTATGTGTCTTAGAGTAAACAGTATGAATTACTAACATTCCTGTGTAGGAATTTTTAAGAAAACACTTAAATGAGATAAGCAGTGAAGCTACGTAATATGTGGAAATGTCTATTGACAGGTTTATGCTTGGGGTGACAATGACCATGGGCAACAGGGCAATGGAACCACCACAGTCAACAGAAAACCCACTCTTGTCCAGGGCTTGGAAGGCCAGAAAATCACTCGGGTTGCCTGTGGATCTTCCCATAGTGTAGCGTGGACAACGGTGGATGTGGCTACACCATCTGTTCATGAACCAGTACTTTTTCAGACAGCGAGGGACCCTTTAGGTGCTTCTTATCTTGGTTGGTATTTGTTTCCTTTTGTTATTTTTTCTTTTAATGCCACTGAAGTGTTATTTTGTGTGGTTTAATAGGTGATAGATGAGTGCAAAAAGAAAACTGTCTTAAATAAAATCACAAACAAACAAAATACATGTCTAAAAAGAAAGCAAACAAAACCTCTTCCTGAAAATGGAATTTGTAAAGGACTGGTTCAGAAGTCATGTTGGTTTTGAACTTTTATTGTTCAGTAGATTAAAATGCAACCAACTTTCTCAAACACCCCAAAGACTTTGTCTTTCTGGTGGTAATGATAGAGGAATGCTGCTGTAATACTAATCTTCTTACATGTTACCTCTTGTTTCTAAGCTAAACCACTTAAGAATTAGGGAGTCAAACAGCAATGTTTTGTGTTGCATATGAAAGCACCAAGCATTTTGCTAATTAAGCTTTCTCATGACCAAGGCAATCTGTACCTAATAAATATTCTTTTTGTTTGAGAATGTTTGTGTAAGTAAAAATTGTTTTAGATGCTGATCACCAAAATATTTCTATTTATATTCCATTAATCTTCATAAGTAACAAAGTCAAACACTATTTTACAAAAGCTCTTGCTGCAAAGCCTCAGTATTGACTTTAATATTGTCACTGTAGGTGCTGCAGTTTAAGAATGTGCTGTAGAGTTAGTGTTACAGTGATCTTTCTGATTTAGAGAAATCAGTTCTATGTATCTATTATACCATTAAAAAATGCTTGCCTTCTCTTCCTCCCGCCCTTCAGGTGTCCCTTCAGATGCAGATTCTTCTGCTGCCAGTAACAAAATTAGTGGGGCAAACAGTTCCAAGCCGAATCGCCCTTCCCTTGCTAAGATTCTCCTGTCGCTGGATGGGAATGTTGCCAAACAGCAAGCGTTATCTCATATACTGATGGCATTACAAATCATGTATGCCAGGTAGGCATGAAACATTCTGGTCTGTTGCAGAGCAAAAGATGACAGCTTGCCATCTATTAGGGTCTCTTGAGTCAGGTATAATTTGCTTAACAAGTTTGGACTCCTCAGGATGGGTCTAAGCTTCCTTGAATTTCTTTTTCATGTTAATGTTTTCTTTATGCTGTTATGTTTACAAAAGTTTAAATTGCCTGGGGGAAAAAATGTTTATTTAAGAATGTTCAAGTAAATAATGTGGAAACAGCGTAAGTAAATAATGATAGATGATATGGAGGAAGTAGGGTGGAAAGAAAAATAGAACTTCACAATGTCCTCACTGTTAGTAGAGAGCAGAGTATTTGTGCTAAAATTTATGAAGAGAAACTGAAGTTAAAACAGTGGCCTTAAAGCACAATATTTAATCATCAGGCCCAAACAAGAATAGTGATAAACTGCTCTCTAAATTCTAGAGCTTGGAAACCTTACCTTATTTTATTAAGACAAGCTAGTATAATTTTTCAAGTTCAATAGCAGAGTTTAGTTAGGTTTATGTTTATCTATCCTAAATGATTTCAGGGATGCAGTTGTTGGAGCGTTGATGCCTGCAAGTATGATTGCACCAGTAGAATGTCCGTCTTCATCGCCAGCCCCCCCATCAGATGCCACTTCTGCAGGAAGCCCTGCAAATGGAGATGAATGCATGCTTGTAGGAGATATAGAAGAGAGGCTGAGCCCAAACCCATGGCAGGACAGGAGAGGGGAGGTAAAGTGTCAAATTATTTTCCCGTCAGTTTTTAACCATAAAGCTGAAAAATATTATCTCAATTAGTTTGATGATAGCAGAGAGTAAAGTCTTGTGCTTTAATTTCAGGACCTGGGTTCCCTGTGTATGTTAGATTTGGAAAAACTAAAATTTTAGTATGAAATCAGTTTTGAACTTTCAGAAAGTATTGTATCATTTAAGTGCAATTGTGAGATTTGTAGTAATATTTTAGAGATACGGAATTCATTTTACAGGAGTGATACTAAAAAAAAGTTAAGAATAACAGGATATTTGACCATAATTGAATGAAATGTAATTATAAACTTAGATCAATTATTAATTAAAACATGAGGTTCTAAATAAAATTCTACTCTGATTTCCAACTGCTAACAGAAACAGAAAAAAGAAAAGGCTTGCTACTGAAGACATCTTTTAATAAGCTATGAATTTGACATGTATTGTTAGGACATGCCTTGTACTTTGTAGACTTTTCTGCAGGCACTGATGTTTCATTGTATGTTTTTGTAGTAGCTGGCATCGAGAGGGAGGTGTTCGCTGTTTTTCTGTCCTAGGAATGTAAAATAAAAGCTAAAAATACAGGCAGTGAATCTATTGGTTTTGAACTTACGGCTGTTTTTGGGTTGCTGCTGTCTTTGAACACTAGCCCTTCTAATAAATAATTGAACTCTTAGAGGTTTTACAGTGTATTGTTGAAACTTTTATTAGTTATTATTTTTTTTGGCTAGGTTGTTCCTTCAGAAGATGCTGTGACACCGTCTGCTGTAACTCCCTCAGCTGCTGCTGCCTCTTCCCGTCCTTTCATTCCAGTCACAGATGACCCTGGAGCTGCCAGTATCATTGCAGAAACCATGACAAAAACCAAAGAAGTAATGTTATCAATACCTTCCTTTAAACTAAAGTCCTTACCATACTTTTACCAAGCAGTTTTGCTTTTTTTATTTTTGTGCTTTAAAAGTTATTCTATAAATGACTGCCTTTTTAAAAAATCTATCTAAAGACAGGGGAATGTTTATTCTTTGTTTTGTAGGATGTAGAAAGTCAAAGTAAGGTATCTGGCCCAGAACCACAGTACTTGGATGAGTTTACGAGCCTTCTGGTACCAGATGACACGCGAGTCATGGTTGACCTGCTAAAGCTTGCTGTGTCCAACAGAGCAGGTGAAAAGGGAAGAGATGTTCTTTCAGCTGTGCTGTCTGGCATGGGCACAGCTTACCCACAGGTCAGGCTTTATTTTGGTTGCATTTTAACCATGTTCTTTCTGTTCTGGAGTATTTTCTTATATCAGAAGTACAGTTCAACACACAGAATCTTAATAAACATGGAAATTTGAGTTGAACTTAAATGCTTGTGAGCTTTGATAATTTTAATGGAACTATTGCATGAATACATGTATGTGCTACAGTTTTCAGTAACAGACTAATTTCTCAATTTGTCATGCTGCAATTAGGTATTAAAATAGAAGCTTATTTAATATATTTATGTATTGGCTGTGGTTATTGGAATGAAGCTGAATTAACCATAGCCCTATTTGCTGGATCTGTAGAATGTTACAGATCTTTAAAAACCTTTAAAGACTTCCACGGTGGTTTTGTTTTTGCATCTGAGTTTATTTCTCAGATGGCAGTCATTATTGCTAGCTAAAAATGCTTTTGATGTGTTGTTAACGATATAATAATTCTTAATTGTTAAGATTTACATTTGACCCATTGAACTTTCTAGCTTTTTACGAAGTATCCATGAGTGTGGGGCAGTTTTTTGGAAAGCTGACAAATAGAATATTAAAATCATGAATTACTTATAGAACATCTGAACTGCAAGTTGTTTAATAATTTCTTGTAGGTTTACCCTTCAAATAGTAGTTTTCCCTAATGAATAACAGTGCATTTCTGTTAAGATTTCTAAAAATGCCCACCCTGTCAATTTTCAGTGATAAGCTATATGTATTTATCTTGGCCTTGAGATGTGGTTTTCCCAGTCCAATTATGCTGTATTTGCACTTATACATTAGTTATGGGGTTTTTTCTAGCATTAATAGTGAGTAACTGAACAACTCTGTGTTTGTGTGGGGGTTTTGTGTTTTGCAGTAAGAATTTTTGTTTGAAACTGCTCATTTAAAATAAGTACTATAGGAATTTTCTCCCTAAACGGAGATTTGCAATATTACACACTAGTTAAATATTTATACCTTTCATTAATCTCTTGGTCTGTGCTTTATGGCTTAGATTTAATAGTTTACTCTTTCTATAAGGAAAAACAGTTATATGTGTTGTCATTTGTTTACTGAAAACTGGCGTTATTTGGCTTTTAGTTTTAGGAGTTTTTCTCATTTTAACACTACCAAAAAAGTATTTTTAAATTAATATGATGGTTTATGAATTAGAATTCAGAAAAAAAGTTATTTTGAATTTGGGAAGAGTGGTCGTTGGCTTAGATTTCTTGAACTAAACAAGCATCCTATTTGTAAAGTGTGTATTTTTCTTTTCTTAGGTTGCTGATATGTTGTTGGAGCTGTGTGTTACTGAACTGGAAGATGTAGCAACTGATTCACAAAGCGGCCGCCTCTCTTCACAACCAGTTGTGGTAGAAAGCAGCCATCCATATACTGATGATACCTCTTCTAGTGGCACAGTTAAAATACCAGGTACGGAGTTCTGAGAGTTACGTTGCTAAGATTTGCTTATTTTCAAACCTGCATACATTAAAGTTGTTTCTTAGCGTGCAGAAATGTATAGTGAACTTTAAGGTCATGTTATGTATCCAGTTGCTTAAAAAATAGTATTTCTTGAAGCACTTACATACTGCATGAACATCTCAATCCTGCGAAATGTGCATTTTTGGGTTCACTGTCTGTGATTGCGCTTGTGTATCCTTGCTGTTTTCCATTCATTTATGGGGCTGAGAAGGACTGTGTCTTTTTCAGGGTCAGTAATTGAACACTTAATTTCTAGTCTTGAGCAAGGGAAATACTTTTTTGTTTTAACACTGACTTCTCATTTAGTGCTTCCCTCATTCAGTAAGTTTACCTAGTAATTATCAAAAGTTGCAGACAACAAAGAGCCATTTCCCTTAACTTAAAATAGGCATTCTTTTGTCTTTGGCAACTTTAGTTTTGAATGTTCTAATATGATCTTTTGTCTACTAGCCCCTACTCACATGAACTTGCTGAGATTTAAGCCTTGCAAAGAGAAGAAATTACAGACAAATAGTATCATTAAACCAAAAGAAGTTATTCTTTTAATGAGTGCTATGGCTTCCAAACAACTGTTTGGTTTCATGTGGATTTCTAAAATACTGCATCTACTTGTGGTATTGATTGCTCTGTAGAAATCTGTGAACTCTTTGTTTAGGTGCTGAGGGACTGAGGGTAGAATTTGATCGCCAGTGTTCTACAGAGCGGCGCCATGACCCACTCACCATAATGGACGGGGTCAACAGAATTGTTTCCGTCCGATCAGGTTATGAGAACTAGTGCTTTTCAAAAATGTCTTGTGTGGTTTACTGTTAAATGCTGAATGAAATGTACCACTGCCTGTGACTGACTTCTTGTGAGGAATATGGCAGTAAAAAAAAGGAAAAGCTATGTAAATTGATGCTCTTTTAAACTAAAAATTGTATCTAGACACAAAGAGTGATCTTGCATCTTTGATTATAGAGAATCTGTCAGAAAAGCATGTTATGCTGTCCTGTTCTTCTTAAGAGCAGTTAATAATGTGAAAAATCAGTGCTTAGCACCCCTGCCAACGTGTGAATTTCTGTGTAATCAAAGAGTATTTTAACAAGTTGGAACATATTTGGAAAAGGATACTTCTTTTGCTAGCTTCTTCATTTTTCAAGTAGTACTTCGAGAAATTTGAGTTTTGTATAGTCAATACAAATACTCTTCTACTGTCAAATGTCCAAAATAATAGCTTGATGCTCTCTCTCTGTTTTCTGCTCTGGCCTGTGTATGTGACACTAATGGAATTTTTCACATCTTAAATCTTGCTGGCTCGGATTTAATTTTTAAGCACTATTAATTTGTAGTAGGTTTGAGAGGAATATTTTTAATCTCATCAAATTTTATATTAAACCTCCCCATACACTACATCATGTGCAAGGGTCTCAGTAACATCTCTGGACAGTTATGATGTGAGCTTTTACTGCTGACCCATTTTTCCCCAAACTGTTTCAGATGCACGTGTTTCATTATTGAGATATTCCTGATTGTCTTCCTGGTTGAAAGCTGTAAAGCTTAATTAAATGTATATGTTGTTACATATTTTTGTAATATGAAATATAATTTAAAAATGGATTTTAGTAAGCTCTCTTGAATGTGGTAATAAAAGTACTGAGGCTATCTCTAGCAGTGCTAATTGAACTGTTAAAGACTTAAGTTTTGTTCATGTAACATCTTGATAGGTCTGTTTATGTGCTTTGTATTGCTTTTTTTTCTTGAATGCATTTACGTGATGTTTATAACATGTAACCATGGAGGGAAGTTGCTGTTGATGAATGGCTTGCATATTGGCTTGGACAGGATAGATGAATATATTCGTATTCCCTACTGTAACAGGTCGCGAGTGGTCAGATTGGTCTAGTGAACTGCGAATTCCAGGGGATGAGTTAAAGTGGAAGTTCATCAGCGATGGGTCTGTGAATGGATGGGGGTGGCGTTTCACTGTTTACCCTATCATGCCAGCTGCAGGTATGGTGTTGTATATGACATTTACAGAAGGGTAAACAAGTAGATTTTCTTGTCTGTTTTTTACAATTGCATTTATTACATGGTATTTACTTGCCAAAGTTCAATACTTCATTTACATTTATACTAAGAAAACATTTTCATTCATACTTATGAAACATTTTCAACTAAGTTCTGAGAAGGTGCACTTGTACATAGGAAAGAAGTAAAAATATTTTGTAATCACTCTTGTTTGCTTTTTAATTGGTGAAGAGAGGATGTTTTTGAGGCACAAGTCATCTCAAATTCCTTTATTTTTTTCAATGCATCTGTTTTGAAATCAGGTGAATTAGGTCATGGAAGTACATCTTTCTTCCAATCCCTTCAAAGGGAGGTGAAGTGGGTCAACTCAGATGCCGACTAGTGCTGTATTTGATCATCTAAATCCTGCCTATGTTCTGTTCTTATTTCAGTCTGAGGACAAACTTTACCTAGCTTTTTTTTCTGTTGTTTCTTCTTGTTTCTTGCAGGCCCTAAAGACCTTCTCTCAGATCGATGCATTCTTTCATGTCCCTCAATGGATTTGGTTACATGTTTGTTGGATTTTCGCTTGAACTTTGCTTCCAACAGGAGTATAGTTCCTCGCTTGGCAGCTTCTCTTGCAGCTTGTGCTCAACTGAGTGCCTTAGGTAGGTACAGTCTTAAAATTAAGTCTGTTTGTTTGAAGTTAAAATGTTTGTTTTAAGTAATTATGTTCTTCATGTGCTTCTTTTTCCTTAGCTGCTGGCCACAGAATGTGGGCCTTGCAGAGACTACGGAAGCTGCTCACAACGGAGTTTGGCCAGTCCATTAACATCAACCGGATCCTAGGGGATAATGAGGGAGAATCACGAGCTTTGGTAAGAAGACAGTGATGCTCTTCTTTTCACTTTAAGATGTATGTGAAGCATTAAATGTACAATGTTTTTGCTATTAATGGCAAAATAGGAAATGGGCAAATGAATAGTCTTCTTTCAGAAGTCTGCAAGTCTCTAAAGGTACTTTATTAAAAAACGTGGCTGATTCCAAGACTGTATAAATGTGCTTTTGGAATTGGTGAAACATGGTAGAAATATTTCTGTGTTAAGAAATGGATGTAAATGATACTTGACACAGCTACCTGTAGTTTTTGGAAGTTACTTGTGTTTTGTCACGGTCATTTAAATGATGTACTTTCTGTAATGCATACACTAAGACTAACTCTCTGGTTCTGTGGTGTCTCTAGAGTTTCACAGGGAGTGCTTTAGCTGCTTTGGTTAAAGGTCTTCCAGAAGCTTTGCAACGGCAGTTTGACTATGAAGACCCCATTGTGAGAGGTGGCAAACAATTGCTCCACAGTCCTTTCTTTAAGGTAATGAAATACAGTCAGTAAAGAATTCATTAGAATAGTTGAGGGTTTTTTTTAAAAAGACGTGGTAAGCTCACCTAGTCCTATATCAGAAACGTCTTCTGACAAAACCAGAATACTACTTCTGAAAGGAGAATCAAATATACAAATATAGGATAAGGACTGCCTAGCTAGGCGGAGGTAGGTAGGTCAGAAAAATATATTCAAAATAGAGTAGGCTATACTTTGCAATACGTGATTTCTGAGTTGTCCTAATAGAGTGTTGTGTATTTCTATTTAGCTAGTCAGTTAAATACTTTGAAGGTTTTATTTGCATCTATTTGGAACAAATAAGAATGTCTTAACTGGAAGGCTATTCTGTTTTGGGCCCTGTGCTTCGAAGTGAAAATAAGTTGAGGAAATCTAGAGAAGAGCAAGAAGAATAAAAGCTAAAGAAGCTTCTCATGTAGTAAAAGTGAAACTAAAGAAGGCTTACCTATGTTAAGAGAAAGAAATTCTTAGAAGTTTATACAAGGAAGAAGTAATACATTGATCACTATGTTCATCAGTAACATTGATTTGAAATTGAATTAAACTGCAAATCATTTAAGTAGTCATTTAATTGTGGAAAGGAGTCTTAGTTTAGAAATGGAAGGTAAAAAATTCAGCACATGGTATTTGATAAAAATTAATCTAGAAGTGTTTTTCATAGGTAGGTTATGAAAATTTCTGGATTGTAAGAGTAAATTAGATACCTAACCATGTGACATAGTGTGGGGTACTTGATGGTGCCCTATCAGTGAGGGTAAGGAAGATGACTTAGTGTCCCTTGCACTGTACATGTCTTTGAGACCACGTTCAGGTCTTCCTGGTCTATGCGCTGTTCAGCTATACCAAATGCATATTAATTGTTATTGCAGATTTTTGATCCATCTCTAAAGTGTTTTTTGATTGTGTGCAGGTGCTTGTGGCTCTGGCTTGTGACCTAGAGTTGGACACTCTCCCTTGCTGTGCAGAGACACACAAATGGGCCTGGTTCAGGAGATACTGTATGGCATCCAGGGTTGCTGTGGCTCTTGATAAAAGGACACCATTACCTCGCCTGTTCCTTGATGAGGTACTGCAGGAATACCTTAAATGGTTAATGGAACATATGAAAGCGTTTCATGTAAAAAGATACACTGAGATTAAGTATGCTATGCCAAATGTGATAGGAATAACTGATAATTTGAATAATGCTGTTTAATACAAAATATTTCACAGGTGGCAAAGAAAATCCGAGAATTAATGGCAGATAATGAAAATATGGATGTTCTTCATGAGTGCCATGATGTCTTCAAGAGAGAACAGGATGAGCAGCTTGTCCAGTGGATGAACAGGTTATTTCTTTGAACTGTCATTGGTTTGGTCTTGTGATGCTTTGTTGTTGTACAATGATAAACTGCGTTTTTTGTGGCTTTTTAAAAGCTCTTTTAAGAATTGGTTTGTTTTGCATTTTCTGCAGGCGACCTGATGATTGGACGCTTTCAGCTGGAGGCAGCGGAACTATTTATGGTTGGGGTCATAATCACAGAGGACAACTTGGTGGAATTGAAGGGGCAAAAGTCAAAGTCCCAACTCCCTGCGAAGCTCTTGCTACCCTTAGACCAGTGCAGTTAATTGGTGGTGAACAGACTCTGTTTGCAGTGACTGCTGATGGGAAAGTAAGGATGCCACAAATGATTGTTTGACCTCTTTGAAATATTTCATCCTCAGTCAGAGGAATGGGTTTGTCTAAATGAAAAATAGTATGCATAGTACAGGTTTATTATTGGTAGTAGTAGTTTTATTATTTTAAAGAATCTGAACTGTACCAATTCCACCAGTGTGTTTAAGGAATGACACATTTTAGTTCTCAGTTCAAAAATGTGATCAAATTTTGGAAAACAAAGCTGAGTACAAGCAACATGCTCACAGAGTTCCATGAAGCAGGACATAAAGTAAAATGTAATGGTGACATATCTCTCTGACAAAGGAGAGGTATAATCTGAGATTACTTGCAGCTGGCTCAATATAAGTTAGATATTGCAGGATCCAGTTTGCAGATGCTTAAGTCCTGAGTAGAAAGAAATCACAGTACAGAAGTTTAGTGTAAGGTAGAGGAGAAAAAAGTAAGTTCATGAATTTGAAAAGTGTTTTTATACAGATGGCAGCTCTCTGTTAAGGACGTAATGGAGAATTTTAGCTAGGGCTTTGTATAACAGTTGCATTCATTTAGTGAGGTATTGTAATGATTCCTTGGGGTCAGTATCATCCTTAATTATTCACAGAAGGGTAAAAGGCAGATTAATGACATTTGACATCATTCTGTTGAAAGAAATTATCTTCAGAGAGACAAAAGAGTGAAAAGCATTACTTAAAACTATGGGATGGAAGGGAAAGAAGCAACTGTGTTTAAGTGTATAAATTGTACAGAAGAAAGAACACTAGAATAGTGTTTTTTGAAAGAGAAATACAGGTGGTAGCGTTAGATAATTTTGTAATGTTATCATGCAAATGTATGGTTTCTTGATAGTTTTACAAAATAAGCTTTAGGATTTCAAACAAAATCTGTTAAGTCAGTGAGAATTCTTATTGACTTGAATGTAGCCATATTTTCCCAAAGTTTTTGTGAAATATTTCAAAATATTGCTTATTTTCTAAAAGAGACAAAATAAGAGGCCTGTAAGGAACTGTTCTTTTTCAGACTTCCCTTTAACTAGAATTCTAGCATACTGGCATACATAGATTAAGAATTCTTCTCTACATCTCTAGTGAATGTTCTGCATGAGGCAAACAAAATTAAATTTTATTCTTTACTTTAAAGCTATATGCCACTGGATATGGAGCAGGTGGTAGACTTGGAATTGGAGGAACAGAGTCAGTTTCTACTCCAACTTTACTAGAATCCATTCAACATGTGTTCATAAAGAAAGTTGCAGTGAACTCAGGAGGAAAGCACTGTTTGGCATTGTCTTTTGAGGGAGAAGTTTATTCTTGGGGTGAAGCAGAAGATGGTAAACTTGGTCATGGAAACCGAAGGTAAATATCACTCCGAAATATTATTTTAAGAAAACCTATTAATGGATACTTATTTTAGTTGTTCTGTATTCAAAGTGCTGTATGAGTACTGCTTACATGCAGAAGTCAGTGTTAGGTAGAAATGTGAAAAGGTACAGTTAAAAATTGGAGAACCACAAAGTATTTTTCAGATGAGCAGCTACTCTGATTTCTCTGTTTAGATTCTAACATATCTGTGGATGCCAAAGTTCAGTGGCTTTCCTTTGGGATCTGTCTTGTGCGTATGTGGAACTTCCAGGCACTTTTGGGAGCAAAACTGCCATTGTCCTCCTGATTTTCACAGGCATGGTTGCCTACATTGTGAGAAGTTTTGTTAGTATTCTGATCCAAAAAGTAAAAGGAATGCTCAAGTCCCTGGGGACAACATTATATGTTTTATACATATAATGCATAGTATAAATATACATACATAGTATAAAACATCATATGTTTTATACTAGAATGTTTAGGGCAGAAATTTTGGTAATATGTCTTAAATTGGACAATTTTTCCAGGGTAAGTTCTTGGCTTTGGGTAGATTTTAATAGGAGTGGTTTTGTAGTTTCAGTTTACCTATAGTGTGGTAGTATAACATATGGTAAAATACTTCTTGCTTTTTGTAGGCCTCTATAAATATTTCTGAACAACTAATTAAAAATAAATCTTTAGGATTTTAACTGGAGCAAAGCAGTGGTTTTCATTGTCCTTAGTCTCATTTCAAAAAGCTCTCTCCGTGCATTGGTGAATGGGAATGGTCTGTTCTGGAAGTTTTGTGAAGACAGATGTTTTCATTTCAGCCCTTGTGATCGTCCTCGAGTAATTGAGTCTCTGAGAGGTATAGAAGTGGTTGACATTGCTGCTGGGGGAGCACACAGCGCTTGTATTACAGCTGCAGGAGACCTTTTTACATGGGGAAAGGGACGATATGGACGCCTTGGGCATGGAGATAGTGAGGACCAACTAAAACCTAAACTGGTAAGAAATCTTTGGGGTACTACACAGTCTTAGTCCAGTTCATACCTTCTCATTTGTACCTTTTATGTTTCTGCATATAAAGAATGAAAGGGCAAAACAATGGCATGTATTTGTAAGAAATTAACAAATTGCCACAACTGGGAGGGTAAAATCAAAGAGGAGCTGCAAAACTTTGCTGGTGGTCACTAAACTCTTACAGGGAATTTGTTTCAGAGATTTAAAGAAAACCTCAAATCAAACACCACACCCCTGAGTAAGTAAATTTCACCCTTTCCCAGGAGTAATTTGCACTGAAAATAACAAGTGAAAATAACCCTTTTCTTTTGAGTCTCCTCATTATTTACTTCTTGGAAAATATAACAGTGTAAACAGTGATAGCCACTTAGTCACTTGCAAACTGCTTTTTTCTCCTGACAGAATAATGATACTCATAATTGTCATGATTGAATACTCAGATGTTACTGAATATATACCAAGTTAATAAGAATCTAACCAAAGTAACTACGAAGTATTTAATTGCTATTTTCTAAAGAAAGTTGAGTTGAGCGATTTTTCATGAAGAAGATTAAGAGGTAAATCTAAGAACTTGGACACTGTGGATTGTAGGAAGAATGAGTATAGTGAGAAATTCGGACTATTGTACTCGTGAACTAGGCTGTAAGAGCTTTTAGTCAGAAATAGTGGTATTAAGAAAACTGCCCTGCCTATGAAATGAGAGTTCAAGTTGCTACTGGCATTCTCTTGCTGAAAATACAACAAAGGCTAAGATTGCTTTTTTTGAATCAAATTGCAGGTTAGTAATTGAATGTTATTGTTATTCATAGCTCTTTGTGTATATTTCTGTTTATACAGGCATTAACTTTTTCCAGTGTTCCTCTTTGGGACTTTTATCATGTGCATTCAGACATTCTTAGTCCCCTGACCCCTAAAAAGCAAGGTCTGCCCACCTTTCCTTTTCCTCCCTCCATGTTCTTTGTTAGTATGAAAGTAGATAACCTGTAGATGAGTTGAAGTATGTGAAGTTCCATGCTGCTTTTGGTGATGGATTGTGCCACCTAATCTCTCTCAGGTAGTTGTGAGGATGGGAAAGATGTGATACGTCTGTGGGTCACCAGGCTTTTTCTCTGTGATTCCAAATCCTCTACTTCATCACTAGGTGTCACCATTTTAAAAGATATTGATTAAATTCAGGTCATGATGCAAATGCTTGAGAACTGTAAACTAGTAAAATACTTTGAAAATAAAGCTTTTTTTTCTTTTCCCTTACTGTATGCACTGCTTGCCCAGAAAGCCTGAAATTATTTGAATAGAATAGTCTTTGATAACCATAGGTATTTTGTTTTTCCTGACATTTTAGGTCAAAAAATTCAACAAGTTCACCGATTAAAATAAATAAATCCTGTATTTAAAATGCATAGTTAGTTTTCATTTTGCCGGTTTCAAAATAGCAAAGCCCTTTGAATTGCCTTTATTTGCCTGTGCCTGTGCTGTTTCAGGCTTGTAGTTCCAGTGAAGCACAAGATGAGTTTGTCATCTTTTCTGAAACTAAATGACCGAGTTCTTTATTGTGAACAAAAATGGGTGATTTTGTTACAGGTGGAAGCTCTCCAGGGTTACCGTGTGATTGATATAGCCTGTGGCAGTGGAGATGCACAGACATTGTGCCTGACTGATGATGATACAGTCTGGTCCTGGGGTGATGGAGACTATGGAAAACTTGGGAGAGGAGGCAGTGATGGATGTAAAGTACCAATGAAGGTATTTCTGTGTATTTTTTTCATTGCTGTAGGAACCGTGGTGTTGGTTTAGAACAATGAAGACAGATTTGCCCATATGTGCAAACTCTGACCCGTCCAGGGACTTCAGGGTTCTTCTGATAATATGTTGTTAAGAATGAATTTTACAGGCTACAATAATAAGTCTTCAAGTTTTATGCTGGTTGATGAAGTAACACATGAAAGTTTTTTCTTTGGGGAACATTTGGTTTGAGCAATATTTCTCATTTTAATTTTGGTTCCAGTCAAAACATTAGATTTTGCCAAGAAATCTTCATGTTTACTTGTGTTAATAAATTTCCGTAATACTCCTAAAGTCATAAGTTCATTCCAGAAAGTGGTATCAATTCTTTGAAAAGTAATCTTACTTGTATTAACTTTATATTGAGCCCTTCTTTATGAATGCATGGTTGACTTGGAATTTCTTCATGTTACAAATTAAATCCATGTAGCAATCAAATTTGAATTCCATCACTTGTTATGAAAATGAATGTTGCTTGTGTTTGAGAAATGTTTGTCACTGTGTATACCTATGCACCGTGGATTTTAGCTCTTAAATCCACAGTCACATTTTATTACTTCAATAAGGTATCCCCGTTCAGTTTCCAAATGTTTCCAGCATGATGTAACATAATGTGAAAATAGCTTGTTTATCTTTCATCAATCATCAGTCCCATAAGATTGATGGTAAAGTGGCTTAAGGACCTACACAGAATAAATAGGAAGACTCTACTGGAGGTATAAATATTTTTATTATGTCAGCAGAATCACATCCAGCTAGGGATGATTAATGTTTATTTTTAGACAAAGCCTTATCATTTCTACTTGGGGCAATTGCCAAGTAACTATTGGCAAAACATACTAGAGATGATCTTCAACAGTTTGTGAAATTTGAGCTTCTTTTTAGTGTTTAGATAATAAATGCTAGAAGGATGGAAAGAGTGGGATTCTTGTAAATTATCTACGTAAACATTTTAATTTGTAAATATACATATAAACATACACTTGCACTTTATACTTCAGTTAAGACTGTGCAGTCTATGAAACTGTAGTTTCCTTAATTAAATCTGATTTCATCTGATGTTATTTTTCTAGATTGATTCCCTCACAGGCCTTGGGGTGGTTAAAGTAGAATGTGGATCACAATTTTCTGTGGCCCTTACCAAATCTGGAGCAGTATATACGTGGTAAGTATTCTGTATTAATTATTGTGACAGTATTAGATATAACCTTGTCTGTAATAGATCTTACTAATACACTGCCTTCACTGTGTTGATCTACCCCATCAAAATTTTTTTTAGTTTCTCTGTCTTGATTAGTAATAAAATCTATCAGTTTAGGGAACATTTTATCGTGCCATGAATGAACATTCCAAGCATTTTGTCTTGGAGACGGAAGAATTATAAGCATGAACTGTCATGCAGGGTGCGAGATAGTAACATAAGTAACATTCACATGTGTTAATCAAAATTGTGTCTAGCTTGTGGTGGCTGTGATGTGAGAATTTGATTTTAGAATTAATTCTTTTAATCTTCCTACACCATTCTGAATTTGGTAATTTAAATTACTTAAATATTTAAAAAGAACAAGCAAAATCCCTTCCCATCTTCCCTCTGCCACCTTGTTTGCATGACATTAGACATCCTTAAACTGTACAAAGTTTCAGTCTCTGAGATGAGTAAATATACTGGTTTTGCAGATAAATGCTTCTAATACCTGACCCTTTTAAGAAATAAAAAATAAACCACGCCCTGCAAAAGTGGTAAAAGGACCTACATAGAATAAGTAGAAACAGCATATTGCAGGTTTAAGAATTCGTGCTGTGCCAGCAGAATCACATCCATACGAAATAGGGACAATTGATGTTCAGTATTTGGAGGATATTTTGGTATTGGACTTTAAGTACATCTGCAGATCACATATCAGACATGATCTGTCGTTACATTTTTTCCACAGTTAAAACACAGATTTGAAGTGTTTTACCCTTCTCTGTGCAGGGGCAAAGGAGATTATCATCGGTTAGGCCATGGATCTGACGACCATGTTAGAAGACCACGACAAGTGCAGGGGCTGCAAGGAAAGAAAGTCATTGCAATTGCTACAGGGTCTTTGCACTGCGTTTGCTGTACTGAAGATGGTATAATAATCAAATAATTTATTCTTATCTCTGAATTTGAAGAAAATGTATCTTTTAGTCAGCTGTTGGGAGCTTGTCCGTGCTAAAAACACTGGTTCTCTGTGTGCGTTGATGTATTGTGTGTTTGCAGATGTTGCATATTTCTTGAGCAGCAAGCATAATGTTGATTTAAAGTGATCACATAAAACTAAATTGATGAAAATTGAAGAATTCAAGTTGCAGGAACACTGATGGTCAATGAAAAATATAGAGCTCTAAAAGTAATTACAGAATAGTCAAGCAGTAGCACTGAATGGATTTAGCTGCTTTTATTTTTGCAGGGTCTTGTGAGCCTGCTGAAGGCGAAGCACTGCACAAACAATATTGCTTCTTACAGAGCAGGCTGAGATAGTGAATATTCTTTGTAGCAGACTCCCTCCCACATTTAATTAACAAATCTGTACAGTAACTGAGTGTTTTATGGGTGCTGGTGAAATATAGCTGCAGAAAATGAACGTGACTAGCGAATATAGCTGTGGAAAATGAAGGCTCAGGAACAAGGTTTTTACTTTAAAAGTATTTTCCAATTATCTTGCAACAGTAAGCACCTACTTTAATGTTCTTTCTAGTAATACAACTTATTATAGGATCTTTTGTCTCATATAAAATATTAAGTCTTTTAAAATTCTTTTTAATATCGGGTTTGGTTTTTTCTATAAAACTATCAAATATAGGCTGTTTCTGGAGTTGTTCTTCTGCTCCACCATTTTCTCCTATTCTGGAACAACTTTTTAGTTATACAAACTACTAGGAAAGAAATGCATCTTTTGTTAGCTTCTCTACATAGACAGTGGACCTAACTGTGTCATTCAAGATTTATCTGCACTAGATTTCAGGGTGCCCATCAGCCCAAGAAATCTTGATTACAGCTCAAAGCCTCATTTGTTGAAATGTTTTATAAATGCTAATTAAAAAAAAAAAGAAAACAAACATCAAAAAGCTTGTATGTTAGCTTCAGAATAATCAATTCTTTTTCTTGATTTAGGAGAAGTGTATACCTGGGGAGATAATGATGAAGGGCAGCTTGGAGATGGAACAACTAATGCCATCCAAAGACCGCGCTTGGTTGCAGCACTTCAGGGTAAAAAGATCAACAGAGTAGCCTGTGGCTCAGCACATACTTTAGCTTGGTCAACCAGTAAACCTGCTAATGCTGGCAAGCTCCCTACACAGGTAATATTTTTGGTTTATTGAATTCAGATTTAAACGTACTTAGTATGCTTACATGTTCTTTCAGTTGATGTAGTTCCTTTTAAATTCCTGATAAGCTCAACGTGCTTTGATTTGGCTTCAAGTTTGAGCCAGTTACTTTGTTTCACTTCCTTGTTTTCAAAGGATTCTGCTTTCGTGAGCTAAAAAAGCCTCTTCATTCAGTTTTTAATCCAAATGCAGAACAGTAACTCCGTTTGCAAATTGGCAGGAATTTAATTCTGTACTGCAGCTATGAAAATGTTATACCTTTCAAGGGAGCTCTTCACTGCTTGCTTTATGTTGAGAGGATTCTTTTTTGAATATTCTATATTTCAGCTATAAGGCCTGGGTGTAGTAATGACAGGATGTCTGTTCATGGATAAATTTTAAAATACAGAATAGCACTTATATTTTAGCTGTCATATTTCTAATACTTGTCTTGGTTTAGATGGATACTATTAGTATCTTTTATAAAAAACTGAACTCCGTGTATTAAGTTTTGACAAATATCTGAATTCCTATTACAAATTTATCTACAAATCTAAAGATTGTTGTTCTATTTAATAAAATAAATTATATAATAATTCTAAATTTCATGTGGATATCATTACCTTATCATAGGTTCCCATGGAGTACAATCATCTGCAGGAAATTCCCATCATTTCATTAAGAAACAGGCTTCTGCTCTTGCATCACATTTCAGAACTCTTCTGTCCTTGCATTCCAATGTTTGATCTTGAAGGAAGACTTGATGAAACTGGCCAAGGACCCTCTGTTGGGTTTGACACATTACGGGGAATCCTGATATCACAGGGAAAGGTATTTTATCGGGATGTTTTTAAGGGAGAGATTTGTAACTGTCAGTTCAATGTACTGTTTAAACTCTTTCTGAAGAAAGAAGATATATCTCAATTTGTTTTGTAAATTGTGTATCAAGTATTTGCGTTCTGATGATGCAAACGTCTTTCTTTGTGAATGTGTTTGTTCTGTTGTGTTTTTCTCAGTTCTTCATAATGCTTTTGTATGTTGATTTTGAAAATAACTTCACACTGTAAATCTTTAGTTTGTTGTAGTGTTGAATTCTTCTGGAGTACTGAGTAGATATTTTCCTGGAAAAAAAATGTAAGATTGTAGACAATGACCGGTTCATACCTGTTTGTATTTCATTTATCAAGGTCAGGTGACACACTAGCTGATTCAAAGCGCTGTGCAGGTACAAACTTGTTTTAGACTGAGCTAAAAGGGAAAACAGAATACCCAGGAGTTCAACCACAAATTGGCAGAGAAAGTGGATTTTTATAGTTCTAAGTGAAGTCAGTTATGAGAAAATATAGATAATTACAATGCCTCAAAGCTGCTACACTTCTTGAAAATTTCAAATATGGTAAGCCTATAAAAACATGACTTGGCTTCAGTATAATTGTCAGTTTTGGGTCTGAATTTTCTCGCTGTCATAGTAATTTGTCTATCTGAAAAAAATACACATAATATAAACAGACAGAATCTGCTGGGAGAGATCTTTGAAAAGAGAAGTAGTTAAGTTTGCCCCTGCAGTGCTGTTCTATGTCCTTAAATAAGACACATGGCCTGTAACTGGAGTCCCTAGCATGTGTTGTCTCAAGTTCTCTTTCTCCAGACTCCAGTAAAATTGTGTAGTAGAACAATCAAGCTGTATACATACTTCATAGACCAAGTGAAGGCAACACATTTTTCATCAAAGCCTAAATTGGAATAAAAGGAAACAGAAATCCTGTTCTGTTCCTAATGCTTTTGTATGTTTGTGCTGTTAATTGGGAGTCCTTACCTATATGATGTTACATATAAGAATGGGTGTGCAGGGTCACATTTAACCTCATTTACTTTCAGTCTGCAGAATAGTTACAGAAAGGTTACATGTAAGGTTACATATAAGATAAAATGTGGTATCAGGTATATTTTACGTCAGAAGCATTCAACAGAGACAGCAGAAGTTGCAATGCCATATTCATATCTAGGCATTTGTCAGGCTTATCTTGAGAGATTCTGAAGACTTAAACATCTTAGTCTTGCTTGAAGCTGTCTGTAGATCTAAATGTTTAGTGAGAAAGCATAAGATATCTGAATTTGCATGAAAAGCTTTCTTTTTTTTTAATTTTTACTTGTTACTTATTGCCTTCCATAGCAAGATGATCTCATCTTTCATTCTGTGACATTAATTATTTTCCATATACTTATATAATTCTGGTATAAACTAATTTATACCTGTACTCAGCAGTATGTTGGTTGCTTAACAGTAAGTGAATCTGGGTGCAGTGCAAGCATTCAAACCATGTGTTTGAGTGATACAGGAGGGATTGTCTTCTCTACTTTTTTCCTATCCTCACTGTTTTCAGACATGAATTGTATTAGTACAGATAACATGATCCTTGACTAACATCTCACAGGTTTATCTTCTCTTGCTTTTGTTTATTTTTAATATTTCAAAAGTATTTGATGTTTGTTTCATTTCTTCTAAAAAAGATGTGTTATGCCTTTCAAGTGTTTTGTTGTATACTCAGAAATTGCTGAAGGACAGTATTGCAGGATCAGTTTCTCTATTCTGTTGATTTTTATTTTTTTTCCTGAGTTGAACTAAGTATGTGTTTATGTGTGAAATATGCTCAGCATTTTTATTTGATTGCAGTTTTGTTACTGTCTTAACTTTTTGTATTTTCCTCTTTTTAGGAAGCAGCTTTCAGAAAAGTTGTGCAAGCAACCATGGTCAGAGATCGTCAGCATGGTCCAGTTGTAGAGCTCAATAGGATACAGGTATCTTAAGCTTTTTCAAAACTCCCTACATTAGATAATTTAAGGGATAATTTAAGAGAGTAGTGATTCTGTTGCTTTTCTTACTTTTCTGAATGATCAGCTGAATTATTCAGCTGTTTCTTTCATAACAGAACAGGAAGGGCAAAAAGAAAAAAAAAATGCAAGGAAAAAGGCGCCTTTGAATATAATTAAATATCAGGCTGATAAACTCTTGTCCTTTGCTGGTCATCACATGTGGTCGTATTGATTGCAGAACTCTGTGATACAAAAGGGCTTTTTTCCTTATCATTGACATTATAAAATGTAATGCTGTGCCTTAGGCCAGAAATGTCTTTTTTCCATAGATATTTCTGTAACGTAGAATAGTAAAACATTGTCTTCATTTAAATGGACTGAAGCCTGCTTTTAGAGTCCTCATGCATTTCTTTCCTTTAGTGCTGGTTTCCTCCTTTTTTTTTTTTTAAATTGAAAAAAGTAAAAGCATCTACTCTTTGTAAGATCACAGTGGAAAAATTTTGAAAATTTTGACTGATTAGTTTTCTTTTAGTGAACAGAAATACATCCTGTTGTGGCTGGACCCTGTTTCTACTTCTTTGCCATTTTCTCTGTGCACCTAAAGTTTTTTCGTGGTAATGTTCTGTGATTAACATGTGGTATTTTAGTTTCTAGTATGAGAGATTTTCTGATTGTTTTGTATGCGTGTGTGAATTCAGAAAGTTCAATAAAATACTGAGTGGAAGAATTTTAAATAGGAAACTAGTTAGTAGGTTTGGGGCCATTTGCTAGTGTCCTCCTTAAGGAACTGTTCATTAATTGATGTAGACTTTCTCATGAATTTTTGAATGGTTGTTACTTAGATATGTCTTGAACTTTAGAAATGCAGTGGTAGCTTTCCTTCTTCATAACTTCTGTGGGAAATGAAATACTGCTTCAACACAAGTCCTAGATTTAGCCAAGTGAAAGCTAAAAGAGTCATGTTCATGATCTGGCCTGATTACACAGGATGGCTCACAATTTCTTGAGTTAGCTTTTGCTGAGAATGAAAACATGGATTCTTAAGCTGATCATTTATAACAATTGATTGAAGATTCAAAGCTGTTTTACATAGTCTCAAAAAAACTAATTGTCAGTGTTAAAAATTATCATCTTACTTGCAGTTGTAAGTTATAGTGCAGCTCGGCTTTAAAATCCCTTTGCTTTCAGAAGACTCTTGCAGTTTTTAGATCATGTGGTGATCAGTCAGTTCACTTCATCTTCAGTTGTTTAAAATAAACAGATAAATTTTTAATTTAAAGTTGTTTTCTAGATACTGACTCTTTTTTTTTTTTTAAATACTTACTTAGTGTCCCTTGCTGTTCAGTGGTTTCTTTGGAAGTACCACAATGGGACATAACAGCTATCTAACTTGTGTAAAAGCAAGTAAAACACCATTCCCTTGTCCTGAGATCCAGTGTTACATAGACCAGATTCCTTTAGAGTAAATCACATTCTCTTTACGTACTACTTGACCTTGGTTTTTCTTCTGTTGGGAGCCTTGTAATGGTGGGACATGTAGTTTTATGTTGTTTTCCTGCTCAGGGTATGTGGAATACAGTGTGATGACTGTATTGTAACTTAGCACTGGTATTTCTATAGCATAAAATTGAGTGTAGATATTTTTTGAGGTGTAGCATAAAGGAGTGTAGCTTGAATGCATAGAGAGAGTTTGGGATGCTCTTAGTGGACTGCACAGGGCAGTTTTATCCGTGTTACTTTTGGGAAATGGTCATTAAGTGAAATGTTCCAAAGCAGCACCTGGGCCTTGTTCTGGAAAGGTGTAATAGAAGTAGTCAAAGACTAAGTCAGGAAGTGAACTAACAGTTATATGTCTGTACAGGGTTCCAGTGCTCAGGTTTGCTTACTGACCCTCTTAGTACCAGATCAGATTTGCCCAGTGTTTAAGTACTGGTGTAGCTCATGTGGTGTTACGTGGACAGTGTGTTATGACCTATAGGCAGACACTTTCATAATGCTGTTAAAAGGTATCTTTGCACAGCAGTTGAAAGGAATTTCTTCCTTTTCAACGGGAAGCAAATTTCAGTTATTAAGGAGAATATATTCTTTCATGAATGTAATACTGCAAAGAGTCTCCTGGTTTAATGTTCTCTACTGTCAAGGGAGGAATGTGATGCATACAGATATGTGAAATCCCACTTTAAGACTAGATTCTTCCTCCTCACAAGGACTCCTTATTAAATGTGGGTTATAGAAATCTCAGTAACATGATGAGTAAAAATGATCTGATCTTAAAGTAGACACAGCATATGAATGAATGTTTTGTTCTTTTTAGGGTGTTATAGTTCAGTTTAAATAACATTCCTCCTTTCTAGTTACTGTCTTCTCTCTTATAAAACGTACTTTTAAAGAAGACTCATTTCATGACAGCCTTCATTTTTCCACGCTGATCGGGCTAAGGTTTTTTGTCTGCTTGTGTAGAATAGTCTTTTCTTTCCTCCTTGTCTTTTTATACTCTATTTTTTCTATAGCATTTCAGTTTGAGCATAGGTAACTGAAACTCAAGGCACGGGTGAGACTGTCTATGCTCTTATAATTATTACAGTGATACTTTTCTACCTCCTCTGGAGGTTGATTTCATGACATATCCTTGAATTGTGTTTGTTTTCTTCCTAGATTGGTCTTGTCTGTGAGCTATATATATAACCCTTTCTTGGCTGATTCCTACTAAGAAACTGTCATCTTTTTGTAAACTTGTTTTATTAGTGTTCAAGTGCATGGTTTTATGTACTACATTTCTCCCAGCTTCTGTGGGTTGAAGAGACTCTCATAAAATGGCCATGGTATTTTAGTAGGTGAATTCAAACTGCTTTAGACAAATACAAAGTTTTGTGATTCAGAGAAAGAACTTAAATTTTGATCTTCATCACTTGAAAATGCTTTAACCAGCTTTCAGATTGACTTGAGTGGCTCTCCCCCTTTGTTGCAATAGTGCTGCTCACAATAAGGGATTATTCATTAGGGCAAGTTTGTTGAATTTGGTTCTTCCACACTTCACTGCATGCTACTTCTGAGCTGCCTCATTTCCTCTATTGCAAGAAAGGATAGTTTTCCATAATTTGATATGTTCTGATTGAAGACTGTTTTATGAAAATCCTTCTTGGGCTTTCATCAATTTTTAAACTAATTTTATGCTAAAAAAATTACCTGATCTGCAAGACAGCTGGAACTGTATTTTAAAAAATTGAGATACTGCATAATCTGTGTTTCATAAGGCATGTATTTAGTGAGGGTTGTATCTGACTATTCAGTTAAATAGATTTCACAGGATACTGTATCTCTAAAGGGGATGATTTTGAATCCTGAGAAAGATACTGTGCCCTAGACCTCCAGAATAAAAAGCAAAAATACCTGTGGTAGTTTGTGACCTAAAGATATTTACAGCATATTTGTACCAATTTTTGCAGTTTTTCAGTGAAGTGTTTCACTATTTGATGGCAACCTAGAAAAATATACTATGGACATCTGTCAGCAAGCAATATGTTAAGGTGCTGGCAGTAATGCCAATAATCTTTCATGGCATTCTTAAATTGCTTTCTTGAAAGTCAAATTTTAACTATTCTTGCATCTGAATTATCAATCAAATGAAATTTCAGTGTTGCTAGGAAATAAATACTAAATGAAATGTGTAATAGCATGTGCATTCTGTCCTACTCAATTCAGGCAGGATTTCTTCCGTTTTTATTGTTGCTTGATTAATTTGTATTTGTGAGGTTTGAAAAAAACCCAGTGAACTAACTACTGCTTTCATAGACCTTCTATTCATACTTTCTTCTTTTTAAGAGAAGATTCAGTGACTGCATTCTCAACTTCTTAGACATACACATTTCTGAGAAATCCACCGAATTACAAGCAGGTTGTGTTGACACAGAGTATCTGACACATGAGGAGGATCGGAGTGCCAGCCTTTCAACAAAACCTGAAAGAAATGTGGTGGTTGTTTTATCCAAAGCCGTCAGAACAACTGGATTTTGAGATGCACTACAGCTTGTAGTGGAAGTGAATATAGATTAGTGGGATGAGTCTAGGTTATTTCTGAATGAACAGTCTCACAGATACTGGTGAATTACATGCACTGTTGTCCTTTGCAGTCAGGACAGGTTGGGAATATAAAGTGCAGAACACCAAGGGGGAAGAAAGATCTTGTGTTTCTCCAGTCCTCTGCTTACTTTCCATTTATTTCCTCTCTATACTGGTGAAATCCTTTTAATATTCTTATCCTCTTTGTCTGCATCTCTTGCAGCAAAATCCATGGGATTTTCCTTGCATTCCAATTATTATCGATCTTCAAATATGCTCTTAAAATACACTTTTTCCTGTAGATGTCTAAGAACTCGTTACCTGTGTGTCTATATACATATGTATTTTGATAGTACTCATTTTTAGAGGCTCATAGGAAGTATCATAGACACATATTTAATTCTAGTCATTAATGAATATAAGAATAACATGTATTCAGTTTACTAGCCAACAGCACAGCCTCTGATCTGTTGTTGTGTGAAAAACTTACCCACATTTGTCAATTGATTGTGTGAATAGAGACAGGATGGAATAACTAAATGGATTACAGTGAGAATAACTCAATTTGCCAAGGCATTGGCTGCTTCTTTGGAAATAAGGGAAGAATTCTTTATCATTAGGCTTTATCATTGATATCCTTCTGTCTTTTCATTTTCCTTTAAAGATAAACAGATATAGTGCTGAGTAGTGACAGATCAACAAAGAACTGTTTGAAATGAAAGATAAGTAAGCTATTGGGGGAACTGGAAATTCCTTATCTATCTGCACAACAATGCCAGCTGAAATATGTTCTTACACTGACTTCTCTAATGTGCCTACTCCATAGGTAAAACGTTCTAGAAGTAAAGGAGGACTGGCTGGACCTGATGGTACAAAGTCAGTGTTTGGACAGATGTGTGCTAAAATGAGTTCCTTTAGCCCTGATAGCCTTCTGCTTCCTCATCGTGTTTGGAAAGTAAAGTTTGTTGGTAAGAGAATTCTCCACACTCCACCCCCCTCTGCTTTGCACTTAACTTTACAGTTTTCTTGAGATTTACTTTGTTGGAGAACCTGAAGGAAGGAAGGGATACAGAAAATGTATGTGTGTAGGCAGAGGAAGGTGTTTAAAATGTTAGGAAGTAAAACATATTTTTAAATGATTCCATAAAACCCCTCAAGATTAATGGAAATGTGTCTGTAATTTTCTTCAAATTCCAGGGGCAGCTATTCTGCTTGCTGCAGACATTCTGCAAAACCTAAACCTGTTCTGCAGCTGTCTGAATTGATAAATAATCCTAGCTAGATTGTTTTTACAAATCATCATATCACTTTGAGCTTTTTAATGAAAAGTATTTTAGATTGAAGAGCCATTCTATTTACTGAATATGAGCTAGATAAAATATATCTACTTTAAAATGCCACTCATGAAAGCCAAAGCAACACTATTCCTTTTCTCTCTTCTATTTTATTTTGATTATTCTATAACACAAAGTATGAGTTACACTCTGTCAAAGTAGTATTTTGGTCACTGTCATATATCTCATAATCTTCTAAGTAATGCATTTTACAATGAACTGGAAACATCCAAATATAGAGGAAAAACTTCGAGGGTTTTTATGTGAACAGGTAAGACAGTGCAGCTTTTAGTAAGCTTTTGTTTACTCAATTATCCTCATGGAAGGAAATACAGTTTGTTTCAATAGTTCAGTTATTTTTGAAAGAACATTTAATTTTGAGCCTTTTTATTTCAAGGTGAATCTGTGGATGACTGCGGTGGAGGTTATAGTGAATCCATAGCAGAAATGTGTGAAGAGCTTCAGAATGGGCTGACCCCTCTGTTAATTGTGACACCAAATGGAAGAGATGAATCTGGAGCAAACAGAGATTGTTTCCTGTTAAATCCTGCTGCCAAGTCACTCCTGCATATGAACATGTTCCGTTTTCTTGGTAATTTATTAGCAACTTTGTGATGTTCTATTTGCATTGCAGGATCAGAATACAGGGAATCTAAAAAAAAAAATTGTTTAAACTTACAGGTGTACTTTTGGGCATTGCTATCCGGACTGGCAGCCCTCTGAGCCTCAACCTGGCTGAGCCAGTGTGGAAACAGCTTGCAGGAATGAACCTAACAATTGCTGATCTCAGTGAGGTATGTATGATGAAGTTCCTGAGTAGGATATAGCTTACAGAACACAAGACTCTCGCATAAATTTTTCTCAAGTGACTGGTTTCCCTGGTTTCCATATGCTTGTATTTTGACTGGCCTTTTTCATTTTGAACCAGTATATGAGGATGACTTGTACTGACTGTTAAAAGTGCAAATGTGAGTAGTTCAGAAGTAGTTAAATAATCTGTTTGAATTCTAGAGAATTCTCAGATATTCTTGTGGTTTGACTAGACAGATCTTTATGGTTGAATTCCTGCTTCCCAGCAGACCTTTCTGTAGCTGTTACTGTCTGTTTTGCCAAGATGTGATAACTGATTTGAGTGCACATGCCTGCACTGTTTTGAAGTAAAAGAAAGTGAGTTCAAACACTACTAGTTTGTGCTCACAGACTGACTATCAAAAGCTTTCAATTTCTGTTTATTGAGCTCAGTAAATGTGGAGTAAGACTTAGGTCTTCATTAAAAAGAAGAGCTCCTTCTCAGATATTGTCATGTAGATATGTACTTGCTGTAAAAGCATTGAGTCAATTACTTGCCAGTAAGGGGATTCCTTTTTTATCAAACCCAGCATTGGTAGAGGTGATTATTTTTTTTAGGCTTGAAATCCATTTCCTCATACAATACAGTTTCTTGGCAAATACTCAAAAAAGATTGAAATCTAGAACACATGCACTTTCCAACACCCAACGTAATGAAATTTTATGTAAAATGCTAAGCCATTTTATGGCTTTGAAATTGTTAGGGGGAGTGTTGTCAGAAATTCGTCAAAGTTTTTGGGAGATTACACACGATGTACTGCTTTTGGTATGTAAGAGACACTGCTGTATAGTGCTAATAAACTGACTTTAACTTGGGTTTGTTGCTTTCAAAAGGTTGACAAGGATTTTATTCCGGGGCTTATGTACATTCGAGACAATGAAGCTACTTCAGAAGAGTTTGAAGCTATGAGCCTTCCATTCACTGTGCCTAATGCAAGTGGTCAAGATATTCAGCTGAGTTCCAAGTACACCCATATTACACTGGATAATAGAGCAGAATATGTGAGGCTGGCAATAAACTACAGGTTTGTTGAATAAATCATTAAAATTACTGAAATGAATAAGCTTTTTCTTTTAAAAAGTATGCAACAGCTTTTAAACAATATCCTACTTTAAGCTCTCATGTACAAATATTTTAATATTTTCATATGATTACAGTGTTGATTTTCTGATTTCGCTTAATCTGTCCAAGGAGAAAAACATTAAACTTAGTTTTTAGGAAACAAACAAGCAAGTATGGCTCTACATCTGTCCTGACAGAGCAGTTTTGGTGGCCAGTTTTACAGGTGGAGAACTGTCCCATGCATCTAGTTCTTCCTGTGCACTAAAGTGATAGGCTTGATCTTGTGAAGAGAGCTTAGATTTAGTACTGCTGCACTCATACTTTTTCATATCCTCCATTGCAGGCAAGGGCAGTATCAGCTGAATTCTTACTCTATTCTTATCTAAATTGAAATACACAAACCAAAATGTTCATTTCTCAGATATGACACCTATGCATACCCACCAAAAAGCCAAAAGCCGTAGAATGCACTGAGATCAGTGGGAAATAATTGTTCGGTATTTTAGAAGACAGGCCTTTGGCTGCTTATGTAGCCAGGTGGCTAATCTTGATGACTACATCTAAGAAGCATCTTGTATGTGAAGTAGTGAGCCTAGTGCATACTGAAATGTGAAAATTTAGATAATTTGGATGAGAAACTGATTCACGGCTGTTTTTATTCACTCCACCATAGTCATCTGCTTTGGAGATTGCTTGAGCAAGACTGTTGCTCACTATATACTTGGTTATTAGTTTGTAGTTATAGCGTCTGCCAACAACTACTGAATTAATCTGTTGGGGGTTTTTTTCCCCCTCTATAAATGGTTATGAACCAATACTTAAGCTGGTTTTGTGAGTAGAGAGAGGGATTTTATTTGTAGTGGATATTCCTTTGAAGAAGTGGCTTTGCTTTGTTGCCAGTTCTGGCTATCTTCAAAGGACACAAGCAATTCTAAAGCATTTTACAGTCAAAAGGCCTTTGGAGGAAACATTTGAAAGTTTAGATTAAGTATCAAGTTTTTTAACTATATGAAATTCTTCAGAGGGAAAACTAGCACCTGAATAGAATCCATGTGGAACAGTGGATGCAAAACACCAGACTTGTCCTGACATCTTTGTTTATTTTGGTGATGACTAGCCTGAAGACAGGACTTGTGAAAGATGTGAATCTCTGCTCTTGAGGGCTCTGTAAAACATCTCAGAAATTACTTGATAGAGGAGAAAAACCCCAAAACACAAATCATGTGTGGCATCAGAAGCAGCAGGAAAATGTTGCTTATCTGTATCTGCCTTGAAATAAAAAAACCTTGTGTCCTTGCAGACATCATGTTTTAGTTCAGACTCATTTTTCTATTTTACCATAATGTCTGTCTAATGCTGTGAATATTTGAGGTTAAGGTTTCAAGACACAGCCACTCTTTTCCCAAGAGCATGTTGTTTTCAAATTGGGTATTGGTTTGTTTTTGCCAGGCATAGCACATGAATAATACTGGAAATAAAATATCTGGAACATTGGGAGATCTCTCTCCATATTGAGCTTGCTGTGCAATATGAATTTTTGTAGAAAGTCACATACCTTGTGATAAATGTTTGTAAATGTTCCTTGGTATATAGCTGGAGACTTAAGGAGAATGATTCAAGTTGCCTTGATATCACAGTAATTGCTACAAATGACATTCACAGAAACTCTGAAAATGTGTCTTTGCAGGCTTCATGAATTTGATGAGCAGGTTGCAGCAGTTCGTGAGGGGATGGCCCGTGTTGTTCCAGTTCCTCTACTTTCACTCTTTACAGGATACGAACTGGAAACTATGGTATCAGTTTCTGCTTTGTTACTTCTCTCAGACTAACTTGGAGTGAGATTATTCACTCATTTATTTTACTAATCCAAACCCTGCATTAAATGCTGTTTGCAATGATTGCTCTGTGGTTGCACACATTCAGTTCAAGAAAAGACTGAAAAACGTTTAATTGCCCAATTGGTGTTGGTAAGGTTATTTTGATATAGCTGAGCAGTGATGTATTGAATTATTTCAGGGAGAAACAAACAAAACCAAAAAACCCACATGACAGGGATCTGGGAAGAGAAGGTTCATTACTGTTCCCTGATGGGAAGATGTATGTTTAGTACTATTGTAATAGGAGGCTATGCATGGCACTTCAAATATTTGAATGTTCAGTTTGTCAGGGTAAAAGATGATTAAGTGTTTTAAAGGAATGGAAGGAACAAATCACCTGTGATTGATTATTTGATCAGATGTGTGTAGCGTATCACTGTATCTTATTTTTCAGGTATGTGGAAGCCCAGATATTCCACTTCATCTCCTGAAATCTGTAGCAACGTACAAAGGTGTTGAACCAACTGCTTCCTTGATACAGTGGTTCTGGGAAGTGATGGAGTCGTTCTCCAATACAGAGCGATCTCTCTTCCTGCGTTTTGTGTGGGGCAGAACAAGGCTGCCCAGGACTATTGCAGACTTTAGGGGGAGAGACTTTGTTATTCAGGTAAGGTGTATGGGATGGGGGAGTGCAGGGGGGTATTTAAAAAGAGCTGGTAGTGGAGAAGTAGCGTGATAAAACAAGAGAACAGCCTGATTTCATTAAACTGTTTTGCAACATTACATTGTAGATTTGACAGTGCAATAGAGACTGTTAACGTATATAAATATTCTCTCTCTACTTGAACAAGTGGATATTCACTTAATTTCACAGCCACTTAATTCTCTGGATTTTGATAGTTTTCACTGTCATTCAACTGGTTTTGCTGGCATGCATGTAGCACTTCATTCAGCTTAGTTAATAATTTCAGCTAAATTAAAACCCCACAATATTCAAATCATGTTTTGATGTTTGCTGAAGTAATACACCAAATATTCACAATCAAAGCAACTCATGCATGTCTGTTTTTATTTATTTACTTAGTGTAGGGAAAAGGGATTTGGCCTTTTCATTTTCTTTTAAGAAACTTCAGCATCAGAATCAAAAATACAATATGCTGTTAAAAAAAAAAATATCCTAATTATTATTTTGATACTTGTTTGTGGTTTGGACAGTGAATCAAAAATGTTATGCCTGGGTTTTTTTGTTTTTTTTTTCCTAACAGGTATTGGATAAATATAATCCTCCAGACCACTTCCTTCCTGAGTCATACACTTGCTTCTTTCTCCTGAAGTTGCCCAGGTATTCCTGCAAGCAAGTACTAGAGGAAAAACTGAAGTATGCCATTCACTTCTGCAAGTCTATAGACACTGATGATTATGCCCGAATAGCACTGACAGGGGAGCCAGCGGCTGATGACAGTAGTGATGATTCTGATAATGAAGATGCAGATTCTTTTGCTTCAGATTCTACACAGGACTACTTAACAGGACATTGAAAAGTAATATAAAGTATAGTTGTCACAAGCACTGAGGCAAAATGCCAAAATGACAATGAAGCCAAGGACAGTTTAGGTTTCAGAATATAGACTATAGAGTCAGAGGGATGGTAATCTTCTGAACATGGGGGAAGTGTGTTTGTTACTCACAGTAGGAGTTAAGAGTTACAGCTTAAACCATCAGCTTAAAATAAATGGCACAGTATATGGGCATTTAACATTTATTTTAAGAGCTGAAAGTGGCCCCCCCATAATGCTGCACTACACTTAGAACCTTTGTGTTTACTGAAGTGTTGTAAATGTTTATATAAATATGGTAGTGCAGCATCCAAAAGGCAGTGAAACCTTTAAATTGTGGGTGCAATAGGTTTTTTTCATATTAAGTGTTGTGTTCTGTGCATCTCCTTGATTGTATATTGGAAATACTGTGCAACAACTGAATAGTATTATAAATATTTCAATTAACTTTACTAGAAGTTTGTTAAAAGTTTTTGAACATTGAATAAACATTATTCCTTGAAATTCTTCTATAGATAATTAAAAATGGCCAATAGTTTCACCTCCACCCCTGGTTTGTATATTTTAGCTTATGCGTTATTTATCGCGAATTTGATACCTTTCTGTGAACAGCATCATAATTCTTATCATGGAAAGTGTACTGTATATAATTGGTGCCATGTAAATGCAAAAGTTATAATTTCCTTCCAAATAAAAGTTCTGCCACATTGAAAACCAGTATGTGTTTTTTCACAGTAAGGCAGCTGCTACATGGGATGAACATTGAAGCAGCTCTACTAAGAAATGTTTCTGTGATTTGTAACATTGACCAAACATTGTTGGTGCTGCTCCACCAATAGTAGGTGCATTGCCAGAGACAGAACATGAGCTACAGTAAACTCAAGTAAGTCTATACGACATGTTAGTGGTAGCAATTACATACACCTTGTTAATGCATAATTATTCCTAAGGCTGCTGTTGTCAGTAATAGTGAACTTGTTCTTGGACACCTGGAAAAGAATTCTGATGAAGTGTAAGGGATGGGTGTCATGAAGTACCTGAGTGTGAGTAGAAGTGTATGATGACACTTGTACAACATATTGTCACGGAGAAGATTAGGTTATCTTACAAGGCTTGATCACAACACGTGCATCCAGAGTGAATCCAGTGTGAACAAGTGGTTGAAGTAAAGGGGCCTTTGGGCCAGTATTATGTGTTGACAACAGTGTGTGCACTAGTATTTCAGAGTAGAAGAATAAGATTTAGTTGTGCCAAAGCACTAATATTTTACTTTAAAATCCAGTAGTAAGTGATGTCATGCCATTGCTTCACTAATTATTAGGGTAGGTGTATGTGAGTATTTAAGACTTTACAATTATGAGTGGATTCTTTTTTTGGTTTTAGTTGTGTGCATTTGACTTCTGTTCCAACTAGAGTTAAATATTAACTGTGGTCGTGAAACAAGTTCTCATGAAACAAAGTTGATATTTCAAAATAGTGGTGAAACTATCTATTTGTTGTCAAGAAGTCAGAGTTTTGAAATAGGTTATCTTTAAACACCTCTGTTTAGTGCTGAAGATCTCTTGCAACAAATCTTCCTGTCCTGATCCTCTGTATTGTTGGAGATTCCAGAGTCAAGTATGTACTCTGTCCTCCAGATTTGTTTGCTGACAAAAAATGCTGCAATTTTTTCGAGTCTTAAAGATGCAAAACTCAAAAAACCTTAAGCAACCTCTTTTATCTTTGCTGCTGAATTCAATTTCTCCTGGGGGTATAGAGTGGAGAAGCTAGTATAGAAGTGCTCATGTGGTCAATCTGCTGCCCTTTGCTGTGGTAGCACCGGAGCCCTGTAGGCATCCAGCCTGATCAAAGAGATTCTGCAGTCAGCTTTCCAGGAGGTGAAATGAGTGAGCCATGCCCAAATCTCAGTCCAAGTTCAATTGCCATTCTTGAGTTTCAAACCCCATTTCAGGGGCATATGGACTACTATAAGATGGAGAAGTTTATAACTTGCCTTTAGTAAAGCAAAAGAATGTCAAGAGCTTTTCTTCCAGGAAAAGCAAAAGGGAAGTATCCTTATGCAAGGAATCTGTTTGCATTGTTAATTAGTGAACAGAATATATAAAAGAAGTTTCTCAAGCTGCCTTCTTTGCTTTCCCATCCTCACAGAAGAATCTCAACACCCTTTTCCAGCTTGTCACCTGTGGCCTGATTTACAGCATTTCATAGATTATCAGGTTGGAAGGGACTTCAAGGATCCAACCTTTATTGGCAAAACCATGATTTAGACAAGATGGTTCAGCATCCTGTCCAGCTGAATCTTAAAAGTGTCAGTGTGGGGGAATCTGCCACTTCTCTGTAAAGATTGTTCCATGAAAAATTTTCTCTTCTGTCTAATAGGAATCTCCCCAGGGTTAACTTGTATCCATTATCCCTGTGACATCATAAATTTCTGACTGGGTATGGAGCTCCAGTTCCTTTTGTTTGTACCCTAGGCTGCATGCATGGTTATATATATACTTGAGGGGGTTGGTCCTAAGGAACATTTGTCGCTGCTCTGGTTGGCCTGGCTTATTCCCCAGCTGGTTGTGATGGTTTGAGTGCTGCCACTTTGGGCTGTACCACCCAAGCCCTTCAGTTTAAAGCCTGCTTCACCAAGCTGCTCAGCTTGCTACCAAAGGTTCCTTTGCCATTTTTAGATAGGTGCATCCCACCCCTCCTTAACAGGCTGTAGTATTTCTGAGTAGTCAGTTATTGTTCTTGGAAAAAAAACATTATTTCAAGTGGTCAAAAAATGGGATTTGCTCTTAATTGGCTTTTAGATGCAATTTACTAGTCTAAGAAGGAAAAGGACTCAACCTTGCAAATGAGAAATGTATTGCTAGTGTTCCTTTCCCTTCTTCCTGTGTTACTTCCCTGTAAAACAAAAGAAGATGGTTTGAGTTATTATAAAGCTTTACTATTACGAAACTGCAGAAATCTGAGAGAAAAATCCCTGCCTGTGTTCAAAATTGCTCTTTGTTGCCTGGGCAAATTCCAGATACTTCCAAAATTACTTAGAAGCTGCTAAACAACCTTTGAATAAGGACAGAAGGTCATTGAATCCCATGAGGGAGTTTAGGGGACAAAAACCACTTACAGTCATTGTTTATGTTCCTTAACATGTCAGTCCAAGACATCTTCAGGCCACCATATATAGGTACTTGCCTCCCCTGCAAGCATCTTAATCAACAGACTATGTGCAAAACTAAATCATTCAGTACTCTTCTAGAAAAAGTGGAAGCAGTGGATTCCAAAGATCTCAATGACAAAACATTTGCCCTTTTCAGTTTAAAGAAAATGCACAGATGTAGAGTTTCTTGTAGATGTTGCCTTTCAAGGTTAATCTCCTGACAAACCTTATTGTTAAAAATTATGGTGTTAACTGAAACATGCCAACGTGGTTCTTTCATTCAACTGGGGTTGAAAGGTGTGAAATTGGTGAAAAAAAAATATTCTGTGATGGTGTCATGTCCTTAAGTGAAAACTGCAATAAAGCAACACAACTGTGAATGTAATACACAAACTATTTGTGAATTGATGCTCTTGATACTTGGAAAAGATTATGCTGATTTATGTGTTTCTCTCAGATTTTAATGCTGATGGGATATCTGCAGAGTTTTTCAACTTTGCATTTAGTCATCTGATGGCGAGGGAGTACAACTGTGCAAAGATTTCTCAGAAACACAGAGTAGAATTGTCTCGGTGGTTTCCTGACTGTGGTCATCCTTGATCAGCTTCTCTTCAGTGAGTTTGCATGTGGTGGACTAGCATCATGGTCTGAAAGAAGCTTCAGCAGAAGCATTTTGAGAAATCTGGAGGACATAGATATAACATAAAGGAGGACATTATATAATGTAAAATGTCAAATGGAGGACATATAGATTGTAAAATACTCTAGGATTCTCTTTTGTTAAGTGAAAAGAAAATTCTTAATGGACACTTGCATGTACTTACAACTGATGATAAACGTTAATAGGGATGGGGTACAGCATTTCTAGAAAATGAAGTCCAAGATAGGAGTATAAACCACCTTGTTTCATTGTGACAACTTTATCAGTGTGCTGGGGCATAAAGTGCCAGTGTTGTTTGGTCTCAGTGGTAAGCTGAGCTTTGTTAGCTGGTTTGGTAGCAACTCATAGGCCCAAAAAAAGGCAAGAAAGTGTAAAATCAAAATTTTACAGGTAAGGCTTCAGGCAAAGCATGAAGGTCCCTTCTAAACTAGAAAGGCTTTCTAAGCAAGACTCCTGCACATGTCCTTTCTCTGGTTCTGCTGCTTCTAATGTTTTTCACTGGTTCCATCACTTTGACCTAGAAACACCTTAGGGAACAGAGTCCATGCCCAAAATGTAGTTGATAGGAGAAGGGCTGTCCGACCGGAGCAATGCAGAAGTCAATGGGTTATGAAGTGCTGTGCACAGCAGGAGGAAGAAATCAAATGCATGAAATACCTGTGTCAGGAGGCCAAGTGAGATTTGGGCTGGCTTGAGTGAGTTGCTCTTTCTCCATGCTTTTGCAGGGGACAGGGGATTTCTGGGGGAAAACTGGTTGGGCAAAACCGTGAAGGAAATGAACTTTGGAGTACACATCAGGTACCTTCTTTACTGTGACACTAGGGGCTGCTGCTTCCTGGCAGAGACACTGACCAGACTCCCATCTGTGGTACCTATGACCAGTTACCCATGTGGGGTAGTGCCCAGCAACATTTAGAATTTTTCATTTTGGAACAGAGGAAGACATTTTAGTTGCATGTGGACCTACTGTACAATGAGTTGTCAATAGCAGTAGGAGAAAGCGGGGATTTAGGCTGATGGTACCCAGGGAACAATCATGTCGCTTCTGTCCCTACAATAAAGTGACAATTTAATAGCACAAACCTGTTGTATGATGGAGAAAAGTGCAATCACTAGAGGAAGACATTACACTGTACAATGGCTGGTATGGTCTAGAAGTCAGATACCTGGAGAATGCTGGTCCCCTTGGATGCATGGGACCTTGACAGAATGACAGGAATGTAGTGGGATATTTTGTCTGTTATGTTGCTGTTAAGAGATCTCAAACAGTGTGGCCATCTCTTCAAGTTGCCCTCGTTCAGGACCCTTTTGCCTGAAGTTGGCCCCAGGGACTCAGGGGCATGACATGGCTGCCTCTTTCCCCTTTGCAGGTTCAAGCTGTGCATGTATCCCAGAGACACACACACATGGACATGGACACGGCCACGGACACTCACAGGACACTGACCAAGGAGTTAAAGTGGCCAGTCCTACCCAGGAGTTAAAGACCCCCACATGTTCCATCTTGTGCCAGCACCCAGCACCACTTCTCACACACACCCACACAGATCTCACTGGTAGCTGTCACTCAGTCCTTGCAGCACACGTGCATATGGGATAGAGAGTGTGGTCATGCAGAGAGGGTGTTAAGAAAAGATTTAATAAGAAGATGCAAGAAGACAGGAGAAACTGTGGTGAAATCACTTTTGGCTTCAGTCTTGGGTTTGTTAGCCAGTCTGGATTCCAGAAATGAAACTGCCTACAGTCTGTAGAATGTCCGTACCATATTGATAGTTTTTTCCAAGATGGTCTTGCTTGGTCCCAGGCAGTTTGCAATGCTCGTAAAATACCCATGTGTAGGCACGACCAGGAAGGATAAGCCTGTGGGAGATTTTCAAGCTTCCTCTGTGGTTAAGGCACAGGACCAGGAATCAGGAGATCAAAGTTCCTGTGTTGCACAGAAAAGCTGTTTCAACACATAGGCTGCATTGATGAAAGTTTTCTCCTAGGAGTGCTAGACACAGTTCTTTGATGCAACCAAGGCTTCATTTTGCCCTCTGTATCACCTTCTCATCCCTTATGGAGTGGTAACAATTGCTGCTAAAGCCTAAAGGGAGATGGTAAAACAACTGCTCTGTGGTACCTCTGGGAGATTCAGGTTACTTTATAGTGCCAAAACAACCCTTAGACAGTAGCATTTGCAGGACTAGTCAGTACCCCTTATTCCCATCAAGAATCTAGATCCACTTTTCCTGCTGCTTTCAGGAAAGAGGTGAATTGAACCTACTGAGCAGTGATTTACTGACATGGCTGGTCTTGGGGTCATTTCATGAGTTTTCAGTAACTTGTCTGTTGCCTGACAAAGACAGCAGTTCCTAATAGTAATATCACAACCATGATACTGCTGTCTTGGGAGGGGTTGCAAAGTATATGGTCTGGGTTAAGCATCAACTAGCCTGAAAAACCACCTTGGGGATGACAGTCTACTCTTAGTAGCTATACTATGTAAGGGTGGGATCTTGGCATGACGAAAGTATTTAATTTGGTGAGTTATGAATTGTCATGAGGTAAAATCATGCTTTCCTACCACTGAGATGGACTTAACACTGCCAGTGTTGAGCAGTCCTCAGCACCCTGTGTGACCAGATCCACCCTTCAGAGATAAATGTTTGCATGTAACTCAGAAATGCAAGGCTGGCCATGGTCCCTGAAGGTCACCCCTGGTGATGGTGCAAAGCTGTTTTACTTTTGGTATAGCTTTTGGTCTGATGGAGTTACATCAGTGGAGAGTAAAAGGTCAGAAACAAAAACTGAAGTGAGATGAAAGTGAGTGTCTTGTGAAATGCATCTCTCCTCTGCTGAAGTCCAAAGGATTTATAGTGACATGTTCTTACAAGTGAGCTTATGGAAGCCAGCTCTGCTTTAAAGAATCTGGAAAGAAAATTCTTTTTGCCAGTTTGGCAAAAGTGGAGTTAAACACTGCAGGAGATGCTGATGTTTCTGCTCAACCAAACTATCACAATGGAGTCAGTGAAATGGAGCTGGGACATGTTAGGTAATGGGTAATAATGTTATAGTTTTCCTAGCAGAATCATATGTCAAGTATGTGTGTATCATTAATTATCATTACATATTGCTATTAATTATACACATATATAAAAAAGAAAAAGGAATATTTAACTTTGATAGGAAGAAAAAGCCTTGTGAACCACTATTAAACTTTACTGAAAAATCATAGCAGTCAAATACCTCCTTTTATGAAAAATTCGGAAAGCTTCCCAGTTTGAGCAAACTAGTTTTACTTGTACTAGAGACATTATACTCTCCTCTGCCTTGCACATAGATAACGGCTCCATAATCCCATTTAAGACTGAGGTTTGTCTCTGCCTGGACACCCGCATAACTGTCCTGAAGTAATTAATTTTCTTGCCCCACTCCAGACCAGTGCAAGGTGGGAAAGTGGAGAAGGGGCATAGGTGGTTCCTCTGGAGTAGATGTGGAGGCTGGCGTAGGTGCAGAGAGATGTACAATTTGGTACCATTCAGCATTTGTTTCTCTATGTAGATGAGAGATCCACACAGATAAAGGTTTATCTTTGTAATTGCCTCAGCTGGGTTATGATTAACCCTAAGGATATGGGATGACTTTTGAACATGAAGCTCCTCTTATGAAGTAAGTACTGTCTCATGCTTCTTTTGATGTATGTGCTCAAGCATAAAAGGGCGTTTGCTCTTGTATTTGCATCTTCTTATACAGAGAGTACGTAATGGTCCTGGCAGACCTCTCAGTATCACAGTATCACTGCTGTCCTTGTGCCCCTGAAGCAAGGTACAGATGTCCAGTGGCTCCCTGGCCTGTGCAGACGGACAGTGTTTGGCATGTGGAGCAACTGCAACAGCAACTCCCAGCCCTTTCAGCTGAAAGGGTACTGTTGTTATCTGCATCCCTCCCTGAACACATCCCATGACCTGCTGCGTGGAGCCTTTCAGAGTGGATCCAGGCACAGACAGCAGGGCCGGGATGTGCATCTGTCTCCTTGACAGCAGTGCTCTGTGAGCAAGGATGAAAAGTTCACGGATGAGGTGCTCTTGTGGGCTGTCCCACTGCTGGTGAGGCACACTCGGTGATGGGCTGCTCAGTGTGATGACAACTGATACGAAACACTCAGAGACCTTCAATAGTAGCCATATAGAGTGCAGGGTAGGTTTGTTTAATATCTCCGTGGACTGAATGAACCACTAGTTCTGTCTTGGCATCAACCTGAAAGAAAAAATCATGGGATTAGCTGCCAGAGTTTTCCTCTGTTTTTCCTTGCTTGCAGCCCTGCCTGGAGGGGTTGCTTATTCCTGTGTGCTCTGGAAGTTGAATCTTTCATTTAAGTTTGCTGGTTCATAGAACCATAGAATGTTTTGGGTTGGAAGGGACTTTGGAGATCCTCTAGTTCCAGTCCGCCTGCCATGGATAGGTACACCTTCCACTGGACCAGATTGCTCAAAGCCCCATCCAACCTGGCATTGTTAATTGAGTTTGGTTTGTTCAGCTCCGGCATACACTGGCACGGGCTTCTCAGATGGTCAGTTTAAGATGGCAAATCAACATCCAACCTCTAACTGGCCACTGAGTGGGCAGTATTGCTGGATAATGGTACTGTTCCAGTTCAGCAACTGCAGAGGAAGCCAGCAGTTATCACCCTCACTGCAGCTAGATGATTTGTAGATACAAGCTATAGACTAGATTTCCCCATGCCCTGACAAAAGGTATGCTGCTTCATGTTGGTGTTCAGCAAATGGGTGTTTTTGTCTCTGTGTTTTCACCAGCTCTGCTTGCTCCTGCTTCTCTCACTATCCATGTGGACAGGCCCTCACAGGGGTAGGAAACAAGAGGAGCCAAGAACAAACAAGTAGAAAGAAGGTAATTGAAGGAGAAAGGAACAGAAGAAACAGATGAGGAAGGAGCCCAGCCACAGCTAGACTCAGGCTTGTCTGAGCCTGACGTGCATTTGCCCAATGCAGCTCTGGGAAACGTGGAAGAGAAGCAGAATGGCCTCAGCATGGTTGTGTGGACACATGCCTTAAGGGGAACAAATTATTTCTGGTTAGAAAGACCCCTTGCAAGGGCATCTCCCTCTTCCCATTCATTGTGCACAAGAGTAGACCTCTCCCCCTGGAAGAATGCTCAACTGTGTCACCTAAGGCTTCATTCCCACTAAATCTAGATGTCTAAACTGAAGGTCTCCACCTGTGAACCCAGTGTTTATTCTCTCTGCTTTGGGATGTGGAGGCTTATTGCTGATACAGTCTGGAGAGATTTTAATCTCATCCTGCAGTGGACAGCAGGCTGTGATCGGGCATCCCTTCTGAGACTTCTGACTGCACCGATGCTTCATCTCTAGGGACTATCACTGGGAGTTTAGACCAGTGACTTTTGTATAGACACCTAAAATTTGCCAGAACGCACAATTATCCCTGCTGTAGGCTGGGATAATTCATCTATTCGAGGTGTCTGCACGATTATTCAGAGTTCAGGAGAGCGGCTGGGCTGGACATCCAGCTTTCACACAGCAGTGGTGGCTCGGTGGGAGGGCAGGAGACCCTGGGTGAAGGAGTCACCCCTTCCAGCAGAGGAGGGCACTGCCGGGGGGCTGCTCCACCAGCCCCTCCATCCCCAGTTCCCGAGGCTGAGCCGGCAGTGCTCTTTGGCCGGGAAAGCCCATCAGGAATGCAAAAGCCCCTCTCTGTTGGACTGAGCCTTGTACGTCTCACACATCAGCCAGCCTGCTGGCAGGCATGTTACTGCCAACTGAGAAATGAGTCTTTCCTCAACCTCTGCAGCAGGGATTTGCTTACATGGCCTATAGTCTTACCTATTTATTTATTTATCTCGACTTCAAACCCATAGTTTTCTCCATAAAAACCTTGATAGAAGGTGTTGGAACCCCTGTTTTTGGTCTGGAAAGACAGACAACCAGAACCAAGCCTGGTTTGCCACCTGGCCTCTGGTGAGTTCTGTGGAAACTGAGAAGTTTAAAAACTCTGTATTACCAAAATTCCAGACCCCAGTTAGCTCCTGTTTCACTGCACAGACTTATAGACATGAAATCCTAAATCAAAATGACAAACATCACAGCTTTCTCTTTGCAGTCATTTCTAGGTGTGATTTCATAATTAACTAGTATTTTTTGTGTATCTTTTTGTTCCCATTGCAGATTCTTCTGTAAGTGCAAGGCATGATGTTCCATGTGGTACATGAGCAGCCTGTTCAATGTATTATTTTCAGAGACCTAAAGCATATGCTAAACACCACTTTCTATAGTGCAAATATATGATGCTTCTTTGCCTTTTCCTCTTAAATTTACTAGTAGAATTAGGGAAGAAAAATAATTCTTACTAGCAATATAAGCACATCCAGCAACATTTGTGTGTCCAGCTTTCACAGTTCCAGTATCTTCCTGGAATGAATGAGAATGTCACAAATGTTTGCTGTGAGCATAGCAAAAGCCACAGCACTCCACATGCCAATAATTTGGAGTGTTTCTGCCAACTCCATTGTCCATGTGTATGCTGGAGTTTGGTCTTCAATGTCTGGTTCACTTCCAAGAGCCTGAGCTTCCTCCAGTCTTTCAGTTTTCACCTGGGTCTTTCTGCTGACACCTTGCTCTGTGCTTTCCAGTTTTAATTTGTAAGCCTGTCTGTCCCAGCTCTTCACTGGCTGTATTTGCCCTTCCACCTCTGCCCCTCAGCCATCCTTTGATTGCCTTGGTAGGCACAGACTTTTTAAACAATCAACTGGATATTGATTCATTATACTCTACACTGATACCTGCTTATCTATAACCCATGAAGTTATTCCCATAGTTTGTGTTTCTGCCACAGCTTTGGTCAAGACCTGATTACTGGCTCTACAGCTCTGGGAGACAAGCCCTGCCTGGTTTTGCACACATTTGATGAAGTTCCTGTTGCCTTTACTTCATGGATCTGGGAAAATAATAATAAATTTTAGATATACTTTTTTCCCATTTCTCATCTTGCTCGGGTGTCAGCCTCAGTTTCTCAGGATAAAACTCAGGGTACTGAAGTGGGTTTGGTGTCTTCTCCTTCTGAACCATGGAGTCTGTCAGGTCTGCTCAGCTGTTGTTTGCACAGGATCTGCGGCTAACCTACTTTTGAAAACCCTTTCTACCGCAAGGTGCTCATCTGTTTCCCTTTTTTTTTTTCTTTTTTGTCCCATCCATCCTGAGTGTCTTGAGTTCACATTTATCTATATTACCTAGGGATAGCTTCTTTTTTTGATGGTGGACAACCTTCTTCTGTTGTTGCAGACTGGTGAGAATCACTTCGGTTAATCTCTTCAGTACACTCATCTGGGTAGACTTGACTCTTTAAGGATTTTTATAACCTGGGAGGGAAATACTGGAGCTCCTTCCAGTCTGATGGTGTATGCACCTTCAGAAAGCCTGGAAGAGCACACTGAGTCCATGACATCAGCAAGAGTTTGTAGCTTCTGTGTGTACAATGGCATCCAATTTATCACAACTTTCTATGTGGGTTTTAGTTTAGTTCTATGTTTACCAGAAAATGCCCTCGCTTCTATAGCAAGTTAAAGGTTTAAAGGAAACAGATGCAAAAGCATGATCCTAATTTTCTCTAATTTCTTTCTCTAATTAATTTCCTCTAACTAATTCCCTGGATTTTCTTCCACTGTTAGTATTGCTATCTCAGTGACGTAGCACAAGTCTTAATGGGAATGTAGGTTAAATGAGCTGATGGGTGTTTGGTGAACTCTTACAGTAAACAGGGTAGTCTACACCCTTTGATGTGTGCCCCCTGGAAATACTGCAATTTCTATATAGATCAGTGACGTCTTACTTGCTCCTTACTCAGTTTGCTCTCTTCTGCATTTTACATCATTTGTATATAAGAAAACTTTATTTTTTTCTGTACTTTTACAGCATCTCCAGCTTGGGGGTTGAATGTGAATAATTTATCTTAATAAAGGGATTCTCTCTTTCTCTCTCTCTCTCTCTTTTATTTTTTCCCCAATCAGAAAAATCTTTGAAAAAAGAACTTGTTTTACTTGTCTGCATAAAATTGGATGGGAGGACACCTGTATGTTTATAATCTACCTGTAAATATTCTCATGGAAATTGTTTTTTCTGTGATTAAAAAGATCTGTCTCATGCTGGCAGATCTATTGCCACACTAAAGCAGTCAGAGGGTAGTTATACTGTGATATTGGGGATAGGTATAAACAGATTTACCTTCACAAAACATGAACAGGCACTTCTTGAGTTACAGGGGTGTAAATAACTTCCTATATCTTAAGCTGTTGTCACCTTGGTGTTTGTAAACAATCAGATTAAACTGGAACCTATTTTACCATAAAAGAGCATCTATTACGTGTGCTCTACAGGCTATAGGGAAAAGTAAAAACAAAACAGGCTTTGAAAAATACACTTTTGGACAATTAAGTACCTCCAGCAACAGCACAAATGGAACGATTTAATAGAAGTTGCACAATGGTTCACCTTATTCCATTTCCTCACCAGACTCCTGTAATAAGCACCTCTCCCCAATAGCAATGGAGACAAGGCATGGATGTACATCCATGATGCACCTCAAAGGAGAACATTTGAGATAATTATTGATGACCTCATGGATAACCTTGAGGGAGCTGGAAGTGTTCATCTCAGATTTGTTAGGTCTTTTAGAAGGTCAAAAATGGTTACTCATCTTTCAAGAACAATTGCTTCTTTAGGAAGGCTCAGCTAGTAGAAACCATCATTACTATTTAATAACACAGTTCTTCAAGGCAAAATGTCAATGCATCATTCTCTTTGTGAAAAAATGAATGTTGTCTTATTTTTCCATTGGGTTATTCTGCTTGTAGCTATGAAATTAATGTAGCATCTGTTTCTCCAGTTGGCATATAATGAATGTAGAGTGTAGATTTTATTATCTTTTATCGGTTTTTGTCTGATACAGACAAAAAGAGTTTGGCTGGTGTGGTGCTTAATTATCATCACATTGCATACTGCAGGGAATTTGTAAATCTTTGAAATTCCAGCATAAAAAAGAGAATAAGTGCTTGTCAGAATAATATTGTTAGTAATTTCTGATGGCAGAAAAAGTGAATTTCCCACTCCTCACCCCCCCAAAAAATATTGCCAGTTTTTTCTAGTGAGAAGTGTTAAATCTGTTCTTTGATAACTTCTGTGGCAGTTTAACAGTGGTACTTCTGCTCTGCTCTTCTCCTGCCTCCTGCTGAACTCAGGGCAGTGCCTGAAGTGTATGCTCAGTGAAGCTAATCATGGTCTGTGTACTCTTTCTCTCTTTGACACTTGTTACAGCCATCTCAGGCTTCAGAAGAGCTGTGTTTGGCCCGAAAGTAACGGGTGCAGGGAGTAAGTCGAGTTCCTCACTGAAATCACATGATGGCAAATCTGGGAATTCCTGCTTCATTTATGAGTGCGCACAGAACGCAATGTCACTCTCTCTCCATCCAGAGATGCTTACTACAAAGAACTGAGCTGAATTCCACAGCGACAAAGTCATTTACCCAAATAAACTCTCTCATCAGAAAGCACCGGGATCTTGTGGCTCCCTCAGCTGAACCAAGTCTTTTATTTTTAACATCTGCGCACCTTTTTTTTTTTTTTTCCCCATTTGTTAAGTTTTTATTTTCAAACAAAAGGAACGCTTCAAGAATTCTTCAAAAGAGCAGGTAAAATGCGATTTTTCTGCGTGAAATTTTTCCTAGAATAGTTTAATGCGGTTCTGTTATTTTGTGAGGGTATGTTTTAATATGTGCAATGAAATATTACATATTAAAAGTTGGTCAAACTTTGCAATTAGTGCAGGGTCTCTGGGCAGCGTTTCTGTAGCTGAATGTTCAGCATTTAAAAACATCAGCGAGACACATGGATTACATATTATAATGTTAATTTTTTTATACATGTTCCCTTTTACCTTTAAATTGTCTCAAAAATTAACCTTTCCTTGAGTATTTAATATTTAAAAGATTGTTTTAACTTACTTTAGATTAGATCCTTTAGGGACTCAAACTTACTGCAATTGTTAATGTATATATTTTTTTCCCCTCATATTCAATTTATGCGTATGAGAAGTAGTTCAGTCTTCCTTTTTGAACTAGATGTTCTGTAAAACATGAAGCTTCTTGTTTAAAAAGTATGTTTAGATCTGTGTTTGGAGGTAACACATTGATGTTGTGGAGTGAATACATCTCTCAAGTGAAATGATTTCATAAAAAATGAATGACTTTTCTGAAGCATTGCTTTGCATGGATTTTACTCATGTTGGCTGAATTTGTAACAAGCTGTTGTGATTTTTCCAGTCACCTTGCTGGAGGAGTCTGCCAGCAAGAGAGCAGTCTGCAGACCAACAATGGGCTGGTCTGTTCTGCTCAGCCCTGTTTTTGCTGAAGGAGGAAGAGAATAAGAAGTGCCCCACTTCCCAAGAGCTTGAGGTTTTACAAATCAGCTGTGAATGTTTGTTTTTTAATGAAACTTAAGGCAAGAGATCAGGGGATTAGTCCTTTAAATGTAGCTATATAATTTTTATTGGCGAATATTTATATGTGTGTATTCTTTTAGAATAAAATCTATTACTCATATGAATTAGGTGTTGATGAGCTGCAACTTTCAAGAGATGTGGTTCAGCTGACACACAGGAATCTTTTTTTATTTCTTAATACAGTCGTAGATGGAAAACAGACATTTAATTTCTACCTGAACTCTCACAGAAAGAGTTGGTCTTCTCACGTGCTGCCATCAGAATTCCTAGTAGTTAAGAGGGCAACTCCTGAAATGCTGCTGAAAGCTTCAATGCAGAATTTGATATATTGGTAGGAGGCTAATTTGGACCTCACCAGTTCTCTCCTGAGGCATCCACATGCTTTCTTCTGAGTTAAGCAGGCCACCATGACTTAGACTTAAACATCATTGGAACAAAGAAAAGAAACCACAGATGACAGAATTGCTGAAATATAGAGCTGAACAGATCCTAGTGAGTTCACTCCAGAAGAATTGCCCATGTTACAGGTTTTTCCTACAGCTAAATCTCAGAGAACAAACAGTTCCTCACTGCAAAACTTTCAGATGCTGCTTGAGTAGAAACAAGAAAAATTCAGGCTTGTGGCATGATGTCAAGGGACAAAAAAGGAAGAGGAGAGTATTAGTCTAAGGGATTTGCCTATGATCTTCTTTTCAGAAGGTGTGGGAAATAAAGTTATAGCCTACTAGGAGAACTGAGAAATTTAAACTTTTGCCCTCTTTTTCATTAGTAGAGAAATAAAGTACAAAGGAGATAAAATATATCACAAAAGAAGAGCTTTATTAGTCTGAGACAATGCAACAATTATTTCTATAATATTTCCCAATAAAAATAGCTGCAAAAATACTGAGAACCCCCCTGCCCCAAACAGACTAATATGATTTGTTTCTTCTCTCGCTCTCTCTCTTTTTTTTTTTTTTCATTCTGTGACTGGTTGCTTTTGCCAGATCACATTTTCCCCTGAGGATTAACTTTGAACTGCCAATTAAAAGTTATTGCTAAATCCTGTTACAGCAGAAAGCCTTCAGGTTCATACAGTTAAGACTTAGCCACTGCTTTTTCACAGAATAGATTAAACTGCTGGGATTTTGGTACATTACTTTTGTAATTTTGTACCTTTTGTAGAATAGCCACATACCCAATATATCTTTTAGGAAAAGGTAGGAACTGTGTTAGTTTCAGCTTACTTCATTCCATCAATAACAAAGGAGGGGAGGGGAAGAAATTTAGACAAGAGCAAATTTTACTTCATTGTGTTGATAGTGCAATGAAGTTTGTCTATCAATACAGTGATGATCCAGTTTCTTCTTGAAGAGCTTTAAAAAACCCTGTCAGCCTCTTCTACTCAGGAAATTGCTGAAATCTGTGTAGCAAAGGTTAGATGATCTTTCCTACAACTTTAGGGGAAAGGAGACAGAATACTGCAATAATCCTACTGTTTCCAATAGGCACACTCTGTGGTCACTGCTCTGAGCAGGGATAAATGGAGCATTATCTCAGAAACCTCAGAATGCTGTGTTGTAATGGTTGATAGATGTTTGCTTTTTTCAATTTGGTCACTGTAGGATCATCAGTTCCTCCAAAATCTGTTTGTCCAGGTAGGAATAGATCAAATGGGAAAGAGATATGCTAATTTGGCTGAGAGAAGCAAAAAGCATTCTGTGTTCACTAGAAAAGCTGCACAGTGCTGCCAAAATCATCCATTCACTGTAAGGTATGTTGAACATAAAAATGTATTCAGCCATAAATCAACATTTGGGTTTTCATATGCCTTGCATTTCCATGCTTCAGCCTAGAGCCTGTGATCTTGTTGAACAGATTGAACTTCTTGATCTCTGAAGGAATATGACTGCACCCAGCATTCTCCTATCAAAAAGAGCAGAAAAAGGGGTGTCTTTTTTGATGAGAAAAGATAGCCTAAAATAACATAAAAGTTGTGTTCCTGTTCAGCAAATCAATGGATGAACCTGATTCTGTGCAGCATACAGTATCTTCTGCCTGATTAATGACTTCTTCTTGCATTGTTTTGAAGTCATCTTTATGACACCAAACCAAAGAAGTCATAAACTTGCAGAAATCCTTCTGCAGCACCGAATGGGCTTAGGTACCAAGTCTGCAGTATTTCAGGAACCTATATGAAAAAAGAGTAAAACAAATACAGAAGAGGGGACTTTTATAATTGGTAGCATCATCTACAGCGGGGATTTCTGGGACTCTGGACTTCTAAGAGAAGAGGGCTTTTAAAATGTAGCATCAATAAGTACAAAAGGTACCTGATCCAGGGGCTACTGAAGTGTCATAAAACCCTTTTATGAGCTACATGGCACAGGATAAAGGAGGGCATGGAGGAATGTGTCTTCCACAGTTTTTTTCAGTTTGCTTGCCATTCCCTAGCCATCTCCACACACAACCCCTCTCTGCCCCTGCACTCAGCCTCCGTTCCTCGACAGCAGATATCCTCATCTTCTTTCATGGTCATACATCACTTCAGAGGCTTGCAGTGTCAGTCGGCTCAGTTCTGTAGAGGTCTTATTTGATGCTCATTGCCTTTCACCAATTTGCATAAACTCATGATTTTTTTTACTCTCTCTGGGGAGGGCTCATGATTGTTGCGTTTATTTGATCTATGACACTTTCAGTACACCCTGTGGATGCTGTGCTTGAATTCTCTTCTAACCATTTCTCTTCCCTGACAACAATTGCTTGTAGCAGAGAACTTCACCTCTTTTACACATATCATTACAATTATTGGTTTAATGTAACACAGAAAATCAATCTACTGCATTTCTGTTTTAATTAAATAAAGCACCTTGACATGATGAGTCTTATAACTTGTAATTTCCAAACTGACAACAGCATTGATTATTTGTTTTCAAAAGACTGGGCTATGGTCTCTCTTATTGCTCCGTACAAAGGGACAGCAAGGGGTTTTTTTTGCTTTGTTTCATTTTTTTTTGGGGTTTGCTTTTTTGCAGTAGTTCCCAGCTATTGAATTCTGCTCAGATCCAACAAAACTGCTTTCTGCTAATATTGATGTGATCTTGCAGCTCAGCCACCAGAGGTTTGGGTCTGGGGAATGAGGTAGAGGCTCATTCATCCACTGCCATAGCTGGGCTGCAATTCTCAGCAGCCTCATGGACGTGGCCTACATGTGACTCTTCCCCAGCAGGATTAGAAGTGGTGCCATTCCTTTTCCCCGACTGATATAAAGACCTCGGAGAAATGTTTAGTCAAGTATTAAGGAGAGAGACTTACTCATGCTGGGGTGCTCCCATGTTGCCCCAAGGCCAGAGGCTTGCTCTGCTCTAAGGCTTTGCATCAATCTGTGTAGTATTTCATTTTCCATTGTTCATGGAATAATTTGTTAAAAATGTCATTTTTTTTAACCTGTCATCAGACTAGGAGGACTTGAAACATACGTTTTCCTCCTAGTCCAGTGGCAGGAAGCCAATACAATTACATGACTTTTTTTGGATTTGTGATTAGCATGGATTTGTTAATTAATTACTGTGCATGGAAGCAGCTGTCCCATATGGAGTGAGGCACAAGTGGGATGTGTTTTGTGCTCTGCAAGGAGCAGCAGCAGGATGAGGGCAGTGAGTGCAGCAAAGTGCAGTTCCAGCTGCACGATGTGGGAGCTGCTTCAGTGGGGGTGCTGGGAAGTTTACTGGTTTGTTTGAAACTAAGTCAAAGAAGATTTGTTTCTTGAATAATCCCAAGGGGCATTTATGGGTGATTTTTCCTCTGAAAGAGGTCCTCTTTCAGAGAAGTAGTGAAATACAGCATTTTGTAATTGCTTGTTCTAGAAATACATTTTTGTTATGGCTTTATATGTTTATAAATTTGCAATTTGATTTTTGAGCAGAACAGCTGGATTGGTTAAGCTGCTTTGTGAAAACTGTATTTAATTCATAACACAAGCATCACAAATATGTAGGATTTTTCAATTTTCTTGGAAAAAGAGCAGGTACAAGGTGAAAGATGCCAAAAGATACACTAAGTAAGATGGACATACTTCAAGAAAGAAATCTTGAAGGCACAGGAGCAGGCTGTCCCTATGTGCCAAAAGACGAGCCAGTGGGTAAAATGACCAACCTGTCTGGGCAGGGAGCTGGAACTCGGGAAAAAAAAGAGGGTGTATCACCTCTGGAAAAAGGAGCAGGCAACTCAGGAAGTGTTAAAGGATGTCATTAGGTCATGCAGAAGGGGAATTAGAAAGGCGAAAGCTCAATTAGAACTTAATCTGGCCACTTCTGTAAAGGATAATAAAAAGTGTTTTTATAAATACATCAGTAGCAAAAGAAGGGGCAAGGAAAACCTCCATTCTTTATTGGATGCGGTGGGGAATGTAGTCACCAAAGATGAGGAAAAGGCTGAGGTACTTAACACTTTCTTTGCTTCAGTTTTCAACAATAAGACAGGTTCTCCTCAGGACAACTGACCTCCTGAGCCAGTAGACAAGGATGGGGAGCTGAATAGCCTCCATGTAATCCAGGAGAAAGCAGTTAATGCCCTGCTGAGCCACTTGGATCCTCGCAAGTCTATGGGATCAGATGGGATGATCAGGGAACTGGCAGATGAACTCGCTAAGTTGTTCTCCATAATTTATTAACAGTCCTGGTTAACCACGGAGATTCCAGATGGCTGGAGGTTGGCCAATGTGACACCCAACCACAAGGAGGGCCAGAAGGAAGATCTGATAACCTACAGACCTGTCAGCCTAACCTCTGTGCCTGGCAAGGTTGTGGAGCAGATCATCCTGAGTGCCATCACACGGTACCTACAGGATGGACAGGACCCAGCCATCATGGATTTAGGAGGGGCAGGTTCTACCTGACTCGTCTGATCTTTTATGACCAGGCGACCTGCCTGGTGGATGAGGGAAAGGCTGTGGATGTAGTCTACCTGGACTTCAGCAAAGTCCTTGACACCGTCTCCCACAGCATGCTCATGGAAAAGCTGGGAGCCCACAGCTTGAACGGGTACACTCTCTGCTGGGTTAAGAACTGGCTGGATGGTGGGGCCCAGAGAGTGGTGGTGAACAGGGTTGCATCCAGTGGTGGTGTCCCCCAGGGATCACTGTTGGGCCCAGTCCTATTTAATAACTTTATTGATGATCTGGATGAGGGGATTGAGTCTACCATTAGGATATTTGCAGGTGACACCAACTTGGGCTGGAGTGTCAATCTGCTGAAGGGTAGGAGGGCTCTGCACAGGGATTCAGACAGGCTGGATAGATGGGTCAAGACTAACGGGATAAATGCCAGGTCCTGCACTTCAGTCACAACAACCCTCTGCAGCACTACAGGCTGGGGACAGAGTGGCTGGAGAGGGGCCAGGCAGAAAGGGACCTGGGGGTTTGGATTGACAGGAAACTGGGTATGAGCCAGCAGTGTGCCCAGGTGGCCAAGGAGGCCAGTGGCATCCTGGGCTGTATCAGGAATAGTGTGGCCTGCAGGAATGGGAAGTGATTCTTCCCTGTACTTGGCACTGGTGAGGCTGCACCTCAAGTCCTGTGTCCAGTTCTGGGCCCCTCAATTTAGGAAGGACATTGAGCTGCTGGATCATGTCTAGAGAAGCGCAATGAGGCTGGTGAAGGGTCTGAAGCACAAGTCCAATGAGGAGAGGCTAAGGGAGCTGGGGTTGTTTAGCCTGGAGAGGAGAAGGCTCAGGAGAGACGTTATTGCTCTCTACAAATACCTGAAAGGAGGTTGTAGCCCGGTCGGGGTCGGTCTCTCCTCACAGGCAACCAGCAGTAAGACAAGAGGACACAGCCTTAAGCTGCACCATGGGAGGTTTAGGTTGGACATTAGGAAGAAGTCCATCACAGAAAGGGTGATTGGGCATTGGAATGGGCTGCTCAAGGAGGTGGTAGAGTTACTGTCCCTGCAGGTGTTTAAGGAAAATCTGGATGTGGCATTGAGTGCCATGGTCTAGTTGATAAAGTGGTGTTGGGTCATTTAAATTCAATGATCTCAGAGGTCTTTTCCAACCTAATTGATTCTGTGATTCTGCAAGTAGAAATTGGAGATGATGTAACTGTTCAGGATCTAGCACTATAGACTGCAGCAGTGACTCTCACAGACACACCGACAGCAAGAGCCAACAACAACGACCATTTTATTAAACCGCAGGCTTCTCCTTCATACTTTTTCTTATCTGTCCATGTATACATATGTCACACTCTATTAGCCAAGCACTTTTGTCCACGAGTCTTAGACCATCTTCTGATAGGTAGTTCGCATCTCTCCTCATGCTGGTAAGACTCAAAAACACATCTTGTTTTTCTCAGTCCTTTTCTTTCTTTCTTCTACTTTCCCATGCAGCTACAAGGCCATAGACTTGTTTTTCTCCACTTTCCCATGCTCACAGCTGCATCCTTCTCAGGCCGAAGGTGTCTTCAGCCTAAAAGTGTCCAACAATAAACTGCTGTCAAACTATTACCACTCTTAAACTACAGCTTCCCTTAAGTCACACTTCTATCATAGCCTATAGGCACGAGCATAATTGAGGTAATAAATCTTCATCTTTAGAGACATCATCCAATAATTGTATGTTTATGAAGGAGCCATTTCAGTGTTTTCATGCCTGTCTCTAGTGATTTATCTTTACAAACTGTGTCTGTTAATTTTGGTCTTTGTGGCTCTTTACAAGGACACTAACTTCCTGATACAGTTCATGCTATAGAAACCACCACATATTTCACAACACTGTGATAGACAGGTAATTTAGAAATTTGCTTTAATCAACATAACTGGAGTTCTGGAGGCAGAAATATTTGTCAAAGTGGTATCACTTATCATCAGTAATATTCATACTATAAAGCACTTCTGAATATTTTTCATTTGTATTCAGTAATGTATGCAGGAAGATTTGTGGTTAAGGGGCTGTTTAAAGCAAGAATAGTTTCTACCTGTTTAATAACTCTGGCAATATGTTTTCTTTTACCTTTTCAAAGACAAAACATATCTTTATAAATATCTGTTAATTATCTGCTAATTTCCTGATTAGGTAATTAATCTTTCTTGCTCTGTCTCACCAGTAGCAGAGAGAATTTTACCTGGCAGTCATGAAGAGCCCTGGGCTAATTACAGGGCTTTGAATACAGATATCACTGCAATTGGAAAAAAAAACCAAAGTAAGCCTTGGGATATATGTGGATAGACAGCTGTGTGCCTCAAAGCTAAAGCTTCTGAAAATTGGTGAGGGAGGGAGAGGCAGACACACTTCAGCAACACTTCTACAGGAAATGAGGCAGCTGAACACGCTCCCTAATAGGTAAAAAAAACTTACTGGGAGAGCCTTAACTATTTTCAAACATGGCTCAAACTTCAGCCAAGGACCAAACTTTTTTAACAATAGACTCAGCCTGTTACAATCTGTTGAAAGCAGGAACCCCTTAAGTCTTTTTTGTGCTGGTGTTTTATACTTGTGTTTATAACTTCTATTAATTTTTTTCCCTCCCAAAATTGGCAGTCTTGTGCTTGTATGCCCTTGCTTCATTTATTTTAAAATTTCTTAGTGCACTGAATGAGGCTAATTTAATAAATAAACCCATGTCTCACCCTGCAGATACAATTTCTTGTTGAAATTCTTTTTCTCGGAATGTTGCACTAGGAAGCTCAGAAGCACAGGAGAGAAAGAGCTCAACTATAGCCAGTAGTGCACAGTTTTCTTTTATCTGAGCTCGATGAATTTGCTGCCCATTAACGGCTCTTCATGCAGCAGCTCAAGGGAGGTTCTGGCAGAGTCGGGAACCAGAGCAGTTTTTCTGTAAGTGTGTGGGGAAATAGGGGGTCTGTCCTCTTGCATTGGGTTTTGTGTCCAGCTACTCCTCAGACTGTTGGTGTCTGACTGGGAATGCCTCACTGCTCTCTGAGGAATTTTACATAATGGTCTGGCTGGTCAGCTGAGAGATGAGCATCAGTCAGCCAAGTGCTCTGGCTGCTGTCATGTGCCCTGGGGTCTGGCCCTGGCATGCATATGGTGTAGTTTCAGGTGGTGACTTGCAGATATGAGGTGCACAATAAACCTTTCAGAAGTGTCTTGGTAAAAAAGGACCGGACCTATATTAGCTTTGAAAACTGACCTTGTGAATTGATAGGGAGATACCCAGTTCTGCCTAAGCCCTTTGGGAAAGGGAATTAAGTGCCTGGTCCTCAGACTCTTCGACATTCCACAAACATTATCATTGGTGTTGAGGTGAAATAAAGAATTCAGGAAAACAAGGTAGATGAAGACTCCCTGAAGGACAGTTTGGTGGTTGTGATGGTCCCGATATAAACAAACTCCATATCTGTGTCTCACAGGAGCCATTAACCCACCAGTTATTGGGAACCCATTCCCTTCTTATACTGGGCTCACATACTCAGGAAGCTCCTGGCCCAAAAACTGGGCTGCTTTGGGTACCCCAGCTGATACCTATCATTTGCCTTGGCTAACTTTGAAGCCAGGCCTGGCATGAGCAGGGACTGGACTAGGTGATCTGCAAAGGTTCTGGACTGTTCTGGATTCTGTCTGTGTCCTACTTGGCAGTGGGGTTTCAGGTGGAAGGAAGAAAGGGAAGGGAAGGGAAGNTCAAGCTGCATCTTACCCACAGGAAATTAGTGCCCTGACCACAGACTGATAAAATCCTTTTCCTTTAATCATAAGGCACACAGAAACTGTTTATAGGAACTGGTATAGCTCCAAAAGCTTGTACTGGTAGATATTAGCAGTAGACTATCCAAAGTCAGGTCAAATGATGGTCTGGTGGGATATTCAAATGCAGATAGTTTTGGACCAGAGATTTTAACCCAGCTTTTCTGTATTACTAGTGAGCCTTTGGTCTTCCTGACATGTTAGGGTCCCTCTTTCAGTCTGTTTTCAACCAGAATGTCTGCAGTTGTCCAGGAAAAAACCTTCTTCTAATAACATAACACAATGAAGTGCCATGGGCCAGGAGTTCTTCGAAGCAGGAAGTTGTGAATAATTGATACTTTCATGGGTTCAGCAGGTTCTGGACACATTCATGCCATGAAAGTACAACAGGGGCTGTGGAGAGCAAAGCTACCATCATCTATCTGCTCAGGAGCTGCAAGTCTTTGTAGACTGGGGAAGGCAGGACATGGAACTAAGGGCAGAGAGGGTCTGAGCTATCCTGGGATGCTCAGTCTGTAAACGTGGCCTTGGCTGTTCGTGAACAGATTCACTGAGTTGTGCCTTAACTTTAATCTTTCTGCATTTCAGCGGCAGTGCTGTGGTTCTTCCTCCATGCACCACATCCTCATGAGATCATGTATCCTAATGACAGTCTTACAACTTAAGATACATGCTTTGCAGTAGAATTACTTTTGCAAACACTTCTATATCCCTGGTTTCAACCAAGGAAGGGAATGGAAGGAGAGTTTCTTGTGTCATTGCGTATTTGCTGTATTGTTAGGCTGCAGGCTTTTAATTTCAAATGCAAGTTTGGGCAACAGTTAGTGCATTGTGCTTGTGCCTGCCTCCAAGCAATTTTCCTAGAGAAGTAAAAATGAAAAACAGGAAACAAATGGAGTTTAAAACAAGTAAATGTGAATGTAAACTGAGAGAAGCATCTTCTTTGAAAAATCAGATGTAATAGTCACACACACACAGCCACTTACAATTAGAACTCTTAAATTTGTTTTAAGAATCTAAGGGCTGTTGCTCTATGTCTGTAACCTCAGTGCCCCGTGATGTGTTAGCATTTCATAGAGAGGGACTCTCAGGCTGTTAGGGAGCATTCCTTCCCTCCTAAGCATTGTACAATGCTGTAACATTTTTCTTCTGAAGAAGAAAGCCAAGTAATTTCAGTGAACAATATGTGCTTTGATATCAATGAATAATCTAATGTGGGGATTTTTTTTGAGTACCATGTGGTAAGGAATTTTCTTCTTTTTCCCCTTGATGTTTTCTGTGCATTGTCCTTGTTAGCTCCCAAGACCCATTAAGCAGTGAACTCTTTCACACCATCTATGGCAGTTTTATCTGGAACTGCCCTGGTGGAGAGGACGACTTGTTTCAATCCATCCTTTAGGACAGTTATTCAGGTGTCCTTAACTAGTGGTGGCTATAGTTGCAAGTTTGTCTTTTTACTTTTTCTCTTCGGGTTGTGGGTGCTAAGCTTTCATACATTTTCCTTTCCTCCATTTTTTGAGACTCCTAGATGCTGGTTCCAGTCTTATTTGACACATCTCAAGGTGGATCAGAAATGTATGAACTGAATCTCCACACCACCTCCCTGTGCTGTGCTTTGGTTTCTGTGGAGGAACAGTTTCAGAATTCACAAGAGATGCACTCTCACCGCTTAACCAGACAAGGGATAGTCTACACTAATGCTTTCTGAGATGTAAATAGTGTGGACATTAGGTCCTCAACACCAGTCCTTCACCCTATAGATTCATGCCCATTGTGCCACACTAATTACTAATGCAGATGTAGCCAAAGACAGCTTGGGGAGTACTTTTGTCTTCTGTTATTACTATGGAACCATAAAGCCAGGGCAGGCTGACCTTTATTAGGTCAGTTCTCTGATATCTCTCTTTGGCCATGTTGACAGCAGTTTTTCCTTCCCTTCTACACTGTCCATAAGTGATGCACTCAAATGCAGTTGATGTTTCAACTTCTAATCAAAAAACAAAGTCTCCGAAACGCTGAAAGCAGGCAAATTTTGCTTTGTAGTGGCACTGGATGCTTTAGCTAGAGGCCAGGAAGTCTCTAGATATTCAAAATGGTAGCTGGCCATCAAAAAACTAAAATAACTTTACATACAATTGCACAGCTTGGTCTGGGTGTTGTGTATGGACCTGATGTATCAGGAGACACTCCTCATACACTCCTTTTTTCTGTTTTCAAGGAATTTCTCAGCAGATAAGTACTAATTTATGCATCACTTGGTCACTTGCCTTCAGCCATCATGAGACATCTTTGGTTTTGTGTACACTCATATGTGTCAAACATATGAAGGTTATAAATTCAGAGTGTATATCTTTGAAAAGGCTCTGTGGTCATAAAGCCCTGAAAATATAATTTTCTATGTGTCAGACTTCATACATGACTCTTTTTTTGTCTTGGACACACAGGCTGTTCAAGCACTAGAACCCAGTGTATTTGGTAAGGTAAATGGTAAGGAAATAATTCTAAGTGTCATGTCTGATAAGATCCTGATGAAACTCCTGCATTTACTGAAGATTAGATGGCTGAGGATGTCAGCAGTCATGCTGTTTTCTCCTTTCCCTCTCATTGTTCCTCATAGCACCTTTTTGCATCTCTTTCTTATCTTTTTGCTTTTAGCTTAAGTGGGCTTAAGTCTCAATTCTGTCACATCACATATGCTTCAGCTTCACTAACTTAAATGGTCCAAATTAGATAATAGTAAACTAGTTCCTTTACATGCATGTGCAAAACACAATGAAGGTTAGTGGTTTTAGTCTAAAACCATTCCCCTTTGTCCTATCAGTATCTACTTGTGTAAAAAGTCTCTCTTCATCTGTTTTATAAGCCTCTTTTAGGCTTCTATAAGGCCTCCACAGAGCCTTCTCTTCTCCAGGCTGAACAACCCCAACTCCCTCAGTCCATCTTCAGAGAGATGCTCCAGCCATCTGAGAGTCTTTGTGGCCCTCCTCTGGACTCACTCCAACAGGTTCCTGCTTATCATGTACTGGGGGCCCCAGAGCTGGATGCAGTGCTCCAGGTGGGGTGTCACAGGAGCAGAATACAGGGGGACCAGAATCACCTCCCTTGACCTGCTGGCCACGCTGCTTTTGATGCAGCCCAGGATGTAGTCGGCCTTATGGGCTGCAAGAGCACATTGCCAGCTTATGTCCATCTTTTTGTCCAACAGAACCCCCAAGTCCTTCTCTGCAGGGCTGCTCTCAGTGACTTCTCCCAGTCTGTGCTCATGTCTGCGATTGATCTGACCTAGGTGCAGCATCTTCCACTTGGACTTGTTGAACTTCATGAGGTTCTCATGAGACCTCTTCTCTAACTTGTCCAGGTACCCCTGGATGACATCCCTTCCGTCTATTGTGTCAGCTGCACTGCTCAGCTGTGTGTCACCTGCAAACATGCTGAGGGAGCAGTCGATCTCATTGTCTATGTCATTAAGAGAAGATATTAAAGAGCAAAAGAAAATGTGAGAAAGCAGCTTGTCATGAGCTTTTTACCTCTACTCTGACTGTTAAAAAGAAAAAAAGCTGCTCTATGTTCATTTTCCAGAACACTTTATTATGCCACGCAGAGAATTAAAACCACAGTGTGAGTCAGTGACATCCTCTGCAAGGCTGTTGCACTGTCCCTGCTTGTGCTGCAGTAGAGCACCCGTGCATGTGTGGGTGCTTGGGGCAGGAGCCTGCCTCGACCAGTGAGGTTGCCCAAGATCTAATGCCTGAGGGTTCCACTGAATGCAGTGAGCTCCTCTGGGGCAGAAGGGTTCCTTTTAGCAGCTTCCCAAGGAGAAGCAGAGGCTGAGATCTTTCAGGTCTGAAACAAGAGTTGGGCTGCCTTTTGGAAGGCAATTCTGCAGGTTCAGCAGCTTGGGACTGGGAGGGAAGGCTGTAGGCACAAGCATCAGCAGCAGCAGCTTTCTCCTCTACTGGGAGGGTGAATGAGATGCTCCACTGGGGCTGGAATCATGGGGGTCAAAGACACAGAGATATCCCACTGGCCACAGGGGCTCAAAGGGAAAGAGCAGAGTCATTCCTCTCCTCCCTTGGAGGGTTTGTTTTGAGTCTTCTGTTTTTACTGCTGGAAAATCCAATTAAAGTACAATGTCTGGCTAAACTTGGTTTCTTCATCGCAAAAGAGTAATAAGCTCTTTTCATTTTGTGTGTCTCTCAGCTAATGAGTTCTCCCTTTTTATAGAGAAGCTCTGAAGACAGATTTTTAATATCTTTTTTATTATTATTAAGAAAGGAAAAAAGAAGTCTGAATACAGTACCTCTCAGGCATCCTTCCCATGTCAAGGGCTGCTAAAGCATGTAGAGTGTGATTACAGCTTCCTATTTCTTTGTTGAAGTGGCTTTATAAATAACAGTATTCAATGAAAATTGCTGGCATGAAAATGTTCTAAAAAATCTCAATAACTAGATGCTTTTTTCCACCTAAGCCTCCTAAAGGCTTTATAGGTCCAAAAGGAACAGATTATTGTAAGGATTTTTGAAACAACTTTTTTATACTGTGATAACCATTTCTGTTTTTGCCAGTTGTTATCAAAGATCTGCAAGGTCAAGGTCTGAAAAACCAAATTCCAGTGGACACTGAGACTGATTTTTTTCCTGAGCTGAAAAATTAACCTCAAATGAATTTGAGATCTTGGACCAAAAGGAAATTTGTACAGCCAGACTTTGATAGCATTTGGGGCTTGAGGGGGAATCTTGACTCCATCTCTCACATTCTTATCACACATTTGCACATTTCAGCCAGTTTTCCAAGCATTGGACTGAGCAGCGTGTCTTTGTGTAAGCAGATGTCCCCCTGATAGCTCTAGTCAAGACAACTGCCAGACTGCTGTAGTTTGTTTCAGTACTTAATCAATGTGATAACTTAAAAAAAAATTAATAAAAATTGCATTGTGTTTCCTGTTTGATTTTATCTGACTTCAGCTTCCAGCCTTCACTTCAAGACTTTTTAGAAACATATGTTTTCTCTCTGTGAAGCTGGCCTAGTAACTGAGTCGTTGCCCCGTCTTTTTTCTTTCCAAAATTGGACTGATGAAATACCTTTGATCTCTGTTGTGGTAAGGCATTTCTCCAGCCCTTCAATTATTTTCACTAAGATATTTTTTCTGTACTGCCTTCCTCCTTCCAAATTCTATTCCAAAACTGGAGCCCTAGAACTGTACCCAGCACTTGGAGGGTAACATATGCTTGCATGGAGGGAAAAAAACCTACCTCAACTCCTGCTCACTATTTGGACTTACACCTTCAAGGATTGTATTTGTCCTTTTGCTGCATGGTGTAGGTTACTGTAGGCTTGCTTTGTCTGTTAAATGCTGAAGCATATCTTAAGGCCACAGCTCTTTGTTATATAGCTTCATTATTTTTTTTTCTGTAAATAAATTGCATTCCTTTTTCCTAGACCTATTATCTGCATTGGTCTGTTCGCAGAGATGTTTGATCCAAATGGATCCAGATAACTGCCTTAAAAACAGTTTGCAGGTATAAAACATTCAAATGACAATGCTGTCTATTAAATAAAGGTATCTCAATAATTTTGGGGTATATATCCCTAAACTAAAGGTGTCTCTGTTTTCCAAGAGAAACTTCTCACACCAGTTCCAACAATACTTGGGCTAAAGAGTTGTTGCTGTTTATCCTTAAATTTTGAAAAGAACAAAGCTACGCATTCTTTTACAAATGTTTTAGATACGTTTACCAGTCATTCACAGATTGTAGACAGCTTTCCCTCCCTTCATGTGAATTGGTTTTGTTTAGCCACATATTATTCTCTGCTCTAGAAATCAACACAGACCTCCACCACTTTGGCTTTAATGAAACAGAGAAGAAACTAATTAATTTCTTTTGGTAATCAGATTATTCTGCCTCTACCTACAGACTGCCTTAAAGTACCATTAAAAAAAAAAAGTTTATAATTTTGGATGCAACACATTTCGTGAACACTTTCAAAAAACTTTGGGCTTTACTAAGCAATACATTAGTTGAGCTAAAATTCTGAGCGTCAAAAAGACTTCATTTACTTTCAAGTAACTGATATTTAGGTATAAAATACAGAGTACTTGGCTGTTACAGAAAGTTAATTATTTAGAATTTTTTGTTGCTCTGCTAAATCAGAACTATTTCTGCTGTGAGGAAACTTTTGCGAACTTTCATAAATCAAAAGAAGACTCTTTTATCTAATGATTATTCATAATCTAGCAATTATCTTGTTTGAAGCAGAAGAGACAAATGTCTGCAATTTGATGAGAAATTCATACATATCTTTGAAGAGTACATAATATCTTCAGATCTCCTGAAGTACAATCCATGATTAAATTAAAGACTTTGGGATGCACAAAATTATCTAGTTATTGTATTCCATTTTCTTATAACTGCTAGGATAAGATTTCAAAATTGTATCAGGTAAAGAAAAATTTACATTCTGTGAACTTTAGAGAGATAAATTTATCTCTGAGGATAATAGTCCTTATTCTCACCAACACCACATTAATGTACACCTCTTTGACAGTGAAAATAGGATTTAGGGTAAGTGCAAATGTATCTTGCACTAGCTGTATGGTTGGGAGTAGAATGATTAGTATGAGTGTCAGGGCCTACAGTTTTGCCTCCTTTCCTCTTATTTGTATCCGTGTCTCATGGTGAGAATAGGGTGGCATCTCCAGAGTATAAGGATAGGGACCAAAAGCAGAGTGACATCAATTGTCACAAAACAAAGTGATAGTTTCTTCCAGCCCTGTGTTGAGGTATATGACCTGCAAATTATATTTTTCAGGGACTATATTTCACTAGGGATTTTTAAAGGGGTAGTGTGATGTTGGAGAGCTAGAGCTAAAAACTCATCCAAATGTTTCAAAAGCCTGGAGCTGGCTGTGCCCATGGGTCTGCCCTGACACAAAATGTTCAGTGCTCACGCATGCTCAGGACAACTTGCTTGCAGCTGGTGTGCTGCCTGGCACCACAGCCAGAGTCACTGTGCGATGTTTTCACTTCCATCTGAACCAGTAGAGGCTAAAAAACTTAGAGGAAAGGCAAAGGTGGGTGCACATCTCCTCCCCCCGCTCTGTTTAACTCTCGCTTACCCTGTTGGTTGATGGTGAACTGTCGGTTGTGTAAGGCTGTCATGTCACGTTGGATTTAGCATCTGAAAGCCAAAAATACTCGAGGGGTTGGAGGATCATGTGGCTATTCTTCCAGCCAAGTTTCCCTCAGATCTTTAAGCAGCTGCTTCAGAAATGCATTCTTGCTGCAGACCTTCTGGAGACTTGGAGGGATTCACAGAAGGGCTCACTCATGACTCTTTTGTGCAGTGAACTTTCTGCCCAGGCATGCACTGTCTTCCATGAGTGCCAACAACCAGAATCACTTGTTGGGGACGGTTTGCTTAAGATATTCTGAACAGAGAGGTCACCCTTGTTCCCCCTTTCAGGGAAACACCTTCAGGTGTACTCTCACATGTAGGCTGAAGATGTTGATGAACAGAGGCTGTTACTGTTATTAGTGTAATGTACTTCCTTAAAGGATCAAGATAATTTACAGCTTTGCTGAATGAGACCTGATGGACAAATGTTATTTAGCAGACTAGGCACACCTTAGCCCTGAGACAAGCTTAAATGCATAGTAAAGCAGAGAACAGAAGATTCCATCTTGTCTCCAGCAGCTGCTAGGCTGTGGCTTCCCCTTCTCCTCTTTAATGCTTAAAGCAATCCCCAATTGCTGAAACACTGAAGTTGCTTGAACACTTTAGAGATTTTATTGCTTTTCGCATTTACTGTGGTAAAAAAGTTCTGCTTCTGTGCTATATTTGAAGTATCTTCTGGCCAGGGATACCCAAATGCAATAATTCCCAGTTCACCTAAATAAAATAATCACATTCCCACCAGCATGAGAAGAGTGTTGCCCATGGGTGAGGGGGCAGAAAAACACTAATGTCTGCAGAGAGCAGTCCCAGAAAATGGAAATGCACCAGCCTCCTGCATTGCTACTCATAGACCTCCTCTTCTGATGTAGGTTGGAGCTGGTCTGGTGTCCTTCCCTTCCCACACTTCCTCTGCTCATGCTTCCAACTTGACAATGTGAAGTTTGCCATTTCTTTGTAATTTTGACCTTCTGGCCCTGAGATTGCATCACTTAGGCTTCCCCTTGGAGTCATGAACTTGGACAACTTCTTTTTGTAGCCAAACCTCTCCCACAAGCTAAACATTTCAAGCCTCTGCTTTACATCTTTGAAAGGTTTGATCCAAAGCTGCATGAAGTCAGTGAAAGGACTCTCACTGGCCTCAGTGTGTTTTGGATAAAGCCCCAAAGAGAGGCTCACATTCCATACATTTTAGCTTGGATTTGGATTTTCATAAGCTTTAACAGTCCAGAAAGCTGCCAGCTTCACAAATCTACATCCCATAGTATGTGTTTTCAGCTTCTTGGTTTTGTAAGAATTCTTTAAAGCCGAGAGAGCAGTTAATTTGTCAGGACTATAACATGAACCAGTGAACTCAACAGCACAGAAACATCAATTTTCATTGAAGATGCTGTGCGTCCTTCTAGTGCATGAGCATTTGCATCTAAGAAATATGAATGTACATAATACTAGGCCCATTTGCAATGAAGGAGGTAAGAAGCCATGTACCACAGGAGGGGGCTAATGGTGCACCCAAATCCAGAAAAGGAAGTTCTAAATGGGTCTGTTTTCATTTTCACCCTTGCTTACTCAGTGTATGCTCAGTCTGTTTTTAATTCATACCAGAGCAGGTTATTAGAATAGCATTGAAATTTCTAATCCAAACTGAGACTTATTAGCTCAGTAAGGTATGACTCTGTCCCAGCTAAAATCAAAGTAAAACTTTGATAGGAACAGAACCAAATCACTTTGGCTGTCTGGAAAGAAAAAGTACTAATGATGCATGAAATCAGTACAGCTACATTCATTTACAGGGTCATTGTTTGGCTCCTGGAATGCTTTGCTCTTTGTCACAACTGTCTCAGAAGAGTATTATTTTTGCATTCATAGCAAACATAAATGTAAAACAGGAAAGAGTTTTGTCCTGTGGTGACGTTTAATTTTTGAATATAGGTATGGAACTATTTTGTACAGGAAGGAAACAACTTTTTTAATAATTAAAACAATATTTTTAAAAGTAAACAGAAACTTTTCTTGCAACTTCTTTGAGCCTCGAATATGGAAATGAATGTATACAAAATACTTAACTGGCTCCCTTAATGTCCCCTCTGGTTTAATTATGTTGGATGTATTAGGGTCACTGTCAACAAATCATGTTCTCTTTACCCGCAGTGAAGTAAAAACTCCACTCATATTATCAGGGTAAAATTCTACATTAATTTTCAAAAGTATAGCTATATAGTCAAAAGTAGTATGCTGCTTTGTTTACCACTTGAAGTAGTTACTGCACCAATGGGCATTTCACAAATGAAACTCCGGTCTGATAATACTAGGACAAAGATATCAGCTGAATACTTCAAGGATATCTCACTGTTACCTCCATTTGCACTTGGGTCTCCAGGACAATGATTTATTCTGCTTTGCTGCATGTTTGCAATAAAGGAGAAACCACCAATATCATGAACTGTACTCTTCTGCACCTGTTGGTATTATCTTTTTTCCATGGTACAGCTGCCAAGGCATATGGAGGCTGTAATTCCTTTGTGCAAAGAGACTCCTTATCATCATTTTTTTCTATGAAGTAAATTTAGGCTAACAGCAGACAGGAGAGATGTGACGTGAGCGCTTATTGTGTATCAGCATTCTGGCTGCTGCAGTAATTTCAAGCACCTGCAGTTTATCAAGTTAAACATAAGAACAATTGACACCGTGGGAATAACAATCATCTAGACACGTCATTCAGGAGGCAATAACACATTTTTTTCCTGCACTTTGTTTTAGGGAACTTGGTGTTCAGCCCGAAAGTCTGTAGAACAATTTTTTACAGACCTGTAACTTTTATTAGTAGAATATGGGCATAAAACTAAAAAAATCCCAACCCTTGATATAGGTATTCCTTTTTCATTTGACTCCCTGATTCTTTCTTTCTTTCTTTCTTTCTGAAACAACATTGAAACTAACCAGGCTTATTTTAATAATTTAAAAATAGAGTTACTTAAAGAAACCCTTCCTACTGTCTTGCTCGTTACTAAAAAAGGAAGCTATAAAGACTTTCATATACACCCAATAACAGGATAGAGCATTGCTGTATACCTAGTCTGAGATGTTTAAAGGTTAACATCACCAGTCTGTAAAAATCAATAAAGATATGTTGGAAGGCATTACAGATTTCAGGGTACTCCTTCTTAACAGCCTTTCCTGTCTGGTTTTCTGTCATCCTGTGTTGTGTTTGCTTACAACAGCTGGGAAGACTGAAGTCCCTTGCAGAGGCTGCAGGACTGGATGTTTTTTGCCTGGCTCTACCTTGAGACCTCAGCAGTTACCCACAGAAGCTTTTCAGTGTGAGCTGAGAATCTGAGATCTCATTGTGTTCCCATGACCATGTAAGGAAGAGTGCAAAAGAGAAGTACCAAGCTCTCAAAACTCCTCTAGCAGAGCTATAGTGCTAAAGTTTGACTCATTGATGTGAATCATTTCGTGTTCTTGCACAGAAGTGCCATGAAAGACCCTGGTCATCTCAGCAAACCATTTATCTTTCTTGAGAGCAGGAATTTGCTGTTGATCTCATTTTAAAGAGAGCATTTCATTAACTTTATGGCATAAAAAGCAGCTCTCACAGCATAAGGAGAGAAGGAAATGCTCTGTGGGTTTACACTTGGGTTTACACTTACACAGGAAGAAGACTGAGAATTTTTCCTTTCAGATCTGGCTGATTTCTTGGCATCTTTTAATAGGAGTAAACTGCACATGCTGTAGGATCTCTGGCTATATTTTGCAAGAGTCTTCTACGGTCTCTTTCTTTTTTTCCCAAGGCAAGACCTAAATTCAAAAAAGTCTATTTCAAAGTTGTACCATTCTCCTTCTGATACAGCCTACTTCTAACACAGCCCCCTGAATCTCTGGGCTCATAAACTTAGTATTTAGCTTCTTTTCTCTCCTGTTTGACTAAGTTGTGGGCACCATTTTGGTTCAGTGAGGGTGCCTCATAGATCCTGTGCGCAGATCATGCAACTATCACACCTGAATAGCATGGGCAGAATAAGTTGTTCACTGGCGTGTTGTGTTAATATTGATGTTCACCCTCCCTCCCCCTTTACTTGCTCAGCTTACCAGCAAGAAATCTACTTCGATGTATGGACTGGTTCAGTGATGTGACACTGTAACAGGCACCATTCAGCAAGACAGCATTCAGTAAGTCTTCAAAGAACCAAGCCCCTGAGTTGGTCCCACCAACCGTACAGCGTTACTTGGTGCTACAGGTTTCATGTTCCCAGTGACTCCATTCCCTTACGCTAAGCTAGGGACATTTCTGGAAACCGGGTCCCCAAAACTGAGATGTCTTTCCAACACACATCTCCCTCAGCTCCAGGTCTCTTGGTGGTCAGGGAGATGTACACGCACTCCTAAAACACAGTGCACTGACCCTGTCTCAGGGATCCACTGCAGCACAAGTTGGATGGAGGCTGGGTGGCCAGTGCCTGTCTCTCTCCATGGGCTCTACAGGGAGCCAGGAGGTAGTGAGGGGGAGGCTAAGCTTACAATGATTGCAATTTGTTTATCTGTATGTATAGTATCTGTATTTTGTAGTGTCCATTCTGACAGACATAACAAGGAAATTACTGTATCATTTGGATTTTATCTGGATTTTTTTTTGCTTGTTTGGTTGTCATTATGCCTATAGTGCTCCCTGTTCCTGATGTCCAGGCTGATAGCTCTTCATTTACATTCTTCCTTCAGCAAAAGCTTCTTCTAAAGGACTCCCCAAACCAAGTCTTTAAACTAAGCACTGAGCAACAGCAGAGCATTGGCACATAGACACTTAGGGATAGAGTGTTTTCTCCAAAAAAAAAAAAAAAAAGTTTGGGTTTTTCTTACATAGGGTAATGCTTATAGGGGCAAATAAATCTTTGAGCAGGATGCTCACTTAATGCTCAGACAATGATGGGAATCTCTACCATCTTCTGTTGAACCAGATGATACTCCCTAAAACGTAAATCTCACCTGGGGTACTGCATCCAGCAGTGGGCCTCCAACACAAAGATATGGACATGTTGGAGCAAGTCCAGAGGAGGGCAACAAAGATGACCAGAGGGCTGGAGCACCCTGCCTATGAAGACAGGCTGAGGGAGCTGGGGTTGTTCAGCCTTGGGAAGAGAAGGCTCTGGGGAGACCTTACAACACCTTCCAGTAGCTAAAGTTGCTACAAGAGAGCTGGAGAGGGACTTTATACAAGTGCATGTAGTGATCGGTCAAGAGCAAATGGCTTTAAACTGAGAGTAGGTTTAGATTAGATGTAAGGAAGAAATGCCTTGCTGTGAGGGTGGTGAGGCACTGGAACACATTGCCACCTGGTCTAGTGGAAGGTGTCCCTGCCCATGGCAGGGGGGTAGGATGGAACTGGATGATCTTTAAGGTCCCTCCCAACCCAAACCGTTCTGTGATTCTGCCTCTGCAATTCCGAAGTCCAGCTGTCCTGGCCGCTGTAGGCGGTGTGTGAGCCACTGCTATCCCTTCCCTGTGAAACACAGACAAGCGCGAAGGGATGCTCTGTCACACCATTCCCGCTCCTGCAGAAACAGCTTCTGCTGGCTTAATTACAGATGCTTTACCCACGCACAATTAGGCGAATGCTGCAGCTCCCCCTGGCCCGGGGGAGCGGACCTTCCTCTGACAGCCGGCTTTTCAAACCGGACTCTCCCGGGGAAAACCCATTCCCGGCCGGCGGTCAGACAGCCGGCAGGCGGCAGCCTGTGCCCGCCTATGGCCCGCCAGGGCTTTCCCACAATGTTACCTATTTATTTATTTATTTATTTTAACTGTGGCATTGCTCATTGTCTCTCCTCTTAAGCCGTTTGAATCACTTCTGCACAATAAACCCCTGAGCCCCCTCCATGCACAGCTTTCCTCACCACGGCCCTGGTGCAGACCTCCCACTTCCCTCGTTTTGACTCTCCATCCCAGTTTGCCCATTCCCTTTCCCACCCAGCCATCCTGCACGGCCTCCCTCCCCGTGTCTCCGTACTTCTGTGGGAGTCTAGTGAATGCCAGACCCCAGGAGGCAAAGCCATGTCCCCAGGCACAGCAGTTGCTGGGTTGCAGCAGCATCAGCTGAGTGCAGAGGAGACTGGGGACTTTGCCATTTGCAGGGGCCGGGTTATGACTCTGAGCACAGCAAATCTTCTCCCGTGTCCCGTTATGCTGAGAGTCCTCAGGAGAAGACATGGTACTGGATCCCCATGAGCCCTGCCGAGCTCTGTGAGCAGAGGGGAGACAAGCACCCCAGGCACTAGCAAAGTCAGGGTCTCTTGTGTGCACTAGGGGCTGCTGCCTTAACACAGTGGTAAGGTCAGAGCTGCTGGGTTTGGGCAGCAGGATCAAAGCAGCAGGGTCTGAACAGCAAGATCTGAACAGCGAAGTGCCAGAACTCTCCCCGAGCTGGGAAGTCCCTAAGAGCCTTGCTCTGGCACAGGCTGCCTCCCAGCTGCAGGAAGGCACTAAAATGCAGTAATGACCATTTCGACCCAAGATTTAGGGTCTTATGTTAAATTCTTGCAAGGTGCTGTAGCTGGATCCCTTTCTCACTTTCCTGGACGCATGAATGGCCATGTCAGATAGCATAAAATGTGAGGCCCCAGCAAACAGCTTCATGCTGCCCCACATCCAGCATTTCTGGCCATGTAGTAGAGGGATTAGGAAAAGGCTTTCAGGTGAACACCCTCCTTTTAACTAAGGAAATGCAGCAACTTGCTGAAAGCTGTTGAGTTTTTTCAGTTTGTAAATGTGGTATTTTAAACACTTTACAACCTGATGAGACAGAGTACAAGGTATTTGGGCTTTAATTTTTTGGTGTGCCTGGGAGCCACTGTCTGGGAACAGCTCTTTTGGGGACAATTTGAAGCAATTTCTTCTTGGGCAGACCAATGGAGACTAAGCTTTTTATAGCCTATCACTCTGCTTCCACCTGCTAAATAGCGCTCCCTGCAACCCTGGGCCAAGAATTCACGGGGAACTTTGGTGGGAAGACCTAATCATGTTAGACATGAGCTTCAGGGAGTCTTATTTTTATGTTTGCTGTATACTAATAAAGGTTTATCCTCATCATTCCTCTTGGAATGGAGACCATCATTCCTCTTGGAATGGATGGAAGAAGACCAGAAAACACCAAAACCATGGAAGAGTCAGTAGTCACCATCTGATATGGCCTGTCCTGCAGCCCCACTCTGTTGCTTCCCAGCTGGTCATGCAAGAGGGCTGCTGTGTGCAGCATTATTCTGTGCAATCCCTAGCACCACCCAATGGGATAATGGGGATCCTATATGTAGGATAGGGAGGATTTTGTGTAAAACAGCAGCACTGGAATGTACTGTGAAATCCTGGATATCAAAGGGATTTATATGCCCAAACCAGTCTAGCTACCTTCATACAGCTAGAAACACTTCTAATTTAAAAGAGAAAATTCACCAATTAAGAAATCTGAAGAATTCTTGTTTGCACGTTGCAACATTAGACACTTCTGTACCCTTCCTTTACTCAAAATAAGTAAATATGAATAAGTGTGTTTTGGCAGGGGTAGTGTGGAATATGTGTGTGTGTGTGTGTGTGTGTGTGATTTTAGACTGTGACTTTAGGGATAGCTGTTCAGCTGAGTTTTCATCTACCTGTCCCCAGGGTGGCAAGGCCAGGGATATGTGTGTCAGTGGCCATGCGAGGACAAGCCTGCAATGGGAGGATTTCTGTGCTGAAGCCTTGCTCTGTTTCTCCAGGCCTCAGGCTAGGAATAACAACTTGGCTTCGTGCTGCTGTGACCACTTGCGGATGTCTTTGCCATGGGAGGCCAGTACAACAGAAACTGTCTGACTTGTGTGGAAGCTGTTGGGGGATGCATACCTGGAGGGAGATGTATATATAGGATATATGCACCCCTCCTCAGCTAGTAATTTTTTAGAATTTGAGTTTCTGCCTGGTAAGGGGAAGGTGATTCAGTGCAGAGGAAATGTTTTCTTTACAGTCTTGGTGGGAGAAAGGCTTTGCTAAATAAGATGGCCAAGACAGGAAACGTTATTTCTGGGCATTACCTGGAGCAGATGTGATATTTCATAGCTTCATGGACCCTAAGATTAAATTCTTCTTAATTTTTGATTGCTGCTGTGCCTATTGATACCTGGAAAAAATAAAGGTTTAAATGATGGTATATTAGCAGATACATAATTCACCTGCAGCATTTTGTTTTGCAACCAAAAAGCAGGCTACACAAAGTCTCCAAAATAAAATAACATACCCTGTTGATCTTATTTGCACCTAAAAAGTTGAAGAAAAAATTGCTTCTCCACTATTAATTTTAAAGTGAATATTCAACTGCTTGGGCTGGGATGGAAGGGATGACAAACATGGCTTAAACACTGTATTAGCACTTTTATTTGTATTTATTTATTTATTGATTAGCTCTGTATTAGCCCAACACAAGATGAATGGTTGCTGGATCAATTTGTAGGTGTTGCTAAAAAATCCTTGCTGGTGTGTAGCTCCAGAATATACCCCAAATGAACTTTTCTTGGCTAAAATCTCTCCTTACCAGCACATTATAATATCTCACCTATGTCTCATTGCTGATGGAGGCACTGCAAGATGAGGAAAAAAAAAGAAGAAATAAAAATGAAGAGAAGTTCTGTAACTTCAGAGAAATGTGATTGTTTGAGAATTTCTTGAATGGTAAATGCACTGATATCTTAGACGCTTAGATACCATGGAGATAGTTGCCTTAGCAATGTTTTAACCATGTAGGTAATCACAATCAAACCTGTCTCTTGTGGCAAACTGGTGCTGCATTATTTTATCTTTTTGCAAAGCTTTTGTGAATGTGCAGTAATGTAGTTTATGAATTTTTATCTAGACATCAGATTTTCTCTCAAGCTTCTTTTCCTTGACATTCTTAATTTTTTTGCTGATGTTATTGCTGAAAATAAATGCCTTTAATACTAAGGCTTTGTACATATGAGAGCCTGAATGCCTTTAATACTAAGGCTTTGTACCTATGAGAGCCTGACTGATTTAGTCCCTGTTCACCACAAGATGAATAAAACCCCTCCCACTTATGGGGTGAGAAATGATCAATTTTAAAGGTTGTGTTCAGGTTTTCATCTTTTAAAAACTAGTATAGCCTGAGTTGCTGTAGGTTTAATGTTTCTACAGCATGACATTATTTAAAAATCTGTGTATTTTCACAGCAGGCACTCAGACAAACAAAATGTTATGAAAAATTAAATAAGTAGGCAGATATCTCTATTATGATTTACAGAGTATCTTAATAAAACCAGTATGCAAATATATAAAGTGAAACTGAAGACAAAAGCAATTATCTCTTCTATTTGGAATTGGAAGTATTTGCATTTCAAAGTTGTTTGTTAGGAAGGAAGGCAGTTTGGAATTTTAGAACAGGCAAAACTTCTGCCTGGTAGGGCAGCGGAATACCAGAGATGACAAGGTGATGGTGAGGCAGCAGTGGACTCTGTGTGGTGTGATGCTGGTCCTCCCAATACCTTCAGCTTTAGATGCCACAGTGCAGGACTGGCAAACCTGGCTTTCCAGGACTCACACTCAGGATTTTGTCTTGGACCACAAAAGCACTGATTTTCAGGCCATGGAGAAGCCCTGGACCAGCTCAGTGACAGTGTGTTTGGCTTTACTTCATCCATATTTGTGCTCCTTACATCAGGTGAGGAAAGGGCCCATTCCCTTATCACAATATCTAGAGGAGAGGTATTACCCATTGAAAACTGGAGTGTCTTTAGTGCTTCTTGATATGTCATGTCTAAAAATGGGAACCCTGGGAAGCCAATAGCTGCTATTTTCGTTATTTCAGTAACTCGCCACACTCTCTCTGCCTTCCCTTTCATTTTTCTCCCTTTCAAGAAACCTAAGAAAGCACAAGTAGACAAAGCTTATTTGTGTTGATTATTTCCAGGCTGTTAAACATAGGTTCATAGAGCAGCTCAGGTTGGAAGGGACCTCGAAAGACCATCTGGTCCCAACTTCTGTGGGAAAGGGAACGTAAATGAGATTATCTAGCACACTGTTCAGTTGTGTCTTGAAAATCTCCAGCAATCAGAGCTCTGCCCTGTCCCCAGGGAGGTTGTTGCTGTTTTTCTTACTGTAAAAAATTTCTTTTTTATATTAAGATGAAACCTATCCTCATGCAATTTTTACCCTTTGACTCTTTTCTTTTTCATGTGGCTCCTTGTGAAGAGAGAGACTGTCCTCTTTGTAGTTGTGTTTTAACTAATGGAACACTACAGTGAGGTTCTCTTGAGCCTTCTCTTCTGCAGGGCAAAACACTTAAATCCTTTAGTGTTTTCTCTACCCCTTTCATCATCTTTGTGGCCCTCCTTTGGACTTCTCCAGTCTCTCCTTAACACAGTACTCTAGCTACTGTGCAAAGATCAGAAGAGTCAAGTTTGTCAAACTACTTGTAAGGACAGATGACAAAGATTAGGATATGAGAACTAAGGGCACTGAGAGCAGAAAGAAAAAGAAATGCAGGACTGGGGAAGGAAATGCCACCTGGGGACTTTCTGATTTAGATTTGACTAGCAAGCTTGGAGCCAAGACCTATGTTTGTGCTGGCTTGTATACTCAGTCTTTTTTTCAGTAGCCTCTATTCCCTGCTAGCCTGCAAGGCCACGAGAGGTTAAATCTGCACAAAATCATAATTAGCTTTTTGTTATTTCTGTTTCAAGTGATTTCTCCTAGTGGGACTGAAGCAGAGCCTATTACTGTGCTGTTTTTGCCCCACAGCCCTGCAGGTCTACCTGTGTGTCCTGTGCTGAGATCTCTGCAAGGAAGAGCAGGTATGTGCTCTGACAAGGCTGTGCTCCCCCACCATAGGATGTTCAAGGCTGACAGGCTTGTTTCCTGAGCTCTTGCTGTCCTCTGCAGTGGCTTTGGCACTTTATGCTGAAATATTCCCATGATTAAACTCCACAGCATGTGTTTAAGACAGGCTGATCTTTACCTCAGTCATCATGTGTGATTTGTGCACTTTGTGGAATTCTGAAGTGTTTTTTATAACTTTTCACACTGAATTTTGATGATGAGAACATAAAAGCTTTTTGACTGTTACGCAATACTTTTTTGTTATAATCGCTGTTAATAATCATATAATAAACCCTAATTTTCATCAAGGTTTGAGTCACATTTCATAAATGCCCCTGGCAACTGCTGGAATGGCATAGTGTCTTCATAAAACTCAAGTACCTGCTCTGCCACATGAGAGGCCATCAGCCACACTGTGGTGGAGAAGCAGTACTGCTGTAAGCTGGGAAGATGTTCTGCAGCAGCAACTATGGTGCCACTGATGCAGAGATGATTTGGGCTTATTTTATGGGATAAGTTGATGCAAGCTGGTGGAAAATTTGTGGGTGAAAGTTATGGCAGACAAGGAAAAAGTGGAAGACCCATCCCTTTATTTATTTCAATGCTTCTTATAATGCTTAATTTTGAAGTTGCAGGGATATTTAAACAATTGAAAATGTTCCTGGTGGTAATAAAACAACAGGAAAATATACACTCAAAAATCTTCTGCTTGGCATTTTTAACATGCTTGCACTGAAGTAAACATTGAGTCAATTAAATTTAACCCTAATGTATTTGTTTTCACTTTCTACAGGAGAACGCCCACCAGGGACAGATGTACTTGGATAACAAAGATGACAGTACGATTTCTAGACAACAAGAGATGGAGCTGAATCAGACATCTTCACATCAAACCAGTTTATCTGCACAGATGGCAGCCAAACCAGTGACCAGAAGTTGCAATGAGCTGTGTCTATTAAAGGAGTATCACGGCATGGTAGCGAGTCTTGGAGAACCACAGAACCTGTGTGAAAAAGCAGCAGTAGGGGAGGATGGCTGCATAGCTCTGGGGAAGGATTTCACTCCTGTGCCCATGCAGGGAAGGTAAGAATGACGACATACAGGATATTTTTTCTCCAAATCCAAATTAATTTTTATTTCCTTGCAGAGCAGATACATATGTTCATTAAGTGAGTATTGTTTCTCCCACCCACACAGAGAACTGGAAGCTTAATGGGGCATCAGAGCAGTTGTAATTGCCATGGATGGGTTGTGGATCGCTGGATTTCTAAATTAATATCAGCTTTAATAGCAACCATAGGCCAATTTTGCTATATTTTCAAGATGAGACAATTGGCTTTTCTTCCCTGCTTGATGACAGAAAACACAGAGATAAAGTTCACATCCCTCTCCTTTACCTCTTTCAGAAAAATGCCTCATAAAGTCATAAACAGAATCACTACAGCTAAGGTTGTGAACACTAAAATAGCACTAACAGCCACTAATGGCACTAACTGTGACAGCTGACACACCACCTATCAAGTATACAAGGTGTGTGTGTGTTCCTCCTGTATCCTTTTCTGCATCAGGAAAGGTGCAGGTTGTTGCGTAGAGGTGCTAATCTTTCCTGTTGTGACAGATACAACATCAGCAATTCTACCTGTAAGTATTCAGAAATATTTCATACACCCCAAAATATTTCAGGTGGCTTTTTGAATGTCTCTCGTTCACATGTTCACTTTGTTAAACCCCTTTGGTGGCAGGATGGAGCAAGCTTTGCACCAGCAGCAACCACAGTGAGCGGAAAAGAGCCAGGGTGGACCGTCAGCTTTGTTGGGTAGTTTTGAGTGTTTTTAGAGGTGACTTTAGAGGTGCCTAAAGTGAGAGAAGTGCTGTACCTCATGCAAGCTCCTGCAGAACACAGGCCTTGAAATGCTGCCTGGGGGTGTCTGCATGGAGCAAGATGATTTACACTGCAGTGGGGAGTAGAGTGCCAGCACAGTTTCCAGAACCCGATGCTGGAGAACTTTGTTGCATGGCTACAAATCAGGAAAAAGCAAGGTAGATTTCAAAGAAATTTAATGTTTAAATCAGTTTTTTTCACTAATTAAAATTAAATAAACACAAAAGTATGATTTATTTAATGATGTAATTAAAGTGAACTGGAAGTGTAACATAGATCAGAATCCTGGGTCTTGCCTGTAGTCAGCTAGAATTTTTATCTAAAGAGCAGAATTTTCTTTTTATTTCTGTCTCTTCTTCCCTCCCTTCTCCTCATGTGGTTCTCCATAGCTGTTCTTGTCAGGTTGGAGGTGTAGTCCTGGGGGCTCCTCATGGTTCTTTCTGGGCGTGCTGGTCACATCTCTGTTTTGCTGAGCAGGGCTGAGATCTGTCCCATGCCCCTGCACCTTGGTTAGAAGGAGATGGAAAGAGGGGAAGTTTGGGGCATTTTGGTAAGTTCCCTGGTCTGGGCAAGGGGGAACCAGGCTAGCTGGATGAATTTTGCTGTGCTCCTTACTTACCTGCAGCAAACCCAGTCAAGGTTTTATTCACATCTGAAAGTATTTTCATCAGAGTAAGAACGGAGTAAGAATTGGAAACCCAACAAAAACCAACAAAGAAAACAAATAACTTTGAGAATTTTTTTTTTGTGAGTATTTGAGGATTTGTTGTATTGACTAAGAAATTTACTGTCAGTCTTCAGTTCTTCGGTTCAGCATGTGGAGGGAAGGAGTTAATGTCTTGTTCTGAAAGAGCATGGTAAGTACAGCATACATGTGAGGATAAGAGGAAGGCAGGGGAAGAGCAGGACTGATTGCATCTGGAAACAATATTTTTCTTTTGTAAGTTACATCTATGTCTTGCTACAGCTGTGTTTGCCAATGCTGTTTACCGTCCTGTCACAGGACCAGCTCTCACCCTCCTGGCTAAAGTTCCTTCTGCTACTTTTCAGTGAGTCATACAAATTTGTGTACCAGCAGTATGCAATTTACTGAGCCACAGTTTGGTAGTCATGGTCACAGGAGCCAGAGATGAAAAGTACTAGATCATGGGGGAGCCCACCTTCCCACAAGTGCAGGAAGTAACTCCAGGTCTTTTGCTAACACCGTTTTCATATTGAGTAAACTGTAGTCACTGTGTGTCATTTAAGAATAGATGTACAATTAAATAGTCATGCCCATGTTACTTGCAGACAAATCTATATCTAATTTTTCATTGAAATGTATTAGAGCTCAGGAAAGGATCTCTTGAAATTTCTTGCTGTTGATCCTTACCTCTTGCTTCTCCAATACTGCTTTTTCTTTCTCATGGTGTGTTTGTTTTGTTTTGTTTTTTCCCATGGAGATGAAACTTATCAGGCTTTTCTTAGCATACGTTTTAACCCATATACATTAGGTACAGTTAAAATACTAGTGTGACCTGTACGACTCCTCTAGTATAAGCAATTACCCTTAGGTCACTGGAACTACTCAACAGAATGCAGATAAAAACATAGATAAACCTTTGCAAACTAACAAGTTGTTTGATTTGTTTCATTGGAATGAGAATTAGCTTTTAATATAAATTGTTCTTTTGCTTGCAAAGAAAATTGTTAATGATTAAAAAAAGAGGAGACCAAATCTTTTTTTTTTTTCCCTCATAAAGTGGTTCACTAAATTTGCGCATCTGTATGGTTTGCTTTAATGCATCTACCTAATGTAAATTGCTGAATTATCTTTCAGGGGGAAGATTTCCAGGTTCTCTAAATTGTTCAAATGTACACTGAGACAAGACTTTCCAAAGAATCTATTTAATGGAGCAGGAGATTTATCTTGGTCTCTAAAATTACCTTTAAGAAAGTGTTCTTGTGTTCAGTGGGGCCCTTTTCCTGGGGACACAGGTGTCCACCCCATTCTGGACTGAACATTTCCATTTGACTGCAGCACAGTCCTGCAGGTGTTTTGTAGTCAGTGTATATTGTCTCAGCCTGCCTGCCTGTCAAACGACCTTCTCATTTACTTTACATATGGAAGAGCCGTACCTTCTGACTCCAGCTTTTACTGCGTTGCCTTAGCTCTGTGTGAGGAGGTCTGGACCATCCACACTGGATCACTTCCATGACCTTGTCTTTCCAGAGCATTCTTTCCTCAGAAATAAGCCTGTCTGCCTTCTTGTGAGCAACATATTTCCTTCAGTCCTGCTTGCTGTGGGAAATGTAGGCATGCCTCTCTGAAGTGGACTATGAATGAACTCCAGTGGTATTCAGTTCAGTGGGAAAGCACCTGGCCTAGGTGTATATTTAGACTGAAATGTAGGTAGTTCAGACTGTCAGAAATGCAGGTTTTAAAGTACTGAAAAATGGCAGTGCAGTCTGAATTTTGATTTTTCTTTTCTCTCATTTTCCTCAGCCCTTAAACAATGGCTTGACCAGGCTCTTTGTTATTGCAGTTGTATGAAAGTGGCTTTTATGGTCATATAGACATTGGTCCAAGCCAACTTCCTGAGCTCCTTGCCTTACAGGAAGATTCTGTGCTGCTTTGTGGCAGCATGGGCAACGCTCTTCAGGTCAGCACTGACATCTCCAAAGACACAGATTGCTTTCTTCCATCATGTATGTGAGGGATGTGGCCCTCAAAAGGCCCCTTTGGTCTCATTATCATCAGTGGGAAAAACTTAACAGCACAGGTTTAAATTAAGCAAACCTGAAATCCTTCTTTGTGATCCACAGGAAGGGGCTGCAATTAGATATTTTTGCCTTAGAAGTTCAAGAGCATCAAAGGCCTGTACAGAAATGAAATGAATAGGAATTCTTAATCCCATGTAAGCAATCACTTTGCATTACTCCACTCATGTTATATTTGGATGAATTTGGCATTGGAATTTGCTGGTCATTTAATATGATAGTCCTTGGAAGTTTTTGTCTTTATTTTTTGTGTCTCATTTAAACAAAGACAGATATGTAACATGCCATCTTTAAATCTAGATCTGTTTTTTTAGACATGTTCTGTGTTAATATATTATGATATGAGATTTAACTACCTTGAGAGCTAAAAATCAACCTTTAAAGTATTTGTTCTCTTTACTTCAATGAATAAATTTGAACATAATTGTTGCTTGGTATTAAATCTGCTCCTCACTCCTGTGACCAGTGAAAGGACTCAAGGAAAATGGCATGAAATGGAGTCATGGGGGGTTTAGGCTGGATATCAGGAAAAGATTTTTCACCCAGAGAGTGGCTGGGCACTTGGACAGGCTCCCCAGGGAAGTGGTCACAGCACCAAGCCTGACAGAGTTCATGAAGAGTTTGGACCATACTCCTGGGCACATTGTGGGATTCTTGGACTGATCTGTGCAGGGACAGGAGTTGGACTTGCTGATCCTGATGGGTTCCTTTCAACTCAGCATACTGTATGATTAGGAAGATTCATCTGTGGGATAATGAAAATTAATATTTTTTTTTAAACTTTGAATCTGCTTGAATTTGTTTTTCATCAAGCAAAACTATTTTGCTCAGCATTTCTCCTGCCCCTCAGTTTCACTTATGTAATGCTCACTTATGTAAGAAAAAGTTAAAAAAAAAATCAAGCAAATGCAACTCTTCCTTTGCCCTGAATCTGTGGTCCCAAAATTAGTAGGGAGATTGGTTTGCAGTGAGATCAGTGAGTTAAAAATGTCTGTTGAATTATTGGTTTGTAGCAACACAATGGAAGGATTGCAATTGTATTTCCTGTTAGTTGGAGAAACTGGGAAAGGATAAGCTATTGTATTGTGAAAAGTCAATATGAGAGTGAAGTTATGCCTTTAGCCACGAGGGATTATAAATCTCAATTTTGATTTTTAATTATGTTGATGTATTGCTACTTTTAAAAGATGCTTATGAGATTTAGAATTAGATGTCAAGATGACATGGTTGTTGTCTAAATAAGTAAAATTTATGTGACAATTTAAAAGCTTCTTCAGAGAGGGGAAAGAGTGAAGGAAAAAAAAGACACCTCAAAAACAATAACGCTTTTTTTTTGGTGTATCCTAAGACTAATTTTGATCTTTGACTATTAGGGCAAATTGGGATCATCTTCTGTTAAACAGTCAAACATTTTCACATCATACTTGCATGTTTGTGTAGGAACCATTCTGACTTTTTGTGTCGATCACACAAACATTAGATAAGAGTCCAGGACAGATAGATGACTTCACAGCAAACTGCCTCCTTCATCATTCTCATGTGACTCCTGGGGATCTTGCTTGCTGTCTAAATGATGGTGCTTCTGGCTTTCTTTCCATTCATTATCCATAGTGAGTGTTTCTGAGTTTTGATTCCCCATGAAGGGACTGATTTTAACATACTTTTTGCTTTTAATGAAATATACAGAAACAGACCTCACTTATAGTAAGTTCCTCTGAGCTCAAAGTTATTTAATTTCTTTATTACTGTGTATTATTCATTGTCTCAGTGCCTATTATAATTACTCACAGTATCTGAGATCGGTCATATACTACAATTTCTGTTCTGCCATTGACAAACTAAAGGAATAGTGCTCCCATGTAGCCACTCAAATGCTTTTTAAATCTGACAGAACATTTTGTAAACAAAAATCCACTATTATTGGTTTTTGTTTCTAAGTGCCCTGTTGAAAGAAATAGGGGTAGTAATTAACTGCTTCACATTTTTTGAATTGTCAGGCTAAAAACTGAACTCAGCACTCAGTGAAAAATTTGCAGTGTACTAACCTCCAAAGGTCAAATGTTTCAATTGACTCCCTGTGACATTGCACAAAACTGTTAAATTTTGCAAGCAGCTTCTCTTTTCCTAATAGTTAATAGTATGGTTATGTGGGGTTTGTCTTTGTGAGACCCCTTAGGCCAGTTGTGGAAAGATGCCAGTAACATACGAGATACAATGCTATTTAGGGCTGGACGGCGCTTTCCTCACGTAAACCTCTTTCTAAACAACGAAAGGCTTTTAATATCAGCAATGATTTTTTACATTGAAGGGTTAAGCAAACCAGCCAGTCAGTCTTTGAAAAGAAATGTGTTGCACAGGGACATTCACTGGTGAGCAGGAGGGCATGCCTGGGGCTTAAATAGCTGACATGAGGAGTAGCTAGCCATGTAAAATGAAGCAAATAACTCAGATACTCAGTATCTCTTCATGAAGCGTTTTCATTGAAAAATTGTTCTGTGTACTCCGTTCCTGGCTCATGTGCAGGTGTGCAGGAGGCAGCTCTGATATACTAAACAATTTGCAGAAATCATAACTTTGCATTAGGAGGTGGTCAAATTATACCAATTAATATGATTCATTAATAAGTAGTGAGGTTTCAATTTTGTCCAATTTTTCTGCTATGTAGATGTGCAAAAAATTCACGTGAGGAAGAACAATCAAGTCTTTGCTGACAGTGACTAGGAAGCATTGAAAATCCATGGTCCTTATGTGTGCCACTGCATCAGGTTGACATGGGGATAGGCAGCCCCTGCGGTGCCGTTGTTGGGTGGGAAATGGTCTGCATGATAACATGTCAACTTGTCCGTGGGCCTGGGCTCTGGGGTTGGAGGATAGAACAAGACAGGACCTGAAAGTGAAGCCAAAAATAGTTGAGAAAGGGAATGATGGAATAAGTTCAGGTCGTTTAAATTTAAGGTGTGAACCTCAGTGAGCCTGAGGCAGAGCAGAAGCCCATGAACTTTGCAGAACGTAGAGGCAGAGAATACAAGACAAGAACATGTTGATTTCATGGGCCAGTCTAAAAAGAAGTAATGCAAATGGGGCTTCCTTACTGTCAATGTTCTGTAGGGGGTGGATGTACAATCCCTGCTCTGAGGGGTATTAAACACACACCTCCTAACTCATAAGTAAGTGTATGGCTCACCAGACTCCAAGACAATATTTTTTTTCCAATGTAAAATTTTAAATACATAATGAAAAATCTATTGAAACAGCAACTGTAACTCAGGTATTCTATTTTCTAAGAAAATTTCTTGATAATCAGCATTTTTGTTTATCTCTTCTAGCTTCTTCGTCCAATGACTATTATTTTTTTGAAAATATAAGGGCCTGAAGGAGGAGAGGAAGGGTTTTCAGTCTTTCCTAATAGTCAGGGTGATCAGGTGAAAGCTTGGTTAGCTTAGCTCATACTGAGCATTTGACAAAAAAAATTGCTTCAACTCTGCCCACACTGCTGGAGAGGCTGCTGCTGAGGCAGGAAGGAGGACTTTGAGGCACAGGTGGAAGGAGAAGCATTCGAAAGCAGAGATATCAGCAGAATGCAGAGACATTAGGAATAGTGGGAAGGATGAATGGAAACCCTTCCATGCAGCTATAAAGGGACACTGGGTGAGGGTGAAATACAGAGTGAGTGCAGGGTGTAGTGAGCTATGGATTGAATTAGATAAAAGCAAGTTGATGCTGTTGTTGTGAGCCAGACTCTGATACAACCATTCCGGATATGATAAAACCCCCTCAACCCCACCCAGAGCTGCAGTTAAAAAAAGAGTATATACTGTGAGTCCCAAACCTTGAAGCCAAGTCCCAAACCAACAGCTGAGTTAGCAGCATTCTTTGCTTACCCTGAATATCTTTTAGTAGTGAGTACTCACGGCTTGGTCTTCCGAACAAATACAAGACACATGAACAAGATAAAAGCATGGAAGGCTATGATTCTTCATAAAGTAAAAAAATCTCATCCTGCAAGGGGTACAGAAAGAAACCTTTCCCTAGTTTCCTTTTTTCTTTTCATAGCTTACTATTAGGAGCAGGTGTTTTAGAGCAGAATTCTGTTGGTGATAGGAATATTTCAGTCTGCCCAAAACTTTGAATGTCTCTCCCATTAGAATTAATTAGCATCAGAGTGTTTTGTCCTTTTGTGTTAGAAGCACTGGAAATTATTCTTTAACTGCAACAAAAATTTCCTGGATAACAATGGTCATACATTTAAGATCTGAAGTTCATGTTAAACTGAATGTAATTGATGTAAAAATAGATTAATGCAGATAGAATAAATTGGTCAGTGAAGTAAAAAAAAGTAATAAAAAAATAGGGTCACATTCTGTAGTCTGGCAAATCATATGGCTCTTTAAAAAACCTGCTATTCATAAGGAGCTAAAGTGATTTACTCTCTGAAATATAGCAAAAGCTGACAAATGAGTCACTAAAATCCTTACAGACAGTGACCAAGCAAGCAATTCTCTGCTTGCTAGGGGCTAATGCGGCTGCGGGGGCAGCCTGCAATAATTGTGCTAATGGACCAACAGCAGACAGAGACCACACAGAGCTCTCTGTAGAGTACATTGGAGCTAAGTCAGAGAGAGATTCTGAGCTGGAACCAGGGCTGTCAGAACTGGGTAGTTTCAAAAGAAGAGCACTTGGGTTTGTTTTTTCCTTTTCAATTTTTTTTTCCTTTGCAAATTTTTATATGATTTCTTTTGGGCAGGGCGAAACAGAAAACAGACTGGCAGTTGCAGCCACTCACAGTTTTCGGAAGTGCAGCAGAACCTACTGAGTCAGTACTGTCTGTGAATCAGCATCATTCAGCAGCTGTGAAAGGCTGAAGGCTTTTGCTCACACTTTCAGAGCTACTCTCTTTCTGTGCTAGTCAGTAGGACAGTAAACACAGTCCATCTGCCATTCACTCCCTGGCATCCTTGAGCAGAGTTTCTGTAAGGACTCCCTCGCCCAAAGTGGAGCTCTGACAGTGGGGGATTATGAAAGTATCTCTCTCAGATGGCCATGCTGCCAGCTACATTGAACTGGTATGTCTGGCAGGGCTTTGCACTTGATATCTGAGGAGGAAGCACTATGCTTTTGAGAAATTTATTGTAAGAAGTCTAATTCAGGTTTAAAACAATACTTCCTTGAGTAGGGTATGTACATGTTTTGCAGGAACTTTTCCACCCACTCTTGTGTTCTTATATAATTTATTTTCTCTGCTGCTGAGAAAATAAAAAGGTAAAAGCAATTTCAAATATTATTTTGTTTCTAATCTTTCTAGAAGTGATAGGAGTAACTTTACCTCTTGAGCCACATCAATGACATGTGACCTGCAATCCTCTTTAGGACTCTACTGACAGCTGGTTCATCATGTAAACCTCTTACAGTGAAAAGCATAAACCTGAATTTTGTGAATCTGCCTGCTAAAAAGAATAGTAAACCCAGAGTGAGGGTAACAAGGAATACCCTTCTGTTTTCTCTGATCTGTCATTAATCATGTAAGCTAAAAGAGAAGAGCTATTTTGTAATATTATGTAAATACACATTATTTTTTGTGGGATCCACTGGCAGCGTGTGTTTTCTTTGCTCAAGCAGACAGGATGGAGAATAGATAATTCTGTCTGTTTATACTTGCCAAACTCTGCATGAACCTGGAAGATTTAGGTCATATATATAATGGTTTCAGATCATCAAAATGAAGTACTGACATCGGCTTCCTTATATGTAATGGAATTTGTTTACTGGTATCCAAAATTAATCATCAGGATCATACCGTGTTGCATATGTATCACTTCAGGAATGAAGTCTTCAGGATGTCACGGTCTACATCACATTTAGTCTTCATTAACAAGAAAGTTGCAAGTAGGAACATTCTTTGCCCTATTGTGATTACAGCATTTGGTTATGGACCAAAATAAATTAATACATAAACTGGAGTAACACTTTGGAGCTGAGACTGTAACCATATCTCTTGCAATGAAGAAAAAATGTGGCTGGAGTCCATACTTTCTAATCAATGTCCTTTTTAAAAAATGTCTATATGCTTTTGTCTTAAGTTAAAATCTGTTCTTTTAGCTCTGCTGTGTCATGATATTTTTTCTCTCCAGCCCACATTTTTTCCTAATGCTGCTGGAGGAGATAATTCCTGTAGTTTTAGTTCTTCCATTATTCTAATTAACTTTCACATTCCCTAATCTTAAAATAGTACAAAACAATATTTTTCTCTGCGATAATGTGCTATGTGACCTCTGCTTCTCCTAAGGCATTTTTGTTTGTTTGTTTTTAAAACACTTCTTTGCATTGTAACCTACTTTTAAGTGCCATGACTCAAACGTGGTTCCATTATTTGGGCTTTAAACTGTTGTTTTCATGTAGAGGAACAACATTATTCTGTGCCGATTCTTGAGGTGCAGAAGGGCTACCTCTGCATAACTTTTAATAACAATGTCTGATTATGGGAATTTTAGTGTTTGTTTGTTTTTTTTCTTTTTGTTACTTTGTTCTGCTGCTTGAGTATCCACTTACTATTTCCATATGGTCAGAATATCCTTCAGTTTTCCTTATGTCACAGTCTATGGATAATTTCTTTTTGTAAAGTGTCTGTGCAGACTGTATTAAAAAAGACATTTGTTGATACAGTGACTGTTGACAACAGTTTCTGGAGCTGTCTTATGGAAAAAACATATGTTTTGTCAGCATTTTTTTTTACATTTCAGGCTTCTCTTATTCAGAGGTGCTGTTGGTTCAAGAACACTAAACTTTTCTGATCCATTTGAGTTAATAATAAAACAGCTGCATAACTGTCTGGTCCAGCCCATGGAAAATGACAAGTTTTGCTTTTTCTAAGTTTAAATACTGGAGTTTTTTATCTTTTTAAGAATGCTAACAAGTGGTTTTGATTGAAAAATTACTAAATTGGTCAGGCACTGTATCTGCTTGAGGAATCAAAACGTGTAAAATTTCTTCTGTCTTTTACCATCTGTATTAGTTATGCTCCACAACATCTCTGCTGGTACAGAAGCTGCTGACATAGCCATGGCAGGATGGGCCTTTCCCTTTTCTGCAGATAATTCCTTGCTGAAGAATTTTCTTTTAAAGTCAAGGGCACTGACAATTTCCCTTTTCTATTTTCTTTGGGAGAACAGACTGAAGTTTATTGATGTAACCTCATTCCTGGATGGACAGAAATTTTCATGTGCAGGCAAAGAATTATTGTCCACAGAGTTACTGAGCACAATCCTTTTTTGATGATCAGTGTCCAGGATTTTTTTAGCTTCGGTACAGTGCTGATTTTTAGAACATACAGAGCAAATAATATGGCATTTATCATCAAGAATATGCTATTTCAGAAGTAACATGGAAAGAAATCACCTCTGTGAGCTTATGAAGTAACCAAAGTTACTCCATTCTGTATAGGGCCAAAGGGAACGCAGTGTCTGAGAGGAAAGAGTGGCATCTGTGTGACTGGGAGGGAAGAAGTGCTTTCAAGAAGTATGATGTACAGTTAAACCGTGTTGCTGGAACAAAGCCACCTGCCATGTAGGGAAAGGAATTTCCTTCTGAAATCTAAGAGGCATGCTTTTGGTTTTTTCCTTTCTTTTCAGTGCATGGGAGTATGTTCTTACCTGGAATAAGATTAGAGCTTAAATCAGGAGGAAAGGAAACTGAAATGTCATTATTCTTTGTTCTTGTGGTCAGTCTCCCCACTTGAGGGGAGGCTTGCTGAATGTAATTTGCATGCTACTTTCCGTGAGACAATAAAATTCTCAGAGTTTCTTTGGAATGCATTATTTATAATCCTTGGGTTTTGGTTTGATTTATTTGTTTGGATGTTGTTTTGTTGGGTTTTTTTCCCCTTCCTTTTTCTTTGAGAATTTCAATTGAGTGTGTATATGGAATCAGATCTCCTGTTTCAAATTTGTCTCCCATTACTACTGAATCAAAAATCTGTGTTTTAAATCTGTTTGTTAACACAGATTAGATAGCCCCTTCTCTGACATTGTAGCCTTAAAGTCCTATAGATATCCAAGGTCTTTCAAGGCAGAAAAAGAAAAAAGATAGCAAAACAGAACCCAACACTGTGGAATGAGTTTCCTGAGGCTTGTAAAGTGCATATGTTAATATGTTACAGTGCTCTTAGTGAAGGGCTATTGCAGGCAAGAGCACCACCTTTGTGAGATAAAACTACATTTATTCTTGAATAGTTTCACCGAATGAAAGAGAAAATATTGTATTGTATTGTTATCAGCTGCCTTTTTATTCTGTTTGGTTACTTTAATTTGTTCCTCTGGGATTTTCAGTGCTTTAAAAATTTTTGTCTCTGATACAACTCAAGGTGGAATGCAATGACCCGTGATGTGAAAATACTTTGTTTTGGAAGTTACTTGTTAGGAAGTTTTGAGTAAATCATGTTTGAAAGGACTTGTTGATATTTTTTTGAATATCTAATCAACATGGACTAATTTTTTTGATGAAAAGTCTTCCGTATGAAAAAGAGATTTAACCTAAGGGAAAATAAAAAGCACATGAAAAAAAGTACTTTTTAGTATAGTGGAATATAGACAATGTCTGTGTGAGGCTTATATGTGAAGCAGTCTGTTGTCTCAAAGTTAATTCCCCAGGTTCCTTGTGTAGTCAACATGAGAGATGGGGAGGATGAAAATGATTTGAAGAGATCTCTCTCTTGCCATTGACTGCAATTATCCTAGACCAGACTTTTAGATGGCAAAGGTTATATGAATAACCTCAGTGTCTTATGCTCAGCCAAAACCTCAAAAGGAATTCTTAGCACCTCCATTATAGCTAAAATAAACTTAGAAGCAAATATAATAGAAGGATTTTCAATATAGTTAAAAAATACCCATTACTTTACATCAGCCCATTACATCAGCTTTAGAGTGTTGTTTCAAAATTTGGCATCTACATCTTCCCCTAAAAATTATTTATCTGGAAATTTTGCTGTTCTATCTTCTGTCTACTCTGAGTACCTCATGCCCTAGCTTTGAAGCAAATTTTAGCATTTTTGCTGGGTCTAATCCACCGAGATCAGGATCTACATAAAGGCTACATAAGTTGCCCTAGTTATATTGTACTACCTCATGAGAACCTGACTATTTAACAGAAATGAATATGCTTGAACTTGCCTCGTTTCATTTTATTGTGACTAAAGGATAAAATGTAAGTCCCAGCAAGCTTACAATAGTTTGGATCCGTCATGTGGGTTTTTTTTTGAAACAAAGGTTAATTTGATGACTACTTGTTGTTTTTAAGCCATGTGGTGGCCTGTTGCTTGCCTTCACCTTCTCTCTCTAACACCTCTCCAGGCACAGAAATCAGCCACATTTTTTCATGTTAATGACCTTTTTTTGGTAGATGTCTGGCTTTCTTTTTTTTTCTTTTTTTTTCCTTTTCCAAGGGAGACGCTGTTTTTTTAGTCACAAAGTTACTTTTTTTAATCTAAAAGTTGCAGTTATGAGTAATGTTATATCCAAATTCCTGGAATGAAACATATGGAAATACAATTTTCAAAAAAGTGTTTAAAAAAGAAGAAAACGAGAGTCTTCATTGCTTCATCTTTAAGTATAGCTCCCAAATTTCCTATGAGTGGCATAAAAGTACATTATCAGACTGTGCAAGGCCAGAAGTGTAATTAGGTGTGACAGCTTGTCAGTACATTAATTGCATTAATGAAAATTTTATCAAAATAATCCTTTCTCACTGTTGTGCATGAAAGTATTCCCTCATCTGGGTCTATGATCTTGTTTTAATAGTGCTTCCTTTTCTTGTATAGTTCTCAAATTCAGCTAGTCTGTAAGTAAAACTTCAACATATATTCCCCCAAATTTTTGCGACTACAACACTGTTTCACCGCAATGCTTGAAGAATAACCTCGAGAGACGGTCACTTCATCCAGTTGCTTCTTAGACCTATCCTGTTCTTGTGTCCATCATCCAAGTGCCCCATATTGCATCTTTAAGAGAGTCTGCTCAGATATAAATTTAAAACATTAAGTTGTGACTACTTTCTTAATGTTCGAGATTCTTCAAATTGCCTCACAGGCTAGAAAAAAAGTGCGATCCCCTTTATCTGTCATAAATTCAGTTTGCAGCAGAGCTGGTTAAGATAAAGCCCATCATGAATGCCAAGGAAAAATGCTGGCATTTAAAAGCCAAGCCTGCAGAATATGCTGAAGTATTACAAGTGCAGTCATGCTTTAAATGTTGATAAATTGCTTCCCTGTTGCAGACTAATTTTTCAGTATGCCCTGCAGCGTTTGCAGATAATACCTTATAGCAGGTTATCTGTGTAATCCATAGGTTTTGGAATTTGGACCACTACCCAAACTGGCTATTGCTGCCTTTTTCAAATTTGCAGCTTGCTGGCAGTCGTTAACAGCAAAAGTCTTTTGGCAGCATCTGCACCTGAAATGTGTTTTCTCCTTCAGACTGTCTGCAGTTTTCCATGTGGTTTCCTGTAGCTTTCCAATTTTCTTTGCTGAAGCAGAAAATGTAGAGGAGGAAACAGCAGACAGGCTTTTCAGTGCGCCCTCTCACTCCTTCAGATGGTAGGTTTTTTTGGTCCTGCTGGATAGTCATGAAGATCTGGGTTGGCCTATGTCCCCATCCCCATCCCGTCCCTGTGCCTTTGTTGGATGCTGTGGGACAGACCCTGGCTGAAAAGGTCACGGCCCTGCCAGACTCATGTCCATCCTCTGCACCTGGCTCCCTCCCACAGGGCAGCTGGACCCATGGTACCCTGATGCGGGAGCAGAAAACGTGTGGAGAACAGCTTAGTCCTCTTAAGTAGAGTCAGAGGAGCTTCAGGGCATCTTAAGGGTTAAGTCCTTTCTTTTAGCTTCACACACAGCAACGAGGTCTTGTTAACCACCTCCCGATGTCTTCATGATGAAGACCTTCCCTGACAGAGGCAGACAAAGACTCTTGAGGTAAATGAGTTACCGAATCATGGAGATACCTGAAAATTTATTTTTTTCAGGAAAGTACAATAACCATACAAAGCCCGATTTGATATAAAAAAAAGGAACCACAGGAAGCACTCTATTTTCCAAGCTATTTCTGAACTTATTCACTCTCCAAATCCATCAGATATGAATGAAGCAAACATATTGTGTATGGTCTATATAAGGGACCATTTTCATCTAGGATAAGCTCAGCACACATTTCACTATGTCTTTCTTAGACATGCTCTTTAATTGCCTGGGGTCTTGGCATGCCATATGCTTCTTAATTTGAAATAAGAGAATGATTTAGGTTGGAAAAGACCTGTAAGATCATCAAGTCCGACTGCTTGCCCAGCACTGCCAAATCCACCACTAAACACTGGCCCTAAGTGCCACATCTACACATCTTTTAAATACCTCTAGTAGTGGTAATTCAACACTTTCCCTGGGCAGCCTACTTCAATGCTTGACACCCTTTACTGTGAAAATTTTTTTCCAAATATACAATCTAGACCTCCTCTGAAACAACTTGAGGCCTTTTCCTCATGTCTTGTCACTAGTTACCTGGGAGAAGAGACCAACCCACCTGTTGTAGAGAGAGGTGAGGTCTCTCCTGAGTGTCCTTTTCTCCAGGCTGAACAGCCCCCGTTCCCTCAGACACTCTTCATAAGATTTGTGCTCCAGACCCTTCACCAGCTTATTTGCTCTTCGGACACTCTCCAGCACCTCAGTGTCTTTCAACATGAACCTGTCAGTTGGCTGTACCTCTCACAGTATCTTGCTCTCAGGTAGTGCCAGCGCCAGCCCCACAGGATCCCCCTCTGGGGATCCCTCCAGGGGATCCTGTACAGTCCCATCTAATAGAAAATGAGGAAGGTCAAAGAGAAAATGAGTCTGTATTAGGTAATGCTGTCATTGCTAAGTTTTTCTGACATCTTAATGGTGCATGCTTTTAAAGGGTCTGGAGGTTACTTGCTGATTTAGGTGAGACTACATAAAGCAGTCATTAGAAAACATCTGGAGCCTGTTTAGAGATGTGAGATTAGTAGTCTTTGATCCTTCCCTTGACTCTGAGTGTACCAGTTGACCATACTTCATTGGGATGTGTAGTCATAACAATTTCCCCATGATGTGTTACCACTTAGGAGAAAACATCATGGAGGGTTGTGTCTCTGTGTGGCACATATACCTATATCATAATGTTGTTGGATGTATACCTACAGCTGCTTACCACACAGTGAATGGAAATGTTTGAGAGCTGAGTGCTGTGATGTTGGTCAGCACAGTTTGTACCATGTAACTGTCCTCCAAAAGTGGACTTTCTCAGAAACTGACAAATACCAAATCTAGTGGAAGAATGTGTTTCAAGTACAGTCAAAAGCTCATGTGAGGTTTTCTTTCTTCTTCTTTTTTTTTTTTGTTTGTTTGTTTTGTTTTTTAAAATGTCTATTTTACAATTTATTTCTGCATTATACTTGTTTACAGTTATGATAAGAATAATTAGTTCAGTACATATGATTTGTATAAATGTTCTCTATTCAGGGAATAGGAAGATTCTGAAATTAGACTTTAACCTAAAAGATTGTAGAAATGATAAATTAAACTCATGCTGTTGTGATTAGTTTCCCGCATGATTAATTAGCTCTCATATTCTTATTCTGGACTTCTCTAATAGGAAGCTTTGCTTAAATTATTGTCGTATTTGTTATAAACTCTTGGCTTGGCTTGCTGAACTTCTGTTTAAGAGGCAACCTCATGCTTATAATGATTTTAGTGATTGCTAATTCAGAGTAGCATGCTAACTTTTTTTCTCTGAAGAAATTCTGCTTTTAATTTTTTATATAGTGAAATTTTTAATAAGTTCTGTTCAAAACTGTTGATGTTCCTGCATAATGTATATGCTACCATATTTACATCTTCAATTCTGACTGAATCTTTTCCATGGAAGTGAGAATTATTGGTTTCTGTTGTCATAGAAATAGCTGTCTTGCTGATAGTTGTGTGCATGACGTAGCATATGGGGACATGAAGCATTATATTAGCAGATATTTAAAATGTATGCTTTTTTTTATGGGGAGTGAAAACTTAATGCATCATGTGGCATGATTAATCTTTTCAATACAAGGTTAAATAATAGGTTCCAGCCAGACCGTGTGATTATTTTAAGTGTTTGCAGCCTAACTCCGATGAGCATGTTTTTTCCTTTCTCAGGTTCCTGTAGAACCTGCATTTCTTTTGGTGTCCTTTCTTGTAGTGCATTTGGAATTGAAAGGTTTCTTGTGGATGATCATCAGTGCCACTCCAAAGTTTTCTTTTCCTTTTGTTTAAAGTGGCAGGTGTAAACACATCAGGAAATGCTTGAAAATATGGTCAGAGAGCAGGTCTAGTGCTCAGTGGCAGGAATGGAGTTCTCTCCTTGCACTTCATCCAAAGTCCCCTGAAGATTTTGGAAGTTATCACCTGCAGATAACGGGAACCAGTGGTGTGTTGTAGGTGAAAACTGCAGCGCTCTTCAGCCACCAACTCTGACTAATGTCCAAGGAGTCATCAGCCCATCAGTGGGAGCAGCTGGAGTTTCCCACATCTCTTCCCTTCCTCTCCTGCTTTCCTTGTACCTCCCCACAGGGTTGGAAGAGCAGAGGGAGACTGCTTTTCCTTAAACTGCTCCAATGAATATAGGAGATTGAAGGTCATGTCTCTGCTCTACAGCTGTAGGGAAGTACAAACTGTCACCAAAAGAGTGTGAGCCTTGTTCATCCATGGGAGCAGTGGCACAGGCACGGGTTGTGAGGGCTTCTGCAATAGATGCCCAAGCCTTGCAATTGGATCCTCATTTAATGACGTGGATAAGGTCCTTCGGTAGCTGCTGTCAGGCAATTACAACTTCACCTGTGGACATCTCCATGGTTTGACAGAACCTGCTGCATCATCTGGGGTGGGACAGCCCTCCTACAATGCTGGTTTTTACTCTGGGTTACTATGGAGACAGCCAGAAATTGCAATTGCTTGAAAGATTAGCCGTGGCAAAGTGTGTCTTGGACTGCAAGTAACCAGCTCAGAAGACACGGCTCCTTGAAACAAACCTATACCCCTGCAGAGAGAGCCAAAATCTGTATACATAACTGTCACAGCAGCAGCCATGTGGTTAGGAACACACTCTTCTGTTAGAAAGATTTCTCTTAATTAAAAAAAAAAAGCCGTGCCCAGAAGCAGCAGCAAATGTGAGAATGCATGTGGCCCCAGCAGTTGTTATATAGCAGACAGGACATACTTTCTTTTTCTGATGTCAGTTCTATATGCGTCTTTGTGAGTAATGTTTTGCAAGTCATTGAAGAAATTCTTGTAAAATACTTTTTTTCCATAGGGTTTGGTTTTAGTTTTCTACCATCATTTTGAATGAAGGGAAATGAGAATGTTAATTTTTTTTGTGTGTGTGAAGATCTGGTGTGCATATCTAAATATAAATGGATATATTTGTAAATGCAATTATATCATGTTTTTTTTCTGAGCAACCTGATCTAGTTGATGTCCCTGCTCATTGTAGGTGAGATTGACTAGATGACCTCTAGTCATCTAATCATAGAATAGTTTAACCAACTCAAACTATTCTATGATTCTCGTATTTGATGTAAAAAATGCTAATGATTTTTGAGTCTGAACCATAAGAGAAGAACAGTGAGCACAACTGGTGTCCAGCTTACCAACTCCTCACCCCCAAATAGTATAAAGCCAGAGCAGTCTTCTCATCCTGTCAGCAGTCCTACCCACAGCGGGCTAATGACCTGACCTGGTGATTAGCTTCTTGGTAATGTTGCTGGATTGCTCAGTACAGATGGATTGCATGTGGGTATAACCACATTTTTGAGCTATTTGATTGTGAAAAAACATTCAAAGTGTAAACTGATCCTGGCTTTTGAAATGTGTAACACTGATTTCTTTTTTATAGTGTCACAGTTACCAGCTACTTGCAGGGTTGAGGAGTACTAAGAATGATGCTAAGAGGGTTTTTGAGCACTCCGGACTTGTTTCTCTATTAGCAAGGGTTCCTTGGGGCTTGGAGATGATCTCTGTTATTTTTTGGTTAAGTGAATGATCAAATTGCATCAATAGCATCTCAGCAGAAGTATGAGGGCACAGAGGGTCTTGGATTAGGATGTCTGTTCAGGGATGACTTTCATTTCTATAATTGATGCATTAGAATTTTAATATATTTGTAGATTTTAATATTTTATATATTTGTAGATTTTTATATAGCTGTATCGTTTCTCACACTGGAGGTAGCAGCTAAGAGTTTCTCACAGTTTCTCATGGTTTGTGCCACATTTCTGAATTTCATTGAACTGTCTTTCCAATGGACAAGATAGCAGCAAGGATATTGTGTGTGGGACACATGCACTTGGACCGGAATAACAAGGCAAAACAAGATAGAAGGCCCAGAACCCTTGGAGTCACTCTAATGGGGCAGTTCTGAGGATGGTACCAGGGTGGTACCAGGGGCAAATGTATCCATTATATATGATAATTAAGTAGCATTATAAATTTGTAAGAACCTTACACTGTGCATGTGTGTCTATATACTCTGTCAATCAGAAAGCTTTATTAAAGAATTGCTCTCTACTTTTCCTATACTAATATCATCTCAAGAGTTTTTTTCACTTCATTTTAGACAACATAATCCACGCTATTTTTTAATGATGTTTTTCCAACTTTTCTTTCTAGAGCTTTCAGCCTTCAAGATTCTTTTATGCCCTAATTAGCTTTATTGTTTATATTGCTCTCATTCTCTAATTAGAGTAATCACATCATGGGGGAGTCGAGGCTCTTCTGCTTTTTCTCTAATTATTTTTGTTTTGTCAAGCCTGACTGTTTCCTGCTGCTTATTCTTGTCCATGTGTTTTTTGCAAATTGATGTTGTCATGTACTAATTGTTTTCACTTTATCTGAAGACCTTTTCTGTTTTTACTGTCTTCATCATTCTTGGCCATCTGTTCAGCTCCACGGTTCCATTTAAAAGTGGCAGGACATATACCAGAAAGCTGGGTTAACAAAAGTACAAAAAGAAAGCGAAGGTGATGTCTTTAACTAGCCTTCTGGATTCTTCACCTCAGGTCCTGTCACTTAAACCACCTTCCGCCAAACCTTTGTCCTGTCTTTCTGGTTGCCATTCCTGTGGTTGCTTTGCCCTTCAGTGGTTTTTGCATACTGGTCATTCACAGTAGTGGTGAAGAAGTGCTGAGGTGGAGATTGCCAGTAGATGTACGTATGCCTGTGTAACACAAAGCAGTGTTGGTACTGACCCCTAACAATTACAAGAAGATGGGAGTTTTTGTAGAAAGTGTTCTGGTTACTGGTCTCAGAATTTGCACTTGTCCTAGGAGGAAAAGAAGAAAAGTGTGGAAAGGTTAATGGTGTACACAATGTAAGATTAGATCAGAGCAGCAAATAATATATATTTTTGAAGCCTTTTATTCCTGTGGAACAAGTGGACTAGTTTTGTTTAAAAACATGAACAACTAATTGGTCTTTGCATGGGTTATGTTTCTGAAGGCACAAATTATGCCCTTTGGATGCAGATTTTGAGTGTAGTGGGATGCTGGGATTAGCCAGGAGCATATCAGCAATGCTTGGTGAGCACACCTTTAGAGTCCTGATAGCGTTTTTACTGTCCTTATGGGTTCCATTTTGTAAAAGCTCTGGGTAGCCTAGGGATTCACACCTAAGTCCATGATAAGATTAGAATAGCACTGGCTTCAAAATACCAGTTTCTTTGTGTGAATGGCATTCTTCTATTTAAAGAATGTTATAGCTTCAGAGTATGCAACCATCTCTTCACAGGTGAAGTGTCAGTGCCATGTAGCACCTCAGTTGTAATCTGCCCAACGTTTGACCTGAGGTACTGGGTAATTCAATCTCTCTGACTCATTCATTCTCTTCTGTTGAGACTGAAACTATGGGGCTTACAGCAGAGTTTGAACGAGCATTGTGGCCACTCAAGGCTGAAATACCCACATCCAGTTGCTCTGCACCTCTCAAGTCTTCTGAATGGAAACACTACAGAACAATCAAGCTGAGGCATTAACTGGAGGTTTTAATTTTGCAAAGTTTTATACACATCTTTACAAATTGCGAGGAATTTCACTGTCTTCTATTGTGTTATAAAGTCAAATACACAAATCCTTTTTGGACTGGTCTTATATTTAGAAGACTGAATTACCAGCTATCTTTGTGTATTTATTTTGTTGCCTAAGATATTATAATTTCTTTCCCCTCACAGTCCAGCATTAGTAGAAGAAATTTCAGGTTTCCTCTAAGCGTGGCTGGGAGTAATGAGATCAGCATTTTGACTGTATGTCTAGCAGTTTTCTTTGAGACCTTCTTGTGGTGGGTAGCTGAAGTTTTGAATGGAATGAATCTGAGTGTATCTGAATAATGTTGATTTTGATGGGAAATGTCTCTGGAAGAGCCAGATCTTGTAAAGATGTTCTAAAATGGCTCAATTATTTGATCTCTCTCAGAAGCAATCCCAAAGCCAGACCTCTGTGATTGTCCTTGGTTGTCTTTGAATGTTTCTTAAAGCTTGGGATTTATGCTTTATCAAAAGGATTTTTAACAATACTAAGCTGCAATATGGCAAAAAGTAGCTTAGTCTCTGTTTAATTACATGCAACACCAGGACCAAAACTTGACAGAAACTGTTTGGAAGGGATTATGCTGCAGGAATGACATACTTGTATTCAGATAAAGTTTTTTCCCCTAATATCAAGATTGCCAAGGTTACTGTAGAGATTAGCTGATTTGTAGATGGTGATCCATGTCTGAAATAACATTTATGAAAAATAAATTATCCTTTTATTTTATATTTTAAAAAATATGTTAGTGTAAACTTAAATGAATGAGTCCCCCATGAGTGTAAAGAGATAACTACCATGACTAGTTCAAACTTAATGAAAACCCTAATTTAAGTGAACACCACTCTTAAAGAATATTCAACTAATTAGATGGACTTGTAGCAAAATGTTCAGTAGAACTGTAGTGAATAATTTTACTGCAGACTTACTATTCTGGTTTTTGTTTGTTTTTTTTTTCTCCAAAGATATCACTTCAATTTTTCAAAATTTTTCAGCTTGAGGTCAAAAAACACTGTCTTTACAGAGAAGACACCACTACTGAAGGTTTCCTCAGAGGAAAATGGGTGAGTTACTTTCATTTTACTCAATATATTATTTTCCTAAGCTTTCTTCTATTTCATTGTATGTGGTTATTTCTTATAACCTGACACCAAATCTGCTGGGAAATAAAGTGAAAGATGGGGGTTGTAAGCAAAGAATGAATCTGGAGGACCTTGAGAGGAGGGAAGGGGCTGTAAATAAGGGAAGGATATAAGGTCTGAGGTCAGGGTAATTAGAGAGCCTTAAGAACAGGCAACTGCAGGCTGTGTGCTCTTATTCCCTCCATGTGGTGTTACATCAGGTGCACTGAAAAACACAGCAGAACTATAGGAAATGTCCTTATAACAGAATTTACACATCAAATCTTGAAGTACATCTGCCTGGTGTATCAGAGAATTGGTTGCTTCAGACACACATAAATGTCATGGGGTCTTAGTTCTTGCTCCCCAGTCTACCCAGCTGTATCATCAAGGGGAGCTCAGTCTGTACTGAATCATTCTCTTTCTATGAATTTTCCCATTAAAATCGATCGCAGTGAACCTAAGGTTCTGCAAGGTCAGTTGTATCTCCTACCTGTTGAAATTAAACACCATTTTGTTTTATTATGTTTACTGAAAATGTGTGACAGGTTGCAGTGTATGGCTCTTCATAATCCAGATTTTACCACAGATGATGATTCATGGGACAACAGTTCTGCAGAATTTGAGCAAATGTTTCAACTGGAAAGTGAAATGACAAGTTTTTCCAGGTCTGCTTCTTCTGAGAAATATGAAATCTTGGACAACCTTCATGTCAAGTTCAATTTATCAAAGATGAGGTCTGACTTCAAATATTCATTTTTTTTCTGTTTCCTTTTCTTTATATATATATATATTTAATTTCTGCAGGTATTATTTTATAAGCATAGATGTCTAGAAAATTATTTATTTGTGCAAACTAATAAAATAGCACTCCATATTTCAACCATATCTTGCCACTGGTAGTTTAAAAATAAACCCTGGTGAATGACTACAGACTCTACCTAATGATCAATAACTGCTTATTCTTACAAGCATCAATCATAGCACCTATTCTGAATTGTAATTAAGTAGTTTCCATACTGTTTTTAACATTTCTTTGAAACCATTTCTTAAAAACCCCTTGGTTTGATTCTACTGCTTTTTTTCTTCAGTGTGTTGTTCCTTCATTTTAATTAAAATATGTATCTAAAAGTCTTTTTGTAGTCACTGTAGTAGCTTTTCACTTATACACAGAGCAAAATATAACTGAGCATTTTTCTGTCTTGAACTACGTTAACATATTTCACTCCTTTCCTCAAAGCAGTCTTTCACCTCATTTAGGCATGGAGAAAATTACTGTGCTCAATGATAAAAATGTGATAAGAGCTTACGTTCAAATTTTCTCAGGATATTTTTGCTAGGGATTTAACTAGCATAAACTTTAATCTCGGAGACTAATTCCCTCTGCCCCTTCCAGAGTTTCAAGGGTTTTTCTAGTTTGGTTTGGTGTCTGCAGATAGCTCTGCAGATTTTCACAGAGCCCGACACTGGATGCCTGCATCTCCTTGTTGATCCATGAAGTCTCTCCGATGAGATGTGTGTTGTTGTCCCAGCTCACCCCTTCATGATTGCTTTCCTCCTTTAATTGTGCATATGGTTTTGTGTGGAGTGCCGCTCTTCCTGCACTGCTGCTGAACAAATGGAGCAGAAGCATTTCAATGACTGCAATTAGTGCAGTATGAGCATACGTGAAGAAGTTTGGCAGGTGTCTTTCTTCACATCTGTGGTAGATTTCCCTGGTTTTTCATGAAACAAAGGTGTTGATCATGAGTGTGGAATCCATAGTTTCCAGTACATCATTGGTTTATGATCTGGGGAGGAGCACATTCTGGCAGAACTTCCCTTGAAGTGTTTTCATTGCTTTAGAGTGTGTTGTGCATATGGGGATCAGCTCCTTGGCTGTCACAAATCAGCATAACTCTGCTGAGATAAGAAATGAAGTTAAACTGTCCGATACCATATGCAGATCAGACTAAAAATCATTAGGTTTAGAACAGGGGGTGAAATCCTTCATAGATTTATACTTCATGTGTTTCCAGCTGAAGTCAAATAGGATTGTGACAGAGGTGTATATCAGCACAGGATTTGGCACAGGGCTTGTACTTGCACCGCTGTGCCAGATTAGCACTGCAGAACAGAGGAGACAGATTGCAAACCATGGGTGAGTCAAAAGCTGATCATGTCTCAAATGTAAGCTGTTAAAAGTGCTGCTTCCCTAATGCAAAATGCCATGAAAACAAACAGATGGGAGGAAAAGACCATTCTAAATTCTACATTTAATAAAATAACCATTTCCAAACCCTTATTTTATTATATCTTGCCACCTCCTTTAGATGAGCTTCTATTATTTACAGACAAGTGGTTATGAATTTATAAATGTTTAATTAATATTTTTTGTGTTTTTTATGTCTTAAAATCAAGTTGTTTGTTTTTTTTCAATAGTAATTTGAATTATTATTATAATTTATAATTCCAAAGTACAAACAAAAAATATCAAGTACATTAAAATTAAACCAGCCTGGACTAGGATTTATTAATTTCTTACATAATAAATTCTCAAAAATACCAGAATAAAACTGTAATGTAGAGATGGGGAGAATAGACAAGCAGGATAGAGGATACATAACTAAGCTGGCACTAGGTATTTTCCATAAATCACACAATACCAAAAGAAGTTACCAGTTGTGAAGTGCTTATAATGGCTTTTGATATCCGTCCTTTTTTTTCAAGCCTTTATTATCTTCCTCCCCTCTCTGCCATCTTGTTTTGCAGTAGAGCAGGGCTACCTGGAATTTCTAGAAGCCACCTAATTGGCTTCCTTCCCCTCTTCCTCTGCCTTCTCTAGATTTTCACACTGAGAAGTTTGTGTGAAGTTGTCACCACTTGTATTTCATAGAGTAGTGTAGCCCCTTTGTACCAGTTTGCCTGTGGCAACATGTTTTTATTAGCTACAGTTTTTTATTAGTCTCAGTTTGGAAAATTCTAAGGAGGACGAGAACTTTAGAAAACAGTATTTTTCAAAAATGATTCTCCAGTCATCTGTTGCTTTCAGTCAGTGAATTGATTTAGGTACTTTTTTACACTGTGATTAAAAGTAGTTTCTGATCCTCTTCAGACCACTCTGCTTTAATATTTTATCCTATAGGATCTGTCAATGCAGCTTTTTATTGTGCTATTCCTTTTTCAACTAATTATCCTGGTAACTGTTTCACTTTTTGTTTGTCATCAGGTTTAAATCAAATCTTACATTTCTCATTTTGTCAGAAAACCAATGTTTGAATATTTACTTTTGAAAAAAATAGAATAAGAACATTGATGGTTTCAATTAATGAAAATATGCAATGAGGGCAAATCAACAGAAAGGGTACTGTAAATTAAGACATCTGTGTAACATATTGATGGGCAGTCAGAAAATTATTAGTTGAGTTCTCTTTCAGGGTGCGATTAAAAAAACAGTGATTTTAAAGTGCTAAATATTAAGATTTCTTGCTCAAGAGTATGTATTTTCAACATCCATATTTTAATTTGGAGTTATTCTTGCTTAACCCCCTCAGCAGTAAGCTCTGGCACTTCAGAAGATTTTATGGCATCACATTTCCAGAATTTGGCATTCCTTCAAAGGACACAGATGTGCTATGGAAAAAAATATCTAGTTTTGCTACTTGATTTATGCTCATGTAGTATATTTGATTTAAAAAGATACTGTTAAACCCAGAAGATTCTTAAACCTTGTTCTTGTCTTCAAGCTGTTTTTTCCCCAATACCTTTCAGCGCGTATATTGAAAGTCCAGTTTTGAGGAAGTCACTCATGACATGATCCCTCTATGCTATAAGCTGTGCTTTCTGCACACCCAGGACACCTCCCTGTGATGGTGATGCTCTTTTGCCTCTCTGGGACAGACCAGAAAGAGCTGCTGGGGCTCTGGGTCTGTCAGGGACCAGCAGTAGCACCAGAGAAGTGGCTCCAGGATCCAACACCAACTCGTGCTGCAGCCTTTCTTTAGCTTTCCCAAGGTGTAAAGCCTCCTTCCTGCACACTGAGATCCAGCTGGCAGCAGACCTGGGGCAGGAGCCTTTGTAGTCATCAAGGCTTCCAAAGCCTCTGCTGCCCCTGCATCGTGGTGTCCATACTCTGATGTGGTTATATTGTCACCCATTAGTGCTTACCATGATGTTTCTGAAATGTCAGAGCTATTAGGAGAACAGAAAATATTTGTTTTAAGTTAGTCATATAGTAAATATATGTTTCTTGTCTTTCAGATGCTGTCTAAAATTCCTAAAAGTTTCAGGCCTTTTTATCTTTGTAGTTGTCTGCTCTGTAAGTATTGAATTTGCAATCCTTCCCTGGCCTGCATTGTCTTAGAATTAGTTCAAAATGAGCTGTGGTGTTTTCTTTCAGCTTGTAAAAAGTCTCTCAAGATTGGGAGCAAGATGACAAAAACCGACAGTACTGTGCAGGGCTTCATGCCTAATCAGACCCCTGTTTGGTGCACTTTCACCACTCAGAACAAAGTGGTTGGGTAAGCAGTCTAGTTGGAGGAGGAGGCGGCTTGAACTCAAATTTGCATGTCCCTTATGGATGCTTGTTGAATTTAGTGTGAGTCTTTTCATACTGATACCTGAGGAATGCTCCCAGGAAAAGCCATGGGGAGGATGCACCAGCAATGGCAGTGCTGCGCAGTGTCAGAGGCTGAAGGGCACGGGATGGTGGGCTCTCCTTACTGGGTGGCCAAAGTGCTGCCCTCCCTTAACAAAATCTTCAAAATCAGTGAAATCTTAGACTGCAAGGCTTGAGAAAAATTTCGATAAGTGAGAGTTTATTCTTTCAGTCACTGTGAGGAATTCCTTCTTGGGTAGCAGGGCTTCTGTTTCAGGGGGAAAAGAGATGACAGTCTACATTTCTTCAGGTAAGACTGTTGCTTTCCGGATAGATCCTGAAGATTACAGCTTTGCCCAAAGAGACAATATGGATAAAATACATCACATGTGTGACTTTGGTAGTAAGTTAACAGAAGGAATATTACTTGGGTTAAGCATCCCAGGGATGCTTTGGAACTGTGATAGAAACATAGCTGAAAATACTGAAACAATCTCATAATTGAATGTACAACTTTAGAGAGTCTTTTCTAACTCTTAAAGATAAGTTTAGCAGGAATTTTTCAGTTTTTGTGTTACTAATGAATGGTTTTTATCCTCACCCTAGATTTTATTTGGCATTTATCCAGATCAAGGTGTGCCGTGGCAGATGTTGGCTGTATCACCTCTGGAAAGCTTCTGTATCCTTTTTTCTTGAAAAATAAAATTTAAAAAAAAATTACCTGACGTTTTATTGATAAACTGTTTCAAAGAGTGGGTGGTTTCTGTTTTACATGTTGAAGGGACTGGGTGTCCTCAGAACCTTGGCTGCACTTAGACTTGTGCTTTGACACAGGCCAGTCACGTTCCCTCTCCACCTCGTACTGAATGGCACCTGTCCAGGGTCAAAAAACTGTTCAGAAGAACAAGCAATAGAATAACCACAAATAAAAGTGATACATCACAGGTGATTAGAGATCTGATTGTGAAAAGTCTTTGAGGGATGAACATTTAGTTAGTACACAAGAAAAAACCCTTTTGCAAATAAATTACACCTCTTGTTCCCACTATATTTTTAGTTTAATCAGTCTGGTCCACAATCTGCTTGACTCTTATCTCACTAGTGTTAAAAGAAGCTTCATCTATAGATATATTTCACAAACTCATGGAAGGTGTCTTGTTTAGAAAAGGTGCAGTAGAATTTAATTTTTGAAATGCTGAGTTCTTCTATTTAACTGGTCAGTTCCATGGCTTTGAGCAGGGAGAGTCCATTTTAAGTAGATTTGATTATAGCATTCTCATTGTCACCAATAATGACACTATATAATGTGCTAATTAGTAGAGTAAATGAAGAAGAAAATGTTAGTGCTTGAGGGCAATTTATAATTAAATGTTGAGATTGTTTTTTGAAGGAAACAAAAAGACTTTTAGTAGGACCAGTCACAACTTCAGCTGTAAAATCCCATCAGTATACAGTTCACATCAATGTTTTTGTCCTCTCTGAAACCGTTTTTGCAAGTTCTTATGTATGTATGGTGTTAAACAGCACCAGGACTCTAATGGCCCAGTCTGCCAAAGAGGATGCATTGACAATAAGTCTTTAAGTTCAAGTGTTAGTCTAATGTCATAGCATAGTTTCAGGATTGCCTCTCTTTCCACAGATTTGGGGTTGCAGCCATAGCTGTTGCATTGTATGCATTAACTCTGCAACCATTTATTCTCTTTTTTTACTTCAGGGAAGTGCTGATGGGACTGGGGTTTGAATACAGACAGGTGTTCCCGTATTTCACATTTTACCTATCACATCAGGATGCTTTGAGAGAAATAGCTGTCAGACAGTCAGAACATAGAATTTACCTTTCTTACTTGAAAACCTAAAGCTAAAGCTTCTCAGTTTGTGTAAGGTGTGTTGAAAACTGCAAAATCTTCCAACGCCTGCCTGAGGTCATTGAGCTGGGGGAGAAGTGAGAGGCAAGCAATCCTGCGGAGATGTGCTTCTTTTTCAAGGGGACATAGGTATTCAAGCAGAAGAGCCAAGAAGGTTATATGAGACTGCTTTGGGTGGAAAATAAGTATCTCAGCTCATATGATCCCGAATTATGCAAATGAACACACTTTACCTCTTTCTTATGCTTCAAAAGCTGTTAAGACCTACTTTTCAGATGAGATCTCTTTGTTTATGTTTCTGTATCCTTATCTCTGTTTCTGTATCTTTTGTTTGATTTTACTCTAAATGTTTTTCTGCCCATTATCTTCTTTATTATTAGTCCACTTTTATCTCCTTTTGCTTTGTCTATCCTGGTGAGTACAAACCTGGCATGTAGCACCAAGGTGTGCTGGCTGCAGATTCTGTAAACAACATCTCAACATCTAGTCTTCTGTGAATTATTAGAAACTTTCTGAGTCTGTAATTTTGCATGTTGTGGTTTTTTTTTGGTTTTTTTTTGTTGTTTTTTTTTAAGTACTGATTTCTCTATAGGCACCAGCTATAAATTCAGTAGAGCAATAGTTTTAGTGTAGTTTTTCAAAATATTGGTAATGTTTTCTCTTTTTGACAACACTTGGGATTTATGGGTTTGTAAATTCTAACATTCAGCTCTCTACTGAAGCTCAGCTAGAGGACCCTTTCTGCAGGAAGCAAGATTCAATACCCTTATCGATATAACTATATGTTAAGGTTGTATGTTAAGGGGAGAGCATCAGTAACTAATAAGATGATGTGCCTTTAGAAAGTGGATTATAAGTATAGAAGAGATACAGAGTCTTAATAAATTCCAGCATTTCTTAGTTTAGTTATGCGTACCTGTTCTAAGATATGAACATTCTTAATTTCTGTTTTGGCCATTCAGACCTTCTGGAAACATCTCTCCTTTAACTGAGTGACCAAAGAGTCAATGAGAAATATTCTTGTTCTCCTCCACAACTTATATAGGTTTTCAGACTTGAAAAGTCTTCTGAAATGCTAAATATACTCTGTGTGCTTTCTTTTGTTTCTAATAACTAGTACCCTGATCTAAGGAAATTTTAAACTTTTGTCCAGCCACGGGGAACAATCAACTGGAGCAGAACTGTGCACTAACTTTTTGAATTGAACTAGGTTTTATGAAATCGAAAAGTAATGGTGATTTATAGATACTTTTAAAGAATTATACAAACTGAAAGCCACCTCACTGTCATTTAAAGACGTGTCTGTCTCCCTGATACAATGCCTTTTTTTTCATGGTACCTGATACAAATATTGCTATTTCTACACTTCTCAATAATAGAAATATTTTCTTTTTACAAAATAGGGTCAGTCTTGCAGCTCATTTCTGTGCAATGGGTCTACCTTGTTGAACTGTGAATTTCCATCTTTACTCTGTCCCTGACAAATGCTTCACTAGCCATCTTTTCTTCCCCCTCAATCTCTGTATTTGCCCCCATTCATGTTATTGGTGAGGGAAAGTCAGATCAGTGTGGGAAAAGCAATTTAATTTTCTTTTTTCAGACTGATTGTCAGAACTTAGCTGTGGAATGGATTGTGAACTCTTCCCTTGGCCAAGGATCTTGCACTTTTATAAATATGTTTTAAAGCCTTTCAGTCTTGATCCGATTGTCTGATTAAATGTCTGATATCTGTTCAGCAAAATTTTGGAGCAAGAGCTGACATTTTTCAAAGTGAATATTTGCACAGCACTCAGTGTGAACAGCTCCTTACTCACTTGCTCTTTATGTTCAAAACAAAACTCAACAAACATACATAACCTGAAGTCATGGCTGAACAGGTCTATGGTCACTCCAAATCAAACAAAACTAGAGATGTAAAACTGACTAGGCAGTGACCACTTTCACTGACACACCTCCCTCCTCAGTAGCTCTGAGAGATTTCCAGTCCAGTCAGTTCCAGTCCAGGATTAAGATCTCAAATTCAGAAAGTAGGAAATTTATCGCAATAGTAAAAGTATGATGAATTTTACATCATAGGCTAGATTTCTCATTTCATTTGGAGTCAGTGGAACTGTTTAGAACAATTCCACATATGGAAGTTGGTGGGGTGTCTCTAGACCAAGCAGACACAAGATGGGTGAATGTGCTGACTTTATTACCAAATTACTTGCTGAAGTTGCATGAGTTTGAATCTATTAATCATGGAGCAAGAGAAGGTCACTAGGAAAACTTGCAATCATGTCATTACCATTAGTGACATGGAAAATAACCTTTCCCACTCCCTGAACCAGGTATATATAGAAATAAAAACTGCGAGGCAACAAATATAGTCAGATTTTAGCAAACTTTTCAGCTTCCTTGCTGGTCCTAAAAATGTGTTCTTCTCCAACGAAGCATAAATTAACTTCATGAATGAAACAACCTCTCTAATTCTTTTTCCCCCTTGAACATTTTTTTTATATTATAACTCTAGTTCTTTACTGTCAGACATTCCTTCATAATTTTTCCTTAGAGGAAACATTTAGAAATAATTCTGTTTGTTGATGTTGTTTGAAATGTACTAAGCATTTTGGCTTGCAGGCACTGTTCAGGGTTTTAAATAGATGGTTGAAGACCAGGACCATGTGCAGAGGCAGGCAAAGGAGCAGAATCTCAAGGTAGAATTGCTAAAATGGTGTAGAAGAGAGTTTGTTAAGAACTCACAGAACTTCTAAAACTGATGGAGCACAGAGAGAAAGGATGAATCCAACCTAGACAAAAACTGAACCGGATTGCTGACACTCCGAAAAGGGGAATAAAAAAAGTTATACAGCATTCCTCTGGTGGGGAAACTAATATGGACAGAGTGGTTACTGAGGTGACAAGTGATTCAGCTGGTTATACTGCGAAGCAATGATGTGGAAACAACATCATAAGCTACAAACAGTAATAAGGAATCAAAAGAGAAAACCACAAATACTAATGCAGAAATAACCCCAATTAAGGACAATATGTAAAAATGGATGGTAAGACCCAGGGGAAAGACCTTTAAAATGGTAATATCCTGGAGAAACCAGCATAAGTGACCTGATCATAAGTTAGACAAGTAATGTATAATTACCTCAGCAACTTGGTGAAAAATGATCAATAGAGCATTCTCAAGGTATATTTTACTGTAGGCAGAATAGGATATAGAAGTAGATGTTGATGACAGCATGCTGTCAGCCACGTGCGTGCAAATATAACAGAGAATCTCTCTCAAATGTGGCTTTTTGACTGCCTCTGTACCTTGAATTAATTACACGAAGGGTAGAGCAGGGACTTTGTATTTTGGGGAGACTCATCTCACCTACACCTGAACTAGTCATTCTAGGCTCTCTTTATAGTTAATAGAGAGAACCGATGTTTCTCACGAGTGATTCCTGTCATCTTCGTGTAGTGGTCTAAAATGAAGCAATGAATTACATCTTAAAAGCACCCTCTTCACTGTTTTTAAGGAAGTAACTAACTCAGATGTGGATATCCGGAGTACAGACGCGTAAATTGTGGTGGAATGAATACCAATTTGAATGTTTAGCCACTGCTTCCCGTTCCATCATGTTGTCTACATAAGCCACATAAAAATAAAATAACGGGAATTAACTCTCACACACTCTTCAATACCTTCTAGGAGCACCTAGTCAGAACACCAAGATCAAAAAACCCCAGCTCTTGGTTTAGCTGTGAGCAGTGGACTCAATCTGGTGCCAGGTGTAAATGCAGACTGCCACTGTGCAGTGCTCCACAAAGCAAACACAAACCCAAATCCCTTGACAGGCTAACTCGCAGCAGTAACATAATTTCAAGAATAGAACTACATAAAAATGAGGCAGCTTAGCTGAAGTGAAATAAAAAATAAGAGCTCTGGCTCCAAATCTTGTCAGGAAGATTTTTTTGCTTTAAAGGGACACACTGGGTGGCACATTACAAAAAAAAAAAAGGTTCAGGAAAGAAAAAGCATGAATTAAGTTGCAGAATAAAAGGAGATATTAAAAGTGAAAAGATAGGTTCCCCAAAAGTTGGTCATATCTGAATGATTAAAATTTAGAGGAAATCACATTCTGGCAATTTAAGGGAAATATAAAACCAAGGTGAGACAGAAAAAAAATATTCTGAATATCAGCTTGATAAAAAAAAGATTACATTTTGATTCATATAAGCATGTCTGAAGTTTTCTTCTGGTTTATTTTGATTCTATCTTTCATAAATACTGCAATCTGCTGCAGTATAACAATGGAATTATGACAGAGTCTCTAAATATTGTTTGAAAAAAATAACTCTGATGGGATTTCAGAGCCTCAGTGCAGACTGGTGAATGATGTTCTGTTGCACTTGTAATCAAAGGAGAACCCGTTTTTTTTTTTTTGCTATAGATCTTTCTAATGGTTTTATAAATGCACAGAATGGAATGGAAAAAAGTATCCTTGTCTTTAGAGAAAAAGATGGAAGGAGCCACTCTTCTTGAAAATAAGGTTTAATTTCTGCCCTTTTAATTTTAAGCATTGTTTCTAATAACTCCTGAATGTGTCAGCTAGGTAAGTATTGCTTAAAAGGAAGCTGACATAATTATATGCACCTGAAGCTTTTCAAGGCCTAAATTGCTACACTCCTAGTAAAAGGCAGACTGTCAGAAGTTGTCCCAAACCACTGAGTTAATGACTTCAGGTCAGCAGATACTGTAGAAGGTATAATTAATGTCTCTAGTTAAAGGTATAGATATAGCTCCAATTGAGACTATTATTATGTATCAATTAGGACAGAAAGCCTGTGATGCCAAATCACACTTAAAACTTTCAGAAATGGAAGAAAACTGTTGTAATTTCTGTTTAGGTTTGCTAAGGACTGTGTGTCTAAATTCTCCTGACTGGACTTGATCTCCTGCTTTGCTGCATGTGAGGTTATGTTTTTATCCTTTTCTGTTTGGTTCCTTTAAGCAAATAGGCGTGTGGGAGGTTAATTTTTTTAACGAATGGTATGTAAGTGTCACTGCTGGTGATTGCTCTGCTTGCCTTGCTAGGCAGGGTGAAATTTATATTATTTTGAGTGTATTGGCTGCCCACCTGCCACTAAATCTGCTAGACTTTTTTGGGTTACTGTGAGAGATTACTCTTTACTAGACCCAGAAGGTTACAAAGCTTACCCCATCAGACACTGATCTAATGCGGATGGCCTTACTGGGGCTCACTGGAAGCAGGGCAGACCACTGCCCTGGGTGCCTCTAACTATGCTGTGTTTTTATTGCCTCTGTTCAAGTCTCCGAGTTCTGTGGGTGATAGCTTAGCTTCCCATCTGTCATAGAAAGGTGCAAAACAATTACGGTATAGCTCTAGTACACTAACAAACAGTGAACTGTTTAAAAGCTCAGACTTTCCTCTCCTGTCCCTGCCTTTGCCAACCCGCAGGGATGCTTCTTTTCCAACCATTCCAGAAGTGTATTATTAAAACACTATACTAAAAAAAGTTCTAGATATTTTGGGACTGATAGAACTTTCCAATGGATTTGTGGGTCATGGTTGGCTGATTCCTCAATTATAATAGACTGTGAATGTAGTTTGACCACACCTCATGTGAGATATCTAAGGAGGAAAAAAGAAAAAGTAGATGAGGGAGCTCGAGGTGAAAGAGTCTGTGAGTACTTCAACTAAGAGAAGCCTGAAAATACATCTTTCAGATGTTTGAAATATTGTGAGTAAAACCTTGACCAAGAAACAAATCCTCTGGCGTGAATTGAGGACATTGATTTAATTTTCCCTGTGGTTGGAGTTTCTGCAGTGTTTTCACCCGTACAAATTCTGTGAAGTTTAAATTGCTGAGCTAATGATGCAGCCTTTTATCTAGTACAAGCACTTAAACAGCCTTATTGTTGTCTCTCTGTGTTTTTCCATATGCTGTTTTGAAGCTTTGATACATCTACAATTGCATCCGAAAGCACTGGTGATCCCAAAAATCACTAGAAAGATACATTTGTTGTGAACTCACAACTCGTGTTTTCTTAAGAAACTTGGTCAAAACAGTCCTGCTTGGCGAGGAAGTAGACACCTGTTTTGTTCTTTTCACAGTTTCTGAAGCATTTTAGCTGAAGAATGTATTTTCCTATATAAACTGACTAATCTGGTTTTTTTTTCCCCTGGAGTTTAAACAGCCTATACTCAACTTTACTGGAAATTTACACCTTAACTTTATTAACAGCTATGAATCTGAGTGACTTCCGTGATTCTGCTCTGTTGAAATTAGACATAGGAGGCCCCTTTGGAACGCGTGTAGTTGATGAGCAAACAGAGGAATACATCATAGTGCAAATCAGCCAGAATGAAGATACAGGATCAAGGAGGAGACGCCAGCAGCAGGTGATAGTCTTTAAATTTTCTTTCCCTTCTTCTGAGATGTGTTTTATCAGTTATATTTCCATCACCACTGTGTGAATTAAGCGGTCATGCTTTTTCCTGCCGTGAAGTGTGTCAACTTCAGCACTAGCAAACTTATTATAATAAGAGTAAAGTTGCATTTTCTTTTGCCTTTATAAGGCTTCCCTTTGCTTCTCATATTAAAATTTTGTAAAACTTACACCTCTTGGCTGACACAGAGCATGGAATTTCTTGTGTTTAAAATTGTCGATGTTTAAAAAGTTGTCTTTGAAGGAAGAAACAATTGCAAAGTGCCTTTTTCCACTCACTGAAATATATTTTCACATTTTTTTGCAAATTATTTTCCCAAATGTGTCACATTTATTGCCTTTATTTCTCTTAGAGCTTTCTCATTGTTGATGTTGTTTATAATGAGTTCCTTCTGCTCTTCTGAGACAATTTGGTGAGAGAGGATCTTTTACAGCCTGTCATAGTATATTGCTGAAAAATAAAAATAAGCCTCATCATTTAATGAACAGCACTAACATAAAAACAACCGCCTCTAATTGTGTATACATGACAAGCGTCTACCAGTGACAGCAGAGCTCAACAATGCCATCACTTACACCCAAGCTCACAATCTACAGCAAAGTACTAGTCCCACTACCCCAGCATGGGGAAAAATACTGCAATGGCAATGCTCTGGGACAGCCAGAGCACAGCTGGCTGCAGCAGCCCACCTCTGCTGGCACACCAGAGGTGATCCATGACAAAAGGAGCATTTTGTTTACTGAATTTCTACCATGTCCTCTTTGTGATGTCTGGGGGTATGATGTTGCTCCTGTACCTTTCATTGTCTGTACCTCATGGATATCAGTTTTCCTCCAGGCGGTCTTTGGGAGTGAACCATACTGTAGTCTAAGCTCCAGCCTCAGCACCAGTAACATACATAGTCATGGGAGTTAATTTAGACTGGTGTGTATTATGCCCAATCCATAAAAAATTATCCTAAATAGTCAGGAGAGAGAAAAAGAGGAATAAACCCCTAGATTAGAAATATATCGCTATCTCTGACTTTTGGTAATACCATGAAATGTGACTCTCTTGCAGGTGGTATACAACTGGTCTCTACCCTTAAGTTCAAGAAGAAATCAGCAAATCATCACAACTAGAACCTTTCCGATACCAAACAGGTTGGTTAAGAGACTGAAAAATGATCCATTGATGTAGCAGTTTACATAGACTTGACTGTGAAGGAATAGAAAATGTTTTTAAAATATTCTATCACTGCCTGTTTCAGAGGGGCAGGAAAGGATGGCTTCTTGTTTCTTTTTAAAAGGGTTTACATGGCTGGTTTGTACTTGAGTTACTTTCCAAACAAGACTATTTGAGAAGGATAGATTGAAAATGTTTGAGGAATTGCTTTCAATTGTAAAGAATATAACATCTAAATTTATAGGTACTCAACGCAAAATTAATGCACAAATAAAACTAATAGTATTTCATTCCAGTAATAAGCAAAGCTTCTTTTCCTTTCACCAGAGGCACCATCTTCATAAATATTCAGGCTTTCCTACAGGGGTCTGGAAGTGTTCCTCTCTCCATGAAGCATCAATACCTTCATGCAAACACAGAGGCACAAGTAACAGTGGCATCCATCATCTTAGTAGGTGTCTACGTGCTGATCATATTTGAAGTAAGCCAGTTTTGTACTTTAATTCTGTTTTTTCCCCCTACATTGTAAACGGATCATATGGAAGGTTTTCATTCTTGAGTTTTGATATAATTTTGAAGTGTGTATAGAACTTCTTCATGTACCCTCAGTGTTGCTAATGACATGAATAAGATACGTGTGAGAAAATTGTTCTGAATTGTAACTGATTTTGGCAAATTACAGTGATTTTTGCATACTTTTCTATTAGGTTCTAGAAGTTTTTTAGTATTTCAACAGAATTATACTTTGGCTGTGAGAGTGATAATAGGTCTGTGTTGTAAAAGGTGTGGAAAATTTGTTTGTTGGTTAATTATTTTTTAAGGTAAGATAAAAGAAAAAACCTTTGGTTATTTGCTTTCTCTAAGGTACCTCAAACTATGAATTTAGTGTAATTTTAAAAGGTTACAATGAACACACTTTTTAATAAGAAACATTTAGGCATTTTTTATTCCATTATTTGAAGAAAAAATGGAGTCTGAGTTAACATGAAGTTGAGGGGTGGGGAAGTTTAAACATATAATGCAACAGCATTCCAAAACCTTGAAGTACCAAATCCAAAGAAAATGCATTGCATCACATTAAGAATGGAAAATGTATCAGAAACTGCACAGAACTCCAGCTGGCTTCTTTGAACTGAAAACACTTACTGTCTGGTTAACTTAAAATAAGGATGCTTTCTTTTTTAATTTATTTTTAATTCAAATGAGCATCTATGTTGTCAATTAATCATCTGAGTTGAATCACACCTGATTTACATTAGTATGAAACAAAGAAATCAATCAAATCGAGTCCACAAGGTGCTCCATAGTAAATATGTCCAGCATGCCCAATTTTCTTCCACATCCCTGGCATATTTAAGCTTTTCACCCTGTTACCCACTAAAATGGTAAGGCAGGTGAAGACAACCTAATCAAATATCAATAATGGATGCACACAATATGACAAGTGCTTTAGACCTCAAAACACCTCTATGTACCTCATAAATGACCAAAGAGACATAATAAGTGTGGAGTGGGATTGGACTAGATATTGCTATAAATGTATAGCAGGCATGCAGCACAGCACCAAAATAATCTTAATACTTCTAAATGCAGCTTTTATTTTCAAGAAAAAAACCCCAAAACACAACAATGCAACCCTTTAGCAATTGTAAAAGCAACAGGTTTTAAACGTGTGTGAAGGGTGATTTTGTGTTTGCATCCTAGGAAGCTGCTTTGGAACTATTCTTGTGGAAAAGGCTTGAAACTGAAAAGCAGAGCCAGGAAAGCATTAGTCTTCCTGTTGGTTTTAAGAAAAAGCTTCAAAACATCTCATTAGCTTCTTGTTTCTGTGAAAATATCAAGGAAAGATTTTTATTGTTGGCAGAAAAGATTATTTCTGCAAATTCAAAGATAGAAATAAGTACTTAGAAATTATTTTTTTTTAAAATTTAAAATGTGGAAAGTCATATGTTTTATCATGATGTTAGCTATTTTCTCCATAACATCTGCAGGAATGACAAATGCTACAAGAGTAAATTTTAAAATGCGAGGTTTTAAGCTGGAAATAACTATCACAGAAACAAAACTTGAGTGTTATACGGTTCCCTCATTGATTTCTTGCAAGCAATGGATGTTAATGTTGTTAGAATATATAATAGTGGCTTTCCTTAAATTCAGTATTTATAACTTCAGTGCCTGCTTTCTCAACACATTTCACTCTCTATTGCATTAGCTGTTATCACTGCTAGAGAAATCAATGGGTGTTACTCTGGGAGCAATCTCTCATAGATTTTCATTTTTGGTGTTGCTGCTCCCCATCTTTTATCAGTCTTTATTAGTTTCCAGTATTTTATTATTATTTGCAATACAGCTTCAAATTCAGACAGTGTTGACACCCAGACCAGTTTTAGAGCTATATTTTCACATACTTTCTTTAAAAATGAAGAAAGAGGAAGCATTTTATCTGTTACAAATCACAAGAGCCACACAAAGGCACTCCTCCTGTTCTTCCTGCCCAGCCCTTTTCCCTAAATGTGAATCGTAGATATTGTACGTAGTAGTAGTTCTTGTAGTAGTTGGGGAACAACTTCCCCAACTGCACTGTCCTCATCTTTTAGTCCTTCCCTTCTGCCCTGGGTCTTTGTCACCAGGGTCTGTGCAGAACAGGCTGAGAGAGCTTCTGTGTCCTGCAAATATAGATGATGGGAGAAGCTGATGAAGTAAAAGGTTCCAGTCGGAAACTGAAGTGCATTTACTGTAAACAGTCATATTCTCCAAACTTTTACCACTGTAAAGACAGAGGGTAAATTCAGCTGAGGCAGCTGTTTGTCTCCATGTTAGCACTAAATTTCTATATCACACACCACTCTTTGTCAATGGAGAAGTCTCAGAATGTGCTGTTCGTCAGAAAACATCCGGGACTGATGAACTCCATTTCTTCAGGCATTTATTTAAAGTATTGTTTCTTTTGAAACTGATTACATGTTACATATTCATAAAATACAAATATGTTTCTGGTAAAAAAGGACACTTCTTGTTAATTTCTAATGATTTTTATTTTCACACTTACCGTGTGAATACTTCCTTACTTCACAATTCTACTACTCTACCTCTTGAAATTTTTGTATATTGTTTTTAATTCTCTTTAGGTGATCATCTCTTAGTTATGTTTTCTGCTTGAAATCCGAGGGCTTTTTGCTTTTTCCCCTCTCTTAGGTAAACATCCTTTCCTTCAGTAACTGGATATTGTTTCCCTTGAAATTGATTTACCTTCCAATATCAATCAGTTTCCTCTTTGCATTTCAGTCTCCTATTCCCTCCCCTTCTCCCAAAGGAGAAAGGAGAAAAACATTCTGCTTCTTGTGGTATTTTTGCTTTAATCTATTCTATAATATTTTATAGTTTCATTGAAAACAACGAAGTATTTAATTTTGTTCTTGAAAGCATCCACTGCACAGGAATTGCAAACAGGTGCATGTTAAAAAAAAGGAAAGAAAGAGTGCCAGGTTTACCTTTTTTGATCTCACCTCTACTGTCTGACTGGAGGATCATAAGTAAGATGGGCTATAAGTATGTTTTCATGTTGGTCTACAGGGACAACTGGAGTAAAGTGCTGATGTACAGAGTTCTACACTGATGTTGCTGTACTAAATTAGTATGCTTTGCTGTCTTTGATTTCCATTCTTTTTTCCAGAAAAGCATTTTTCTATGCATGTAACTAAATGGACTATTTATAGCCCACACATTCAGATTCGATGAGCAGTGGCGTATGGTTGTTTCTGGTTGTACAGCATGGCCAAGGAAAAGTAGTGCAGATGAAATCTCGTTGTCAGATATCAGTTAGATATCAAGTAAATACAGTTAGATATCATTGATAGATATCATTCCCATTTCCCCCCTCTGTTGTCTACACAGAGAATTGGATAATACATTGGTTGCACTAAAAAGAAATCTATCTGCCTTTATGTATCTTAAAATATCTGTTGAAATGTTAACGTATTGCTGGTATTCAGAAAAGTTTCTTGAATTGCTAAAGCTCTTATTACTAGTTATTAACTGCATACTTACAGTTATGTTGAAGCTACACTAATTAGAAATATATAAGGAGGAATGTCAGACATCAGTTATAGCTCATTAATTCATTAATTGAAATGAATTAATGTGTGCCCTTGTCTAATATTTTCCTTTAATAATATACTTTTTGTGTTGTGCCTTAAAATGGAGCGCTAGCTCTTTACGCTCATAAAGGAGCTAGCAGGAGCAAATATGAAAGTAACAGCCTTTTAAAAGCTATTTTGTAAAACATCTCATTTATGCAGAAAAAAAGGCAGAATAAAATTTATTAAATTAATAAAAAAGAAGAAAAAATAGGAGATAGCAATAGCATATTGAACATCAGAAAAGTGACACAAGCAAGTATCAGAAACTGTGTGACAGCCTCCATAGGTATTTTTTTACCACAGGCATTATTGTTTAGCTTCTTATCCTGTCTTGTAAATAGTCCTAAAAAACGATCTTGTCAGGATCTTTTAAATGGCATCTTAATGATCTAGGATCTTGAACATTTGCATGTCTGTATTTCTCCTTAAAACACAAAAAGTTGAAAGTGCAAGATCTGGCCTTAAAAGCTCTAGTTTCTTACTAGCATGAAGTATGGGCTTATAATCACAATTTTTATTACTTTAATGGAAATGGAGTGTGTCAGTTTCTCTCCATATTACTTTTCTATTATTAACTAGCTTAAATTATGAATAAACATCCCCCAAGCTTAATTTCTTTAACTCAGAGCAGAGTGATTTTTAATAGCATCTCCCCAGCAGAAATTAGCTCCAGAGAACAAAACTTTCATGTGGTTTAGTCTGACCATTTTTCTAGCATTGTGGGCTGGTTGAACCAGTGTTTCCTTGCAGGAAAAATTTTTACAAATGAAATAAGGTGTTATTACTGCAGTCTATGCTCATGCAGTCCAGTTTTTGCTTATTTTCAATAATGAGGCTGTAACATCAGAAAATTATGCTCTAGAGAGGCAATAGGCAAAGGGAAGAAATATTCATTGGTTATATGAAGCATAATACTAAGTGATAGCAATAAGCTTATCTTAAGAGAGATCTTTTTCCGATAAGGAAGGTCACAGCAACTGACTGATCACAGAAGTGATCAGCTTACTCAGCATGGCTTCTCACTTCCCATCTATTCTTATATTGATCTGTCTTTAAATACAGACTGAGAAGAGTGTGGATTAGAATGTTCCCAGCTCCACATATATCCTCCCAAAAGATTGGTAGCAAAGGAACAGAAGAAAATCCATAGCCATTATTGGAAAAGATGGTGTAAAAAAGAAAATAGTAACTGCTGCACTCCCTGGCCTTGGTGGGAGAGAATATATTCCTTCTGCTATTGATTTCATTTGTTCTGGGAAAAAAAAATTGTGAAGGGGAATTAAAAACACTGTTGTAGGACTTGGCAGAAAATTAGGCTCAGATTATCAGAACAAACCATTTACCCCCTTTGGTAAGAGTCTAAACCATGTTTCCGTGGGCAAGAATAAAAGTATCCCCTCATCTGCCCTCCTGTCCAGGGCTAGTAGGGAGTAAAAGAGCCCAGAAGTCATAAGTGCTGTGCCTGGGGGAGTTGCATGGAACCCAAATCCTGAGTAGTGAAACCTAAATGATAAAATCCAGTAGTAAAACTTGTCTCAAATAGAAATCTAGCTTCCTCTGGACCAGTCTAGCCACATCTGTCCTGGGCAGCTGGTGGTTTTGGATCTGCTTTGTAGTCCTCAGAACCCTGAAACATCATTACCGTTCAAAAGTCTACCTTCCCGTTCCCCACAGCTGAAAATGTGCACTACATTGAGGGCACTCTTGTTGTCCCTACAAGTAATGCTTTTAGGACATAAACTGAGGGTGTGCATGGGGAATGATATCAAGGCACATCGAGCAAAGGCAGCAACAAGGAGATTCAGGAGAGGGGCAGGTCCATATGTCCAGAGTGAAATGTTCACCAAGTAGTGCCCTAGATGTTTTGCCAGAGAAAACAGCCTGTTACTGAGCTACCAATTAAGCAGTATGGACAGCCGAGGTTTACTGTTATTCCCTAATCCCTTTCTCTAAATTAGGAGGAGACTGTGACCACTGTGCATTTTGAGAGGCTCAAAATGTCTTTAAAGCAGTTGCACAGGAGCATTACAAGTTGTTCTTTATGTGGAGCATTGAATCAGTACCCCTGAGGTGTCGGGATTTCTGCTGCTTGTGTAGAGCAGAGCCACTGCCACCAACAAGGAGGCTTCAAAAGGACAAAGCCAGCAGCAGTAAAATAAACTAGTCATTTTAACCTGCCCTAACTGCAAAAAAGGAGGGAGAAGTGAAGTATAAAGGATGCAAAATGCTATGAGGAAGGAATGAGTTTCAATTAAAACAAAAATGTAGTATAATAGCAAGCAAAATCCTCAGCTGGATCCCAGCTTGATATGTGGTAATAACAGTTTTGTATTATTAATCCAACATGAATATTGATTTTACACTGACGATTGCCTGTCTAATTGTTAGATCTATCTTGGTAGAAGTCTGGCTGTGCTCTAAATATGTGTGCTTTAAAGAAAAATACCTTCTTTTGGGTGTTATGGTACTTCTGAAGTATGTAAATTGTCCTTAATTAAGAACTTAATAGGAAAAAATTGCCACTAGATGGTGCTGCTCACTATTCTAAGGACTAGCTACGAATGTCTGCTTTAAAAGATGTTACCCAGGCTCCACTTTTCACAAAATGTGATTTTTAAAAAATAATAAGAGTTGTATTTTCAACACCAAATGCACAAACTAATTCGCAAATGTCCATTTGCTATTTTCAATTGCCTTTTAAACCTAATTTTGAACTGTATTTTGTTCAATTTGTGAAAGACTGGCAAACACAAATGTTTCACCCTGCCTTGCATACTATGTGTTTTGTGAATTGGTGTCTTTCTGTTTGAGAGAGGCTATAGAACATTAAATTAGCTTAATTGAATGCTGCTGTTCAGCTTCTACCCTGCCTAAGGCAACTAAATGTGTAGAGAGCCATGAAGTCTTAAAATTTTAACAAGTTGTTAGAACACACATAGGCTTCTAATGTACACAAACAAGGATGAGAACCACTCAGTTCTTTTTAAGGCCTCAAATGGTGTGTTTCTTCAGCAAAAGCAAGGGCAAAAGTGAATGAGAAAACACGGAAGTGTAGGGGCCAGGCTTAAAAGGAGATGCAATGGCATAATTTAAAGAGAAAAAACATTCTGAGATGAAAAGTCGTATGAGGAAGAGAGGCGACGGCAGGGATGAAAGACTCTCCAGAGGAACAGCTAGCTAGAGCAGGAAGTTCCCTGTAAAGGTAATGCAAGTACTGCCATTTGCCATATTGTTGTTCTTAGTGCATGGTTGTAATCTTGTATGGTTGTATTACCCTACCATTTAAAGAAGGCTGACACAGATTCACACAGGGGAAGTAAAACATATTTCCCCTGCAGTTTGGTGATTTGCTCTATGTAATTTCATCGCTAGAAACTCACAGTCTCAGTAGTCTTGAGAATGCTGTGATAACTGGGAAAATATAAATAGTGGCATCTTTTTCAGTTTCAGTTTTCTGAAACTGCAAATGTAATGAGGGCCTTTCAGTCCTCACAAATAATGCTTTTATGACACAAAAACACGTGGGTGTGCATTGTGGCATGTAGAGTGGATGGAGTCAGCAAAGCCTGCTGAGATAGGTGGTGGAGGACTGGACTGACCCTTTCAAAAGGGTCTTGCAAGACTGAAAGCTCATTTCTAGGCCATCCTCTTGATACACAACGGCTTTGGTCATGTCAGCCCACAGTAGCAGTTTGGTTTACCATCTTGTAGGTCTTTTACTGGCTGAAGACCAGATCTTTTTATTTAAGTCATATAGCAAATGTTTTATGTAGCTAAAATATTAGAGGACTGAGTGCCTTTTTCTTACATCAGAGCCATCCCAACAGGGAGAGGCTGGAAAATGTCCACCTGTGACTGAAATTATATAGATACGTCAGTCTCCTTTCTTCTGTATGAATCCGATATTGACTGGGTGTGATGCTGTATCTTTTTATCCCTTTTAACCTTAATATTCGGAAGTGAAAAGTTATTTCAAAACCAGACTCAACAGTAAAGCAGTCATTCCAACCCTCATCATGTAGGATTAAACCCTCTTCTGGATCCTTTGTCCAAAATCTGTAAAATGCTAATGCCCTCCTTCCTTCTTAGCTTTATACTCTTTTTTCCAGCTTTGCTTTTCCCTCAAGTTTCCAAGGCAGGAAAATATAAAGGTTTCAACACTCTTGTTCATCTCATACACTACAGATATTTTTAGCCCCGCATTGTTCGAGGGCTACTTTGAACCCATTGATTCAATGTTCCATATGAGTATGAAGCTTTAGTCCATCTAATTTTCTCTAAAAAGAGCAAGCAGTGATATCACTGAGAAAGCTCATAGGCACTGCTAAGATGACAAATTATGCACACTGTTCATTCAAAGCTTTTGATAGAGTTATGGAGTAACAAATACCTTTGAAGAGTGTAGAATCAACTGACAGATTTTCTATATAGAAAGGGGAAAGGAACTGATTGCTTATCAACCCTGATTTACAAAAGTAAATGACAAGACAGCCAACCTAAAAGATCAAGGGAAGCCAGCTGATATCATCTTTTTGGATTTCAGTAAAGCTTTTGATACTGTCTCTCACAGGATCCTTCTGGACCAAATGTTCAGCACACAGGTGGATAAATGCATCATGTGGTGGGTGAGCAATTGGCTCACGGGTCGAGCACAGAGTGTCATAGTGAATGGGGTAACATCAGACTGATGACCTGTCACTAGTGGGGTTCCACAGGGCTCCATCTTGGTCCCTGTGCTCTTCAACATCTTCATAAGTGACTTGGACACAGGACTGGAAGGGATACTGAGCAAGTTTGCAGATGACGCAAAACTGGGAGGAGCTGTCAACTCTGAAGGCAGGGCGGCCCTGCAGGGAGACCTGGGCAAATTAGAGGGCTGGGCAATCCCCAACCATATGAAGTTTAACAAGAGAAAGTGCCAGATTCTGCACCTGGGATAGGGAAACTCTGAATGTATGTACAGACTGGGGAATGAGATGCTGAAAAGAGTGCCATGGAAAGGGACTTGGGGCTCCTGGTCAATGGCAAGTTGAATATGAGTCAGCAGTGCCCTGGCAGCAGGAGGGCCAACCGTGTCCTGGGGGGCATCAGGCAAAGCATCGCCAGCTGGTCGAGGGAGGGGACTGTTCTGCTCTGCTCTGCACTGGGGCAGCCTCATCTTGAATATTATGTGCAGTATTGGGTACCGCAATATAAGAAAGATACTAAGCTCTCAGAGAGTGTCCAAAGGAGGGCAATGAAGATGGTGAAGGGTCTTGAGGGGAAGCTGTATGAGGAGCAGCTGAGGTCACTTTTTCTGTTCAGCCTGGAGAAGAGGAGACTGAGGAGAGACATCATTGCAGTCTACAGCTTCCTTGTGAGGGGAAGAGGAGGGGCAAACGCTGGTCTCTTCTTTGCGTGACCAGTGACTGGACCCAAGGGAATGACCTGAAGCTGTGTCAGGGGAGGTTTAAGTTGGATATTAGAGAAAGGCTCTTCACCCAGAGGATGTTTGAGCACTGGAACAGGCTCCTGAGGGAGGTGGTCACAGGAGCAAGCCTGACAGAATTCAAGAAGGGTTTGGATAATACTATAGGGTATGTGGTGTGAGTCTTGGGAATGGTCCTGTGCCAAGGGCCAAGAGCTGGACTTCATGATCTTTGTGCGTCACTTCCCACATGGCATGTTCTGTGATTCTGTAATCAGATATTTTATTCACAGAAAATAATTTGATCTCCTGGAGTTTGTGTCTCTCTCTTCTATGCATTGTGTTTTACTTATAAGTAGAATTGATGTCAGCTGTTGAAACTACCTAATCATAGAATTTCAGGGCCATCTTTCCTAGACAAGACTTTGTATTTCTTAGCTGGTTCAGTTAATGTACCATATGGATAAAAATGAACTAATATAGGCATCTTGGACACAATGCAGTATTAAGTCATCTTATATTATAAAGCACTGCTTTAGGAAGTGGTAGATCGCTACCTTGTATGACTTTGTTGAAGGAAGGGTTATTTATACCAGGGCTTTCTCCACCAACATCAAATCAGAACGGGTACGTTGGCATACTGTCTTAATGTTACAGAAGTTACAGAGTTTGCTGTAGAATCTAATGTTTCCGTTTTAAAAAAGAAGGCTTTTAGGGTTCTAGGGTTGGGAATCTGTCTTTAAAAAGAGCTTACAGAATGTATTTGGAGTATTATTTTCACAGTTACAGGCATTAACCATTTATTGTGCAATTAATAAGAATGCATGGTAGTACAAAAATATGAAGCCAATGTTTCTAATTCCACAGTCTGTTTCTCCAGTCTGTGCTCTTAACTGGTCTTGGTCTTTCATGTGTACGGTAGTACTGCATTTTGGGCGTTGGTTTTTTTTTTTGTCTCTCTTTTTGGAATGTTGATTTTTTCAAGCAAGGCGTACTTATGCGCAGTGATATAGTTTTGACATATTTTGACTTACAAAAATGGGATTAATAATAAGATTTGCTAAATATTTTACCTAGTGTAAAATATTATTTTAGGATTCATGTCTGCATGTATAGAATACATATGGATAACATCCTAATCTGCAGACAAAGATAAAAACAGTTGTACTTGCTGTCACTGATTTCTGTGATGTTTGTAGTAATTTTGGGATCCTTGCTGCACATCATCTATTAGCAACTGTACCCTACATGCTTGCCTCAAGAGCTGCTTTAACCCATCCCTAAATACTGCATCAGCATAAGTCATATCTCTAAACTATGTCAAGCAGCTCCCTTTCACCTCATTAAAACCCCTTCAGAATTTATTTGCTACTGCTTAACTAAGGAATTCTAAGGCAATTAATTTTCCATTATCATTCATTTTGCGCTAGTTGTTGAGACACATCCCTTGCAAGGGGGACATGGGAGGTATGTTGCTATGCTTTCACTAACTGGTACTGGTCAGACAGCCTCTTTACTATAGGCAAGCTTGTAGAAAGTCAAATTAATATGTCTAGGACCATAGGCCTTCCTTTTCTGCTGCTCTGACCCCATCTGTATCTGACTATATCCTCTTTTTCTAGTCTGTTGCTTTTGTGCAATTTGCCAGAAATAAAGCAAATTTCCATGAACTGAGAATTTGATGCCATTCAGCTTTGAAGGGGATCTACAGCAGGCAGAATTCAAAGTATTGCAAGGCTTTTTTTAACACTTGTTTTCTAACATAAGCTCAAGTTTTCAATTATGCTGCTTGACAGTCAGGAAAAAATTACCTAAATTAGTTAGCTAAATTGTCATTGTTCTTCTGTGATTTTTAGTTTTGATTTCAGCTTCTGATGCCAATTTTAGACTTTGGTGTTAGTTTTCCAAACTATGGGGTTTTTTTGATCCACTTATTTTGACCCACTAATGGGTAAATCAAATATGTGTACACGTGAAAGCCTAGAGTTTCATCTGCATCCTGCTAAAACAGCTGGAGTACTCCAAGGCAAAGCAGACTACCAAAATTGATAAGCTACCTGACAGCAAATTATAAGATAAAGTCTATCAAGGGATCTGACTGAGGAGCACATTTTCAGAGGCATTCAGGCTAATGCTGTCTTGATTATCTATAGCAAAAACAAACTGTCTGAAAAAACCAAAACTTTCCACTGCTAAGCGTATCTTTTTTAACCCCATAAACCCTTATTAAAACATAAAAAGAGTAGATACAAAACATAAAGTCAGGGAAAAAAAGCTATCTTAGAGCAAATTTTGCTCCTCTTTTCTCCCTTCTCTTCCCCTGAGAATAAAGAATTGAACTAGAGACTTTATAATGTAGAAGAGGGATTTGGCTGTTGATTTTATAAGGAAGGTCTGAGTTACTCTGGAGGTAGGTGAAAACTGTATAAAACCTCTGTGTGGATGTAGCCTTGGTAATAACTGCATCTTTGCTGAAATGCAGCAGTGCTGACACTCTATCAAATGTAAATTAATTTATCAGTAAAATAAGTAGCTTAATGCAACAGGCTTCACTGGAGAAAAAGTGGATAAGAAATGAATTGAGGCTGCATTTGAAGCTTTACATTAAAATCACTGACAGTCATATTTCAACTGCTATTTATCACTTATAATGAAGGACTTGTGGAAATAAAATGTTTGGTATGGTGCATCATTTATCAAATATCTTCAGAAGCACATTTTGGAAATATGCCTGCCTTGGATTTCAGCTGGGAAATATATGCTCTGAAACAGCACACAGGTCACCATCTATTGCCTTCTAAATAGTTTTCTTTTACCTCCTGTAGCACCATACATGATTTAGTATTTGAAATTTTGAATCATTTTTATAATGATGCTTTTGCAGTCTACCAAATGATTTGATGTACTCAGTGCAAAAATTCCAAAGTATTTTCACATAGATAAAGAAATTTAAATTTGGGGAAGGTATAGGTTGTCCGAATTCAAATTGTATTATAGCTCTGAAATTGTATATTTTTAATTAATATCACATACAAAGACTTGTGGCATAAATTATTTGGATTGCTTTAATTTCTTACTTTAACTCCTGAATTAAGAGTATGGGAAGTACCATAGATAACCAGCATTCAGCAGATTGTGTTTATCACACAGCAGGCAATCATGAAACAAATTTCTAAAGATAATTATGAAACGAAATCACTAGAGAAGTTTTTCCTAGTCTTCACTCATTCTCAATTGACCCTGTAGAATTGACCCTATGATGTTGCTATCTATCAACACACCTACATTGTTGATACTATTTTTAAGAGCCATAATTGTTGCAGCTTTGGGTATTTTCATTACTTCTATAAAATTCCATAAACGTCCATTCCCATTTTTGCAATTTCTTCATCTCTTAGCCTAGTAACGTCCTGTATCGGTGAGCTCTACAACTGATTTGTGCACTGTAAGGAGTGAAATGTGGGCTGCGTTGTTTACAGTGGCAGTTTGTATTGGAAGAACTGTCCCTTTGTAAAAGGCAAGCACTGTCCTTTGCTGTTGCAGTCAGCACTGCTAGGCATTCTTCAGGCAAAAATAAAGATGATGTTCATGGTGAAGATGGCCTTTCTACAAAAAGTATAAACTCTTTATACATATGTATAGTATACTTACAAATACTATAGTAATGTTTTAATATATATTAGTATATATGAAGATATATATGTCTATAAGAGCTGCAGTTGGATTGGGAGGTGGGGAGCTCTAGCATGCCAACCGATATACTGAAAGCTTTGTATGTTCCTTGTCTGTTCTCTTTGTCATCTCAATGGTTGCTGTCTGTTTTTTAAGAGACTACACAAAGGTATGCACTTTCTCAGGCATGAGAAGGGTCAGATGAACAGATGATTTCTCGCTTAACCTTTAAAAATATCTTTATATTTAGAAGTCCACTAAATCTTTCAACTTTTCTGGGATTAAATCTCTTGTGTTAATTTATTTCTGAACTGTTTCAGTTCTCTACCTGAGCTGTTGTTTATGCATATACTTTGAGATTCAACCTGAAAAGATACTCATCCTCCTGCCAAGCTTCTAAGGGGTTTGGATGAGATCTGCACTGTTTTTCAAAAGAATAATAAAGGACTCTTACCTAAAATAATGACTTTTAAATGTGTATTAGATGGACCTGTGGTTCAAAGAGTGCGACATCTTATAATTTGCATCTCTTAATTTCTCCATTTGTAGGCTTTTAAAAATGTCCTTGAAATGTATTATTTGCATGAAAAGAAAATTAAAGAGTAATCTATCCTTTCCTAAACCTTTCCAAATCTCAATTTTGAATATTAACATGTCTCAGAGTTTATACAAATGTGCTTCCTAGCTTTTATGTTACTTTAGAACTTTCACTTGACAAGATTCTGGAGCAAAGAGTTGTATATTTGGCAAATTTTTTGTAATAGGGCTTTGCACCTTAATATTCTCTGATCATTCTTCAGGATATATTTTTGTATATCCTTCTTGAAAAACTACCAGGATGAAGGAACTGATGGATGACTCCATTTGTACAGTTTTCCATCCCCATCTTTCTGCAGAAATTAAAGAAAACTTCACCTATAGGTGACAGCAAACTCTTGGAAAACACAGTCAACTCAATGTATGCAATGAAGTATACAGAAGTGACAGCAAAAATTCTTATGTGGAATTATGCAAAAAATCAGTAGCCTAACAAATCTCAGGAGACGTATGGTATCTTTCTGAGAACTTCAAAAGAGCTATCTAATGTAGGTGATGATTAAATGAGGAGAAAAACCTTCAGTCTGAGGACAGCTGAGGATTTCCCAGTAGCTTAAACTTGAACTTACTTTGCTCTGGTAAGAAGCTGACCACCTTCCCTAACAGACACGTCTGCTTGGCATCTTTTATTGGAGAGAGCTGTAAGGTCTAATTGCTGCACTTGATTGTCAGTCACAAGAACTATCAGACATTATCAAATGCTCCCCACCTTCGCAGAATCAAAAGGGCCATACATGTATGTACATATCAATCCCCTGAAACTGGAAATCAAAAATGAACCCACGACTTATCACACACATTTTCTGTGGGAGCTGGCGAGAGCTGCAGTCTGTGCTAAGTACTTGTAGGTCATTAGGACACAAAAACCTTGGTCTATTCTCCTGCTTTATCACATAGTAGTTATTCAGTGAATTTTGAAGAAAAACAGTGAATGAGACATATTATTTTCTGACTCCCAAGGTAGTGATTTATATATTTATTTTTCTAAGTAAATTATGTAGTTATTTACCATTTCTGTTAAAAATTGGCATTCAAGGAGAAAAAAGCAAAGCCAAATCTTTCCATTTTTACTCTTCCTTTACAAACAGGCAAGAGTGTCTTGAGATGCCCTCATCTTACTGTTTCTTATCAGCAAAATATTTCTTATGAAATTAGCAGCAAATGAAATATTTCTAGATGGTTTTCTTTCCAAGCAATAATTCTAACTTGTGTCAGAATCATATTTAAATACTTTAAAAATAAAAGCTGTTAATTAGATTTGGTCTTCTGTAGTGTGAATTTCCTTAGGTACATTCTTACTTTAACTGAGTTATTTTACACAACGTGTGATCTTGCAGACATGGAGGATTAAATAACTACAAATGAGCACTTTTAGGGCATGCTTGCTGAACAAGCACCTATAAAGAATCAGGTGGATCACCTCCTGGACGTGCATCTTCTTCCCGTGGGCTCTGAAGGGAAGCCAACAGGACTATGCTTTTTGTTCCTTCAGTTAGGGAAGATGAGTTGCTTTCCTTCTTGGGTCAACTGGTGTCAAATATAAGAAACTGGAGATTAGAGCTGGAACTTCCTAGCAGGGTTTGCAGAGGCACGGTTTTGTTTGTTTTTTTTTGTCATTTGAGTTTTTGTTTGTTTGTTCTTTGTTTTGTTTTGTTCTTAATAACATCCCATAGTAAGGCAAGGTAATTAGACATTCTCTGGTCAGAAAAAAAGCCCAAACAAACCAAGAAAAGAATCCACTACAGCAATTTTTATCCTTTTCCCTTCTCCTTTTTTTTTATAGTAAAGAGCTATTTAGAGGTCTCTGGTCAATTCTTGCCCTTTGTTGCAGATTGTTCACAGGACCCTTGCAGCGATGCTGGGCTCTTTGGCAGCTTTAGCCGCCTTAGCTATTGTCGGGGAGGTAAGTTATCAAACTGTAAGGGCTCACTTTTTTTCTGGGTGTGGTGTCAGCTATCATAAATTTCCATGTTTGCCCTGTTGTGACTGCGAACATGACAGACCAGTGTTTTTAAGGAAGAGGGGTGGTGGGACAGATGCTGGGATGGGAACACAAATCAGACTTAGCATGCAGATGAGGAGGGTACAAAAAAGCCAGTTGATGCTTTTTTGTTCTGATTTGCAGGAAATGGAATCCAACCATTTTCAGCTTAATTCAGAGTTAGTTTAACACTGCTATTTTCAGTAATGTTAAGCTACCAAGCAAACCAAAATGGAAATCCATTGCTTTATACTATGCTAAATAAGTATACCTCATGCTTGCATGTTCTAATGCTTTTGTTTCCCCCACTGCTTACTCTTAGTTGATGTACAGTGAAAGCTCAGATTGATTTTCTCTGTTTTTCTCATAGCCACATCATTGCTATGTTCCCTTAAATTCCCTCCAGTTTGTTCACAGGTGAAGTGGTATACTTTTGTTCCCTTACCAAAAAGGAAACTGGAGTGTACCATATAATTTGGTTATTTTTTATTTCTGTAATGCTACGTAAGGAACAACTAGACCAACCAATCACCTAATGTAGGCTTTTGATAATGACCCACTTAGGATGCCAGCAGTACTTTGGCTTAGTAGTAATAACAGTAGTGACGGCAATAATAGAGAGTCCTTTTTTGTACCTTGTAGGAACACTTATTCATTTCCATCACAGCTTATTTAAATGGTTCATCAATTAAGTGGAGTTTGTATTTCATAGCTAATCACAAGTTAGGTGTTTTGTGGCATTCACTGGTATTTATATTTTCTGATTGCAGAGGCCAAGTATGGTCAAAGTGGTGGAGTGGATTGACTATGAGACGCTGGCATTGCTGTTTGGAATGGTAACAAAAATGTATCTCTTGCTCTAAATGTGCTGAAATGATCAAATTCAACATAGAGATGTTTCCCTTTAAAACATTTTGATAATTGTGCTTTAATGAGATTACTTACAATGAAGATTTGGGCCCTAAGGAATTTACCAAAAAAGGAGGATGATCAGACCTCTGAAGGAGTCTTTTGAAATGTTGTTGCTTTTCTATTTTTTCTTTTAAATCTGTGAAATTGTGTTAATAACATGCTAAAAACATCCTCAGGGTCTATAAATGGAAAGACCTGTTTAAGGGCCAAGTATTATCACTCTCATTCATCTTTTTAATTTTGTTTACTCTAAAACTTCCTCAAACACACTCTGCTGAAAAGTGGTTTTCTTTGTCTTAGTGCTATGTTTGGAGCCACAAAAAAGCAAGCCAAAAGTGAAGAAGAAATATCTGATTAGATTATAATCATACATTATTTTAATCCATTTGCCAAGAGCTATTTGTGGTAAAAAGAGTTGTCCAAGTGCTATTAAACTCTAGCACAAAATATACAATACACGGAGACAGAATTACAATTATCTGTTGCCATTCTGAGCTTTTCTTATTTCCTGATGCTGCTCGCTGCTCTGCACCTTCCCCATAGAAAAAGGAAGCAAAAAAAAAAATTTCTGTTGGGAGCAAACATAGAAGGACAGGAAACCTCCCAGACACGTGGGAAAATGCAAGTAATTCTTGAAGCCGCTACCTTCTGTACTCTGTAGAGAATCACTGCAGAAATCAAACACGCTTACTGTTTTTCCTTGATTAATGACATAAGGGAAATACATGGAGTACTTAATGTATGATGCCCACTCAGTCAATACAAATAAAATTCAACCAGACTTGTATGACATTTACAGACTGCTTAGGTTGAGAAGTAAATGTCACCATATGATGCAATAACTAGAAATATCTGGCAGCTGTAGTGGATATTCTAATATGAAGTCGATCAGAAGCTGTGTCAGATAAGAAGTACATTTGTCAGGATCACAGACTGCTTCACTTTTTTTTTTTGAATTGCTATTCAGTTGCTATTTTGTTTTTCTTCATCTTTTGGTAGATGCTTTTGGTAGCCATATTTTCAGAGACTGGATTCTTTGACTACTGTGCAGTAAAGGTAGGCTTGTTTTGGTACTTGTAATTATTTCTAGATTCATCAAGTTAGTATTTACTCTATTCTGTTACACTAAGCCCTGTCTTTGAAGAAACACTAGAAATTACAGTGGTCAACTTGTAATATTGGAAAAACATTCTGTGGATGAAAGAAAGCCCTTTATGCAATTTTGTTTCTACAGGAGAAAGTTAAAGGCCCCCAGTAGGGTACACAAGCAGATGTACAGTATAAAGCTGAGTTATTTCACTGACTTCTCTAGGATTGCAGTTCTTCTGTAACTGAAATCTCTATTTATGCCTAGCAGTGGGAGAGAGGAAATATGGGAACTATCATTAACTTTATGATCACATATGAAATAATTCCACAGACCTTTTCACAGTAGCAGAACAAAAGATTACATGAAAAAGATAATTCATTGAAACATAACCCTAGATTCATAGAACAGTTTGGGTTGGAAGGATCCTTAATCATCCAGTTCCAACAGCCCTGACATGGGCAGGGACACCTTCCTCTAGGCCACGTTGCTCAAAGCCCCATCCAACTTGACCTTGAGCACTTCCAGGGATGGGGCATCTACAGTCTCTGGACAACCTGTTCCAGTGCCTCACAACCCTCACAGTAAAGAATTTCTTCTCTATATTTATATCTAAACCTACCCTCTTTCAGTTTAAAGCATTTCCCCTTGTCCTATCACTACATGCCTTTGCCAAAAGACCCTCCCCAGCTCACCTATAGGCCCCTTTTACATACTGGAAGGTGCTGTAAGGTCACCTCGGAGCCTTCTCTTCTCTGGACTGAACAACCCAGATCTCTTTCAGCCTGTTGTCATAGGAGATGTGCCCCAGCCTTCTGATTATCTTTGTGGCCCTCCCCTGGACTCGCTCCAGCAGGTCCATGACATTATGTTGGGGCCCCCAGAGCTGGATGCAGTACTCCAGGTGGGGTCTCACAAGAGTGGAGTAGAGGAGGAGACTCACTGGCTCCTTCCTTTATGTGTAGCCCAGCACACAGTTGGCTTTCTGGGCTGCAAGTACACATTGCTGGGTCCTTTCGAGCTTCTCATCCACCAATAGCTCCAAGTCTTTCTGCTCAAGACTGCTCTCAATCTCTCTGCCCAGCCTGTACTTGTGCTTGGGATTGTCCTTTTCCCTAGGCAGAACCTTGCACTTGGTCTTGTTGAACTTCATGAGGTTTGCATGGGCCCCTCCAGGGCTTTTTCCCATGGTACTCTGCCAAGCAGATCTCTGAATAGGCTAAAGTCTGCTCTTCTGAAGTCCAGGTTAGTGAGCTTGTTGTGCACCCTCTGGTTGCCCTAAGGATCTTGAACTCCACCAGTTCATGGTCACTTCATCCAAAGCTGCCCTGGAAGTTCACATTCCTCAGAAGTCCCCCCTTGTTGGTGAGAACGAGGTCCAGAATAACATATCTTATTATGTTGTGTATCACTTAAAGGAGGAAGTTATCAGCAACGCAGTCCCCGAAACTGCTGGATTGCTTATGTCCTGCTGTATTGACCCTCCAACCAATACTGGGGTCAGTAAAGTCCCCCATGCGGAGTGGGCTTGTGAACCTGAGGCTGCTCCTATCTGTGTGTTAGAGGGCCTCATCTGCTTGGTCTTCTTGGTTGAGTGCCTGTAGCAGGCCCCCACCATAATGACACCTGCCCCTGCCCTCCCTTTAATCTTGACCCGTAAACACTTAATCCATTCCTCATCCATCCCTAGGCAGAGTTCTGTGCACTCCAGCTGATCATAGACATAGAAGGCAACACCCTGTCCTCACCTGCCCTGCCTGTCCTTCCTGAAGAGCCTGTATCCTTTCATTCCAGCACTGCAGTCACAGGAGCCATGTCCTTGTGATGCCAATAAAATCGTAGCCCTCCAGGCATGCACGTATCTATAACTTATTTATTCCCCTTGCTACATGCTGCTTGCATAGGGGCATTTAAATTTTGCCCCTTATAAAGCTGTTTTAGTAGCTGGAGTGGCTGTAATTCATTTGTGGCGATCTTCAGGTGCTCTCCTGTTGATCTGTGATCTCTTGCCAGAACTGGCATCAAACTGGAAGAAGTGAAACTGAAAGGATTGAGGCCCCTTTCTCTGGCAACTTCAGTTGAAAGTCCTCTTCAGCAGCTTGGCAAACCTATGATCAAAAAATGCTGTTCCTCTTCTCTCCCATCAGCCCCCAGTAGACTGTTTCTCAAAGCAAGTCCTGTGGTCTAAGCAGCTGGTTCCCTGGCTGTGGCACCAGTCCTGTTACCATTTGTTGATTCATGAGAATTGACTGGCCCTTTCAAACCGCTTCTCTTCAACTGAGAGAATTGATGGAAAAACTACCTGAGCTCTAGAGTCACTTATCGCCACTACTGGGGCTCTGTAATCCTTCTTGATACTTCAGACTGGTCCTGGCTCTATCACTGGCTCTCAGTTTGCTCTCAGAACACCCACCATTGAGGATCAGGAAGGTTGAGGACCCCTGGCCTGTGCAGATGTTCACAAAACAGTTCCTGGTTGCTGGGTTAGGGGGACTTCAAGTTTCTCCACTCAACTAGTTCTGAAAGTTTGCTTGTAGACCAAGTATTGCTCATGATGAAGGACACTTTCACCTGCTGCAAAGCTTAATTTTCTTCAGAAGGGTGGAAAGAAAGCAAAAGTGACAAGGAGGACTGCTTTGACACAGAACCCTTAAATGAAGCATGTGTGGACACAACCCCTGCCTATACAGATGCCCTGTTTACGTAGCGGGGCAGTGCTGCTCTGAGGGTGGGGAATGTGTGTCAGCTTGTGCAGGGGATGGGAGGTCTGAATCCTGTAAGTCCACCTCGACATGCAGGTGGAAGATGGGGGCTCAGCCCTGCTCAGAACCTGCCATAGACCCCTTTCGTGGTTGGCAGCAGAGCATGATGTTTCTTCAGACTTGAGTCTTCATTTGCATGATGGGAATGTTTGCCCACTTCCACAAACTGTTTTCTTGCTAAATTGATTAATATTAGAGACGGTGCTGTTGGAGGTGCATAGAATAGTAAATGTCCTGAGCTAACTGTTGCTCAACTTTGATCAAGTTGCTTTATCTATAATTCTTTTAAAATTAAGCTGGAGTGATCTAGTCCCTTAATTTTGTTTCTATTTGGTTTCACTAGGCTTATCGGTTCTCTAGAGGCAAGGTGTGGGCCATGATTACGCTTCTCTGCCTCATTGCTGCCATTCTGTCTGCATTTTTGGACAATGTTACCACTATGCTGCTCTTTACTCCAGTAACCATAAGGTATTTTATTGTTATGGTTTTGGATTTGGTCTTTTATAGCCAACAATCAGTAGTAGATGTGTGCAAAATGCTTGTCTGGACTTTTTTTGATCATCTAAATGGAAATCAAATCTTCAGATGCTCTTATTGTAGTGGAATAAAAAGCTAGCACTTTCAAAGGGATGGGTTGCCTTTTCCCTTTGCATTAATACTGAGCACATATCTGAATCCTGCTATACTGCCTTGGCAGCTAACTGTTCTCGTTTGTCTATATCTTAATTGCAATAAGCATGTTGCACCGAATGTTACAGTAGATGAAAGTTTCTTCCTGTAAAGCAGGGAGAATTTTTTAATTAAAACTGCCTTATCCTTTGCTGACTAATATCTAGACACAATTTTAGATAGTAATTAATCTTTTAGTGAGATTGTTATCTCTTCTAATACTAGTGGCAAATAAATTAAAAAATAATGTCTGGATTTCAACTAACGGCTTTGTTTTGAAATATGAGACTCTGAATTTTCTTTCTGTTGGTGATCATGTGATTGGAAGAGCAACTGGTTAATTCCACATTTTGAGATTAGGTATTTGGAACTTTGAACAGAGAGCAGTGAATTTAATTACTTCAGATTTCTGTAAATTACTAGCACATGATTGGCAACTACATTTAATCAATGTGGGATTATAAAATACTGTTTAACCTGAATTTAACCTGTGTGTGGTCTGGCAAATCTGCTTAATCCTATTCAGTTTTGGAGAGATCTAGTGTGTTTTTAAAATGATCCTGAGGATGCAATGCTTGCAGTCATTATCATGTTAAAGTATACAAAATTCTACTAAGATACGCCCCCACTTTAAAAAGCAGTGTAAAACAATAAAAAACAATTTTGCAAGTGGAGTTTTTTCTAGACTGGGAAACAGCTGGTGATTGAAAGCTCCATTTGTCTTCTGCCTGATTATCTTTTCAAGAAATGGCTTTGCCATACCCCAATCAATTATTCACCTTTAGCAGGAAGCAGCACTGGAACTATTGAACACCAAGTTTTCTTTAGCTGTGTTGCAGAATACTTTGAATAATCTATTTCACAGAATATTCTGAGTTGGAAGGGACCCACAAAGATCATCGAGTCCAACTCTTAAGTGAATGGCCCATACAGGGGATTGAATCTGCAACCTTGGTGTTAATAGTACCATACTCTATCATTGGGAATGGGTTGAAATGCAGACATGAATGTAGCATGAAAGCTTTTCACAGGCAGAGCTACTGTACCATTTATTGTGTTTTCAAAGAATCATAGAATAGCCCAGGTTGACAGGACCTTGAAAGATCATCTGGTCCAAACTTTCATGGGAAAGGAAGCCTAGATGAGATTATCTGTCACTCTTCAGTCACATCTTGAAAACCTTCAGTGATGGGGACTCCATCATGTCCCTGGAGAGGTTTTTTCCGTGGTTAATTGCTCTCACCAAGATTTTTTTTTTCTTAAGTTAAAATCTCTCCCTTATACTTGTTGCGCCTTGTCTTCTCCATGTGGATCCCTGTGAAGTGAGAGCCGCTGCCTTTGTAGCTTCACTTTAAGTAATGGACTTTTATACCAAATATATACTAAGTACTTTAGTTTTATACTAAACAAGCTTGTAACATGGAAGAAGGGGAAATCCACTATGTGGGAAACATTTGTATCTGAATCACTATCAAAGCTAAAATAAAATTTTATCTCACCTACTAAAACCAAATAATTGCCTAGTTCAAAAAGCTTCATGCTGGGAGAGGGGGTAATTTTTTTTTTTTTTAAATCTTACTGCCATTGTATACAGCTTCTCTGTGTTGCACTCTGCAGTCATTGCCATGGAGATAAAGCTTGCAGAAAATAGTACTAACTCTATGAATATAAGGCTTTCTATTTCCTTTATAAGGCATAAAACATTATACCTGTTTTGATAAAAAAGTAATACTTTTTAGCTGTAGTTTATTTTCAAGTTACCTTGTTCATGGGAACTAGAAAAGGCTAAAGATTTTATACATGAATTATATAACGAGGGCAAGTAAACTGAAAAAGTGTGACCCTGCCATATAGCTAATGCGTTCTGATGCTTTTATACTTTGAGCTTAGCCTTCCCTGACTTACATCAGAGTTCTCTTATCAAGATATCACTAGGTCCATCAAAAAGAAAGAATCACTAAAAAAAAGTTAAGGTTATATTTTGAAATACTCAGAAATCAAGGAGCACTGAATGGAGTTAAAATTACAAGTACAGCTGTGGTCTTGTACCACAATTGATATATTTGGCCAGTTGTAGTACAAAGTATCCTTTAACTGAGTGATGGAGAAATAGTGTATTTTTGCACAGTTATTATTTTCTGGAGTTTTTATGTGCTGATATATATGTTATCTGACTGTTTTTTTCTGAGTTTTAAATTGACACTCTTCATGATAACATAAGTGGATCAAGTTAAGCTTTTGTGCAATACACTCTCTTCTCTTTGAAATATAGGTTTTAATAATACAGACTTAGGCTGAACAGCGAAGTTCAACCTTCCCTTCAGGGAAATGTGAGACAGCACTGCAGGAAGAGCAATACTGAGAAAACATTCTTGCTGCCCACTCTTCCCCCATCCCCTATTAGGTAGAGGAGGTAATAGTTTAAATGTGGCCTTCACCTTTATGTTCTGGAGTAATGCTTTGATAAGTTGTGAGGAGGAAAACAGTTGTTTCTTTATTCCTTAGCACTGATGTGTGACTTTATTACCAGAGCCCAAGTTTAAAGTCAAATGTCTACTTCAGAAATGAGCAGGTTATATGGGTTTGTGTGTAAATGTAATCTGTGGGAGTTGAAGTAATCTGTGTGAAGGTTACTGTGTAAGTGGGCTCTGAGCTGAAAAGGCTCATGAGGTTACTGAGTCAACCCCGATATTTGCCAGAGCACTTTAAGGTGCTTCTCATTAAAGAAACCTTCTACTTTTTCTTATGAAAGCAGCACCTTACTAGAAAAGCATTGAATTTTTTGGACTGCTAAGAAGATTTTGAGATTTTTTTAAATAATGAAGTATGTGTATTTTTGAGTCCTGTTGCACTACAAACAGAAATACTCATGGTCAAGTGTTATAGAGGGAGAAAAATAGGAACAGAATAAAGCAGATAAACCTAGGCTGAAAGCTGAAGTATCTAGTACGTGATTCATGGCCAATTGGCAGCCTTGCCAATCCTCTACCAGTGTTCCCCAGAAGAAAGTTAATCACCGTTGCTGAGCGCAGAGCCTGTGTTTGCCCAGAATGTTTTCCATAGGTCAGTGTAGCTTGGGGACCATGGTTTCAAAAGCTGTCCCATGCTGAAAATTTGAAATGCTATTTTCTGTGTAGTCCAACCCTTCTAACAGTTGATTACTTTTAATGAACAGCTTTTTAAAATACATTAATTTTGTGACCATTAATTATTGCATTATAAATGTAAAAAAATATTATCTTTCATTTATATTACTATAATTACTGCAGCACATATAATGTAGCACAACAAAAACTTTAACAATATACACACACAAAAATATTGAGTTTACAATCCTGCCATTTTTCCGTGAAATGACTGAATATTGTAATTTTTATACATTTTAAGATTTAAGGTACTTTCTTCATGGAGTAAGAAGTTAATTTCATTGTCTTTATACCACAGGCTCTGTGAAGTACTTAATCTTGATCCTAGACACGTCCTGATTGCAGAAGTAATCTTCACAAATATTGGAGGGGCTGCCACCGCTGTTGGGGATCCTCCAAATGTGATTATTGTTTCAAAGCAGGAGCTGAGAAAGAGGGTATGTACTTCAGTCTGTTTGGCTACTAAAATTAAGTAGTGATGTTGACTTATGCGGTGTTGGTCCTTCTCTTCCCCCAGACAGCCATATAAACAGAACATAATCCACTTTTTCTGCCATACTATTTCTTTTTAGTAGGATGATCAGACAGAAGAGACTGATCTTTTGGGGCCAAAATAGTGATGAAGAATAGACTTTTTGATATGGACAGAGAATACACGTTTCCTTTTTTTTGGTTCTTTTCAGTGAGGATTTCCTTATAGTGGCAAAGTAAAGAAAGAAGCAAAACAACATAGAGCTGCAGTGGGCATAACAAGTTGGAAAAAAAAAAGAAAAAGAAAACAAAGATGAAAATCCATCCATTTTTTCAGAATAGGCTTCCTCTCAAAAGTTAAATACAATGAGACAATTCGATTCCTTTACTGCCATTCAAACTAGAAATTGCCCATATGCTAAAACCTGTAATGTGAGAGGCTGTGTTGCCCATGCCACACATGAGGCACTTTATCCTTCAATCACAGTCCAAGGGGACAGGAGAGATGGGAGGAGGGTGGAGGCTCATCCCATGCAGCACTGGCTGCAGCTGGCTCCCACCTCTGGCCAACATTTTGGTATCTCCAGGCTGCAGTGACAGACTTTAACTTCCAATGCTTGGCACTTCTATTGTTTGCTGAGCATCTAGTGCCAAAGGGAAGGCTGTGGTGGCTGGTGCTGGGTGGGACTGCAGAAGACAGGACACCTGCCAGCAAGAGCATCGCAGTCCCATCATCTCCTCCCACCCACATGGCTCTCTCTGCCCTGGGGATAGGCAGAGCTGCTGCTGGCAGGTGTTCACGTTTGCAGCTTTCAGCATCTGCATGGAGCTGGTGTTTGCATGAGTTTACTGTGCTCTCAGCTACCGCTAAACACAGGGGCATCAAGTCCCCCTTCTGCTTCTGGCACTGTAGTATAAAATCCTAGGTTGGTTTTTTTTATATATTCATTTATTTATATTTTTATTTGGAGTCACTTATGTTTATATTACTCTATGAAAGAAAGGTATTTTCTAATTAACTGAATACACTCAAATTAATTAAGTACTGTCCAGGTTGGAAAATGTGTTTGAAAGTTCATAGTATTTAACAAACTGAATCCTTACCATCAAAATATTTGAAATGTGCTGCAATTGGCTTGTTTGGATGATGACTTTGAAGACTAATATTCCCAGCTGAAGTTTTCATAGCTACATTTTACATTCTAAATATGAAATCTATGCAGCTACTTAAAACTTCTGATCTAAAAGAGAATAATTTGCACCTGCCATGCAGATCATTTTTCTAAATACTCAGAAACTCATCACCTCTGTAGAACTTTTAGAAATGGCTATAAACATGGGAAATAATTAAGCAATCACACTGAAAAGAAACAATTGTACATTTCTCTTGAACGAGATAGTGATATTTTTAGGAGGACTGGTATGTATAAACACACTGGCAAATATGACATTATAGCAAATTCCGTACCTGAAACAAGCACAAAAAACTTTCCGGATGTTTTCACTCTGCCTTTTTTCAGATCTTGTTGCATCACAGAAATAATGTTGTAATAAAATAGACCAGGTTCAACACAGGACCATAGCACTTGTGCTGCTTCTTGTCTGTATCTCAATTGTTATGTTTTTGTATATAAATAAAAGAGGGTTAGAGACCTATCCTTGGCTCTGAGGCAGAGTGGCATGGTCTGGCTTATGTCCTGACTGCTTAGAGCTCACCCCTTCTAAAGGAGATTTGCCTGGAAGAGTGCTGGGAGGAGTAACTGGATAAAACCAAGAGTGAGGGCAGGGAGGGAGCTGGACCATCTGGCCTCTTACAGTCTGAACTGTTGAACTAATACCTCGATTTTGTCTGCCTGCTCCAGCATGCTTTCTTTTAATCAGAAGGAGAAACACAGACATTGTTGTCTTGGTTCTAAAACTACTTCTAGCAGAAGCTCTTGTGAAGAAAGGTTATACGAGCAACAACAGATCTGTGTCTAAAGTGCATGGGAAGTCTGCTACATTAGTACCAAGTAAAATTTTTTTTTTTTTTTTTTTTTAAGAATTATTCCAGTGGTAAAAGTTCTCAAACGCAGCAACAACATTTTGGAAACAGTCCTTCATGCAGGAATTTTTTTTATAGTATCTATCATGACATTTTCTATGGAAAATACCCGTTTTTCACCTCTTTTTACCATTATGGTCATGTTTTTGGACATTCTAGAAATTTCAGGAATTTTTTCCGCTTGATATTGTCATTGAAATTCCCTTTTCCATCGTCTTGCTCTTCCTTTTCACTGTTATTTTTGCACAGTAAGTACATGAGTACTTCGACAACTGCCCCTGCAAGAAGCTGAATAGTGAACTGCACTATGTAGATGATGGGGTTTTCTACTTTATTAGTTGCTATCAGGAGGAGAATTTTATCAGTCTTCCTGAATTTTTACTGCTGTATTGCAGCCTCTAAAAGCAGCCAAGTAAAATATTATGCAAGTGTACACATTCTCAGGAAACCTCAGCTTTTAAATCAGTATGAAATGAAGTGCAGCCTTGTTACTTTGGGTGCTTTTTTTGGGTTATAGTGCTAGAAATGTTTTACTCTTTCTTTACTGCAGTGCTGGAGAGATTTTCCTCCCTAGGTTCAGGGGAAAACTCACATCATATTAAAAATATTTTTATTTAAACTATGTTTGAATAAATAAGGTTTTGGTAGCATTTTCCTCATTAAAATGTAGGGATAAGTCTATTTGTCTTGAGGTGCAAATGAATGTCAAAAGGATTTTTCCTTTGTAGCTATGGTTAATTTATAATCCTGACATATTCCCTACCATCATGGCTGGAATCAATGGAACATTTGCATAATAGGTGAGGAACATTTGTTATATTCTTGCTTATTCTTAGTTGGAGTTGGAAGAAGTTCCACAAAATAGCATTTATGTTGTGATTTTAGGAAGGGAAAATAAGAGTTTTCATTAAAAGCAAACAGAAAACTTGTTCAGTGAATATAAAACTTTTTTTTAGTGTTTTATTATCTTCAGAGCGCTGCTACTGAGTGGCCATTGTTAAGAAAATTATATTTGTATCTTGAAGAGATATGTGCTTCAGAACTCCATTTTTATATGCACCATAGAGCATGAATCAGTTGGATATGGTCATTGCTTTCAGAAAGGTTGAACATCAAATCCTCTGTGTCTTGGAATTTCACAAGTATCTACAATCACACGTTTGAAATCAGGAGTTGCTTATGGTCGAAGCATAGGCTGTGATTACAAGTTCTTTAAAGAATGGATGGCGAATAGGTCTCCAGAGCAAAATGGTGGTGTGAACATAGTCATAGTGAACATGGGCACGAGCGTATCTAGCCTTAATCTGCCTGAAAGAAGTAATGATAAAGGTAAAGGCAGTTTTACCATGTGCTAGCCACCAGATTACATCCTTTCATTTAGCATGGGATAAACTTGTGCTGTTAATCTGATGTTTGCTGAGTATTTGGGGGTTTCAGCATCCCACTCAGAGTCATTCCTGCCATTGAAGAGTAATTCCCTGAAAAACTGACAGACATTAAGTTCTCCTGTTCTGCTTTTTAGAGACTCTCAGCCTTCACGTTGAAATTCAGAGTGATATGATATTAGTTGATAATATTTAATGAAAAATTGTGGTGCCAAAGATTTATGAATGACAGTAGGTATTTCTGAAAATAGACGAGAACATCCTGGTGAAATGGATTCCTGCAGTTTACTAGGCTGTTTTTGTTGAGTTTTCTGAATACAAGCTTGTTAAAACCTCTAATCAATTTGTAGAACTTACCCTTTCTGACAAAAGTGTCATTGATCCCTTTTCTCAAGAAAAAAGTCCAAGGTAAAGTACATGAAATAAAATGTATGGATTTACATCTGATTTCAGATTTTTTCCCATTTCTGCATGTAGTAATCATTAAAGAGTATAATGCAAAACAAAAAAGGAGCTTCATCAATGTCTCAGACAGATATTATCTTCATGTAACTGGGTTAGACCATCCATGATTTCTGGCTCAGTGACATCATGAGCAGCTCCCCTGAAACAATGTAGGTCTCAGTCACTCAGCTAGAAGGGATGTTTAAACGAGTGTAGAAATTACTCTTGCTCATCCTCTTTTTATTAGTTTTAAAATATTAAGTAAAGGGCATTCTGGCTAGAAGCACAGAATTTGCTGCTCCCTGAATTGCTGTACCTAGCTATAACTTTTGCTATCTCTTCACTCTAAAATGGCAGATTTCTTCTGGAAAGGTCTGAATTACTAGAATTTAACTTCACATCTCCACAAGCAATAAAAAAATAATACTCAAGATGATAAAAAGCTAGCACTTTAGGAAAACAGTATGATACTTCTCGTATAAAATTGATATATTTGACTTTGCGTTTTAATCTTTAAACCAAGGAAAGATGCCCACTCTCAGCTATGAATCTGTAGGCAGTGGAACCTTTAGGCTGTTGTCTTGCTACAACAAAATATTCAGATTTTCTGTTGACTGGGGAACAGGAGAAATTTGACACAATCAGCATAGCCCCAAGGAAGGGACAGCTGAACCATGTTTTGTATTTATCTGATTGAAATCTCCTGGAAGAAAAATATTTCTTGCCTATTGTGCATGTCAATTCTATTCCAATCTATTGTGCACAAAAGAAAATCTTTTTGAAAATGGTATTTTGTTGTATGCAGCAGACAGACATGTGGAGCACTTTAATGTGTTTTTACAATGCTGAATCCTGGCCCTGGCAGCACAGAGGGCTTGGAAAGCATAAAATGTGCTCTCCACAGACACAAAGGATATGAATATACGCTTTGTGGAAATATTCCATGTCCTTCCTGGAGCGTGGGAAGGGGAGCAGGAGCAACTGATGAAGCAACTGTGCCACCATCTATGTATCCTCTGCTGCACTGTTTGTATCTACTGTACAGTGAAAGCCCTTTAGTCTCTTAAAGATCTCCAAGAGGCTGCCAGTTGGCTCCTAGCTACCTGACAATGTCTGGTGTGAAACTGGTCTTCTTTTTCCCTGAGAGCATATTCTCTGTGCTGTAGAGAGGCTGGTGCTAAGCACCCAGCCCACAGCATCAGGATGGGCACGTGTCTGTATTGCAGTGTGAGCCTTTCTGACATCAGCCATAAAACGTAGTGCAGTTAGCAGTCCTCAACCTCCTCATGGCTACACGGTGTCAGTTGTCCAAGGCTAGTGATGATCAGGATTCCTTTTCACTTACTGTCTCTTGTGGATCAGTGCGAGGAGGTAATTGAGACAAAAGCCAGGAGCAAGGGATGGAAAAATAACTGACTGCAGTCTTGGATTATCACAGGCAATGCAGTCATGCAAGCTCTTTCCTGAAATAGGCACGCTCCATGTTAGAAACCTATTTGTTTCAGCTGAATTGGAAAGAGCAGAGCAGCCTGTTTTCTATCTCCCCAGGGATCTCAGAGATAAGAAAGATATCAGTGGGGTGATATTATGAAGTTTAACAAAATCCTGAATTTCAGCCCAGCTACTCTCTTTAAAAAGTTTAGGTAAGCTCTTGGATAGGATGCCAAAAAATCTAGTAGACAATTTTTTTCCTCTCTTATGATTGTGTCTGCATATCACTTTTAAGGCTTATCTACGTCATCTTTTATGTCATAAAGCTGTGTTAATCCTGATTTTTTTAAGAGTATTGTGATCTCCATCTCATTTCAGTTTCTTTCAACTATCAGTCAGATCTGAGACCTCCTTTTTAACCTCGGCATTTTAGTTTGCCTTCTAGGTTGATGTGATTTTCTTCATCAAGAAATTAGTTTTGTGGATTTGAAGTGACACATTTCTTGTGCTGTATTTTTTCAGAAGCTTCAGCATTGTGGCATTGCAGTAACAAAGCACAGTTTCTTTTTTTTTTCTCTGAAATTGGTGTGATAATAAAAACGTAAAGGCAAGTGACTTTGTATATCTGCATTTGTTTGCAAAGAGCTCCTTCCTTAAATTCAAGATACTTATGGGATGGAGATACTATATATTTAAACTCAAGAGTTACCAAGAATTCTTTGGGTTCCTATTCATCGTTTTTATTTCCTACTTTACCTTTATGCTTGTGTATCTTCACAGAGAATTTCTACTATCATACTTAGCCCCTTGGCACCTTCAGAATGTGGGCACATTGCTGTCAGCTTAAGAAAAGCTTCACCTCCACTGCTTTTTTTGTAAGACTAGTTTGAGTGCAAAAGTAATTTTCCTTATTTTGGTAATTCTGTATTCAGCATATTCTGTCCACTCCTAATTAGTTTATTGCTCTTTGACCAGCTGTTTCCCAGTCATTTTCTCTTTCAGAGGACAATTTTTTTTCTAGTTAGATTTAGGCATTGTTATTTTGGCTGGTGTAGCTTCAGTGTTTTTACAGCTTAATTCCTTTCAGCTTCCTAACTCTCTTTATGCCATTTCAGAGACATACAAAACTGAACGCAGATTTGGCATACTTCTTGAACTGTTTAATGGCACATTGTCAATAGCTGAGAAATTTCTGAACCAAGACCAATTCACCTTGCCTCTAAGGTTCTTATTTTACTTGCCAAAATTTTCTGATCTTTCTTTTTTGGCTATAGTCGTAGAGGCAACCCTTACAAAAAGTACTTTTACTGCAAATTTTAAATGACTGTCATTAAGGAAATAAACACGGGGGATGTGGACTTTATATATATTGGGCTCCAGTCTTACTAACCCGGAGACTTCACAGGATTTTTTTAAATTCATTGCTATTTGTAAATTTCCTAGAGTTACAAATGTTGATTTCATCCCTCACAGAAATGTCTCCTGTAGCTCTGAATCTTGACTTGATGCCCAGAGGCCAACCTTTCTAAGCATTTACCAAAATTGACTTGTAAAATCTTTCTTGCAGAGATGTCAGACACCTGACTGGCTGACCTATTACATAAGCAAACTGAAGGAAGGTACCTTATTTTCCTTTGTGGTGTCATAATTTTCTGTCCGATTCTTAAAAGAATCTCTTTCCAATTCCTGAAGAGTCTTCCTTCTGCTTTCATAAAAGCAATGGCTATAGCTGAGTTATAGCAAAAGGGCAGCAAGTGAAATGGTGTACAGCTTCACCTTTTAGTGTCTGGAGAGTAGAAGAGTCATGGAATCCACTATTATAAAACAGCTAAGGATGAATTTCTTTAGCTTATGAAGCTTAAACCTGTATTTTTAATAGAATCAAAGTCTAATCCTGGGTCTGCATATTTATGGTTTGAGATTTATTTAACTGTCTGCAAGCTATGGATTTTTTTGCCAAAGAGCACCAATCTTTATCTGGCTATGAAAGTTCTTTATGACTGTAATCAGTTTCTTGTGTCATGTGTCTTTTTATTATGCCCTATGGTACAATAGAGAAACTTTTTTTTTCTTTTTTGAACCAGAGGCATTTCAACTAGAAAATTTCCACATAAATTCTTTTAATAGGAAACAATATAGAAGAACACACATTTAAGGTAGCAAGCTCCTAATAGTCTTAACACATTGGAGGTAGCTTCAGCTGATGCTGCAAAGAAAGCGGTTTATAATATACATTGAAATCAAAGAAAGATCTATAGGAAGCTCATAGTTAAAAAGCAAGGGACAATAAAGACATAGAGGTGTGTCACAGAGAGCTCCACTAACTTGCTAGAGTCTCTGGGAAATCAGTGGATGCTCTGAAAATTCCATTTGGACAACCTGATCTATCCAGGGCTTGCTTTCTTACAAGTGTCACAGAGCTGCTCTGCTGGGATCTCTGGTTCAGGAAACCTCTGCTCTGTGAATATAAGTTAGTTCCTTACTACCGGAGTACTTGGATGTGATCCCCCTTGGAGCTTCATGGTTAACTTGTTTTGGGCACGTGAGTCATGACTACTTCAGAAAATTCCAGCCCAAAGGCTAACCCTGATCCACTACACTATGTGTAATATGTAACAATGGAATAGTTCAGTTGAAAGGGACTCTAGAGGTCACCTAGTCTAATGTCTTGCTCAAAGCATGGATAACTTCAAAGTTGTAGGGGGAGTTGTCACTATTCATTCTTATTACTTGAAAACAGTAGCTTTATATGTTCTGCTTAACTTTTCTGAGAACACCATCATTAAAGGGTTTCATTGTGCAAAATGTATAGAAGTGTGTCCACTTACTAACGAGGCAGAATAATAAACAGAATATTGACATATAATATTTTTATTGTAAAATAATGGTTCAGGTAGAATTATTGTAAAAATGTGTTGTCATCGGTTTAATACAGAAGTTGGTCATTAAAATGTAACTATTTCAGAGAGTTAGTGAGTAAGTGAGAAGTGAAAGTTAATAACTCAGTTTGGTTTTTGGGTTTTTTTACTATCCATGTCAGGAACACTAAATGTGTTTCAGAATAATTTGCAATGATATGTTTTAGTTCTCTGAGTTCTATTGTAATGTGGCTTGTCTCCTTGAAACAGATGGAATGCAGAAGATACTGTACCTGGAACTTACATGATTGCTTTATACTTATTTTTTATTGCTAAAGTACATACAGATGAATAGCTTTCCCTGTAGGTAACATAGAAAAATAAGTGATTTTTAATTTAGGTTTTTATTTTTATTTTCAGGGATTGGATTTTGCAGCCTTCACAGGGCATATGTTTGTGGGTATCTGCCTTGTTGTTCTGGTCTCCTTTCCTTTTCTCAGACTTCTTTACTGGAACAAAAAACTTTACAATAAGGAGCCAAGTGAAATTGTTGGTAAGTGTGAGCATGAAATAAAGTTATTCTTGTTACACTGAATATGTGCTAAATGGAAACTGAATACAATGCTGTCTTCAGATAGACATGCCCACTCTCCTTCAGTCTGTGAACAATAATTTTTCAACTAATAATTTGGATCTCATTTTTAGTGGTGATATTTTCTGATTTTTTGAAATTGATGTCTTTCTGGTGCTAAAATTGAGGCTTTGACATGAATTATTAAATATCTTTCAAAATTTGCATGGATATTTTGCATCATTTATTATAGCCATAAGCTTGAATACCAGGATGATCTGTATTGCAACAGATAACATCTGCTCAAGGTGCTGAGTTCACAGCGTAGATTTATAAATACCCCAGGTTTCCCTTGTGACAGGCATTCCCTCACTGCTGGTTTTCTTCCATTGGATTTTTTTCAGCAGTTTTTTTCCTGGCCTGTGGTCAGTGAAAGATGTTTCATCAACGTAGAACTTTCCAAGTTCTTTCCAGCTTGCCTCTGTGGCTCTCCCTACCCAAAGTCTCCCTGGTGCATAATTCCTACAATTCAGTAGGACTAATCTATGTTATTTTACATTCCTCACCTCAGTAATCTCTACAGCTGTTAAAGCAGTTTTGATGACTGTTGACTGTGTAGGTCCCTTTTTGTATTCTTGCTTTCATGTCTTTCTATTCAGTCATTTTGAAGTTTTCATCATTGTTCTAGGGCTCTTTCAGTGACTAAATTTAATAATAACCCTCAAACGTTTCCAATTTCTTTATGAGGTAAGAAATAATTCACTAAGTATCATTTCTTAGCAATCTTTGTACAAAGACAGCCGAGTATAACTGTTTCTTCCCTGGGATTGATGCTTTTTTCACTTCTGGCTGCAGAAGACTTAGGATCCAGGCTTCCAATGACCATGCAACAGGTGTTTGAATGTGCTGTATGACACCTCTGAACGTGGGTGTGTGGTGTCTCTTTAGCATGGGGAGGTCAACTTTTGATACAGTTGATCTGTCTTGGCTTAATTTCTACTCTGTGGAGAAAGATAAGTGTTCTTAAAGACTCAGGTAGCTTTCTATGATAGAACAGATATATTGCAGCCCCCAAAAGTTACTTCTCTCTTATGAGTATAAGGGGAGTTCAAGGTGAACAACTTGGTGTCAGAAACCTTCATGATAGGTCTCTGATAACAACTCATTTAGTCAAAATAAGTACCACTTGTAGAGCCTTGCCTTGTTCCAGGGAAAATTTGCTTTAAGAAAGGCAGAAGTGACAGTCCTCTCCGCAGTGGATTATACCATGTCTCTTGAATCCCATCTGATAAAAAGGTTAGAGAAAAGATTTCACTGCTTAGGAAGTTCTTGTGAAGACATTTGGTTTTGAGGGACTTCAGTGCCCATTCAGCACAAAGTGCACTCAGCTTACCTGTTTATATCTCTAGGGCCCAAAGTCTTTCCCAGTATTAAGATCCAAAACATTTCTGAGGTGTTGGAGAGGTTATACTACCTAACTGTTTTCTAACAGAACTCAGGAGAATCTTTTTCTTGGGGAGGAAAAAGGTTTTTTTGCAACCTCTCAGATAAAATCCTGTGTAATCCTGTGTAATCATATAAAACGATGACTTTGCCTGGAAATACATTATTAAGTTCTTGGTATTCAGCATTTTTTGTAAATTCCCAACTTTCTTATTTAAAAAAGTAAATTAATCTACTTTTATTAATGTCTTATTTTCTAATAAAAGTCTTAGCTTCATGAACATTTCCATTAATAACTAGAGCTATGATATACTTATAGATCTGTAAAAGTACCAGCTTGCAAGGGATTTTGAGATGAGTCATATCTAAGGACCAAAAAAATTCATTCTGCCAACTGTATGCAGTATTGATCTTGACATCATAGCATTATTTTGTGAATATATATTTTAGAAAATAGAATTGTTACTTTTTTCTTTCGGCTATAAAATTTTAAAACATGTTTTGGATTTTTAAGAAATCAAGTATGCATGACTTACTGTTTAAAATTAATTTGAATAGTATAGTTTATTCACTAACACAGTATTTTTGCCAGTGAAACACTGTACTAGTAAAACACTGGCTAGCATATTTTCCTCAATTAATTTCTTGGTATCTTTGTTACTTGCAGCTTAGTCTGTTCTGATGTAGCAGTCGCCTAATCAGTATACCATGTATTCTTATAATCAGGTGCTTGTCCTTTGCTGCAAACCTAATCAGTAGCTGTTCAATTAGAGTAAGTACTGAAGAGCCACTCCTTCTATTGAACATTTCTGCGAAAAGCAAAGAGAAAGAGACCAACACAGCTCCATTAGGAGATAGCTGTCCTGGTTTGGGTTTGCAGAATACATTCTAAGGTGTTTTCAGGGGTCCTTTCATCTCAGGGTGCAATGATTCTGTGATAACTTCAAGTGGCTTGTTTGAAACAGCTGTTTAAACAACTTAGACACCAGCCTTCACTCACCCTGCTCCCAATTAGCAATTAAACAAGATACCTGAGATTTAATTAGTATATTGTTCTCCACAGGTGGTTTTTTTCCCTGTGCACCATGTGCCTTAAGTTTTTTTCTGTTGCTTTAAGCTACACAGATTGTTGAGAATGGATTAGTACTAATTTTAAAAAAGAGACAATGCTCGTATTCTGAAGATAACACTGTCAGCCTAATTTCAATGCTGCATGTTACTAGTGTCTCTGTTGGCTTTCAGACTGAGCTGCAGCACCTTTGCAGTAGTAACAATGCACGTTTCCCCCCCAGAAACCATTATCTGTCTGCAGTGGCTTTAAGCAGGACATATTACAGAAGAAAAAAGAATCAGAAAAACTGAGCCATGAGAGAAAAAATCTAACAGTTTTTAAGAATGAAGGGATATTTTGAGGACTTTTTTGTTCAGTCTTTCAGCTGATAAACTTGTTCCTTGTTCTGTGTGCTGCAGAAAAAGATGCTAGATTTAGAAGAGTAAGCTGAGAAGGTTTAAAAAGTATATATTTACCCAAAATAATATGTAAGCAGAAATAATAATATACGAGTGTAAGAGGAATTAAACTTACTGTTCCTACTGCCCCTCTGAAAACCTGAAATCAAAGTTTTTCTTTCCTTAAGAGTTGACAGTACATTACTTGGTTTCTGGGAAGAGTAAAAATACAATGTGTGTTAGCTATCAAGCTTGAAGATGTGGACATAAGTGTTTGGGAAGGTCTCTTTCCCCAGCAGAGTGGGTGGCATGTCATCTGGTGACAAGTATTATTATTGCCATTTTTGCCAAAGAAGGAGAGCTTTCTCCTAGCACGACAACTTCTTGGCACCAGCTCCCCATTTCTCCTCTGTTGTATCCTCTTGTTTCCAATTATTTTGCTGTCTGAAGGAGAGATCCACCCTTGAAGAAGGAGTGGTGATGCCAGGAGAGATCAGAGCCCATTATTCCCTCTGGTGTAGCTCACTGTCTGCAGCAGCTGGGAAAATACTGATGGTAGTATGAGAGCCAGCATGTAAAGCTGATAACAGAAGGAATTTTTTTATTAATCATAGTCATGTGTAAAGTGCTTAATGTGTGAAAAACACGGCGCTGTTTCCCACAACATGAAATGTGGTAACCAGATGAGTGAGCAAATATTTTTCTTTCTTCCATGTGAAGCCTTACAGATGCTTCTCAAAGAGAAGAAAAGGGAGAGGAGGAGGTAAAAAAAGAGGTTCCAGTTGAGCAGTGAAAACATAGAAATCTAGAAGAAGAAAGAAGTAGGGGAATGATGATTTAGGTTGGTCAGTTGTGCATTTGACAGGACTGTGATGCCTACAAGATGTCCAGGCATTGTTCCTGGATTTGGAATATGCACTGCTTGCATCAGGACTCATTTTGTGTGAAGCTGTGCAAAGAATGGCAGAGCTAAGGGCATGGTCAAGAAAGAAAAATAAGGTAAAACTGAAAAACTCATTTAACACTCAATGTCTGGTGAGTTTTCCCCTCAGTGTCCCATAGTGACTACAAATGTCTGCTATAGGGCTTCATGCTGCGTGTGGTTGACCAAGCATAGGCATCATTGACTGTAATTGTAGTTGAAGAGATGGCACAGTGGCATATAGATGGTGTAGCCCCAGTCATTATTATTTTGTCCTTGTGAACCCATTGCTTGTCATAGCTCTGACGTGCCTGCCTAGGGGAATAGTTCCTGTGGACAGGTGGCTCTAGTTAATGGGTTAAGAACTTTGTTGCTTTCCTAGGGAATGGGATATCTGGGTGGCCTCGGCATTCTCTAGCAGGCATGGTGCGTGCTATGCCCTGCAGTGTGATGTGAAACCTGTAGGTTTACTGCTGGGGAAGAACCACTGTGATGACTTGCAAGAGAACCCCAATACTGCTTAAGACACTCTGAACTGAAAAAAGTCCACATAAAATAATAATAATGTCCAAGGCCACAAGGACACTGCAGGGGCACCAGAGGGGACCCAGGATAAGGTGTTAAGTAGCATCAGTATGTGTGCTGCTTGGAGTCAGAACAGTCCTTAGTCCTGTTTTAGCTAATTCCATATTTGTAACTGTAGGGACCATTTCTTGCTAGAATCATTGAGAGGTACATCAATTGCACAACTGAATTGACAAATCTCAGTCCTGAGATATGTCTGTACCTATCTAGGTACTTTAACAACTGCCAGTAGTGGGGTGTACTCACTTGAAAGCTGGTTCAAGTGAGGAAACTAACAAGCAAATTATGAAGAAAATAATGTCCAAAGAAAGGAATATTTCAAGGTGTTTTCAAGCATTCAGCTCCAGGCTCAACCTGGGTGGCAGTTTTGCCATATGCACTGCATTCTGCTGTCCTTTCCCAGAGTGCTAATTTCTTTGGAATGTAAGGGAAGCATTTTTAAACCTTGAAGAACAATATGGATAGTAAAATGTGAGCTGGGTTTTTTCTTGTGTATTTCTTTCTTCTTTTCTTTCTTCTCTACAATCCAGTTGTATTTATTAAACCTCACTTATGAACAGTTAGCATTCTAACTCTCCTACTGTTGATGTTAAACTAAAAGATTCAGATTTCTTATTAATTGTCTTAGTATCCAATATAAGATCTTTCTGGTACATATTATGTCTTTTATTTGAGAGAACTGTACGACTTTCAGTCTCAAAGGAACTAGGTAGTCATAATGTGCCTTTAGACATTTCGTATACTCCTTTTTGGATAATATATCAGGATCCACCAGGGTCATGCCTTTTTATCCTTGAAAATGTCTTTTATTATTTGCACCTTCAATAGCTCTCCCAATGATCAGGAATGAAAATAAGTGTAGTTTTTTACTTCCCACAGATTGAAACTTTCTATATTTTTAAATAATTTAGATAATTTTATGCTTAAAATCCTGTGTATGTCCTTTGAACTGCTTTAGAGTTGATGGAGTATTCCTTTTGGAAAGAGAAAAACATTGATCTGTCATTTCTTGTCTTCAGATGATAAAAATAGTGTTCTGACATTGCAGAAAAAGGGGAGTATGGCAATCTCTTATTATTTGCTTAGTGCATTGATAATGTAGCCATCACAGTAAGGCAGCTGTAATATTACTTTACCTGTCTTATGCAGAAAGAAAGTATAATATAGTGTCATTTTGAATCAATAGAGCAGAACTTCACAATTTATTACACACATTTTTCATGGAAGGGATCCGTACAGAAAAATCACTGGTGGAAAGTTAAAAATTAGATAGTGATACTTCTTGTTTCTTTTAAAGCACTTGTGCCCCTCTGTTTTTGTATGTGAAGCTCAACTGTAAATGATATATACACTGGTTGGGAAGATCGGGCCTTTCCACTGAGAGTGCTTTGGTGAAACTATGACAAATTTTTTCATTTTAAGCTGATGGCTCTGAAGTTCATAAGGTCTTCCTAATATACAGAGCTTAAAATAAGTATTTAGGTTAACACATGGTCTGTTTTTGTTTGCTGCAGAAAGCTTTCACTGTGATGATGTCTCCAATACAAGTGTAATCTTCACAAATTGGGGAGTTGCAGTAGATGAAAGTAAGGGACAAAACCACAGGGACTGAAATAAGTTTGTGGCTGTCAGTCTGACTTACTCAGAGATGAGAACAGAGCCCACATCACCCGAGAGAAATATCCCACCTGTCATTCAGGGACAAACTGACTGAAGAGTAACGTGTGTCTTTATCAACCATCCTGAAATGTTATGAGAAATCTAACCCTCTTTAGTATGTATTAAGTTGACTATTCCCTTATACGATGCAGGACTGGGACTGTAGTGTTGTAGATTCTTTCAGCGGCTAAAATTACAGAGGGAAACCCAAAGCACAGTGAGGAAAAACTCCAGTTGCTTTTTGAAGAATACCTGCTATTTGGCAACTTTCTTAAGAGCCTGACTCCTGGGCCTGCTGCAGCCCACCTCAGCTTGCCCAGAAGATGACTCCTGGGTGGTGGCTTAGGTGTGTGGCACCCGCTGAGCTTTCCAGTTTTCTGCCCAGGCTCTGGCTGCTCTGCTGCAGGGGTGAGGACATCCTGTGATTCCTGTGTGATGGAAGCAATCCCATGCTGCGTAACAGAGCTGGCGTTAGGTGCTTTAGTGAACAAATGGGACCCCAGCTGTTGGACTAAATTGAAAAGCTTAAATAAATGCTCTCTATTGCTTTGTGCAGCATAGTGCAGATTTCTTGCATTCCATTGCAAGTATTTAGCTGAATAAGGTAAAGCATATTTTCTTGTAGTTTTGAAGACCTTGCAATGTTTATGCCTCTGCTTACCTTTATCCACTATTGATGAACTATTCAGAGGAATATGGACAAGAAACTTTCAGTTGGGAGTTGTTTTTTGTTTTTTTCATTTGTTTGTTTGATTGTTTGTGTTGGGGTTTTGTGTGTGTGTGTTTTGGTATTTTTGTTTTGTTTGGGGGTTTTTTGCTTGTTTTTGTTTGTTTGTTTATTTGTTTTTCAGGGTTAGAGCCTTTCACTTTTGGATTAAGTTTCTGCACTTTTAAAAAGGAGATGACGCTTACTTGCCATCTAAAAATGCTTAGAGGATTGTTTGCATAATATGAGGGATTTAAAAATTACTAAAAGTTATTACTAGGTTAAGCTAGAATATATGATACCTAATTTGCTTTACAATTAGCATTTAAACAGAAATATTCTCATTCTGAGAAGCTAGGTAAGAAAAATAATTGCTTTACTGAAAATAGTTAAGCTACAGTAGCATGTGGAGAAAACATCTAACCAAAACATTCAGAGGAACATGTAGGTTAGTCACAACTCAGGAGTGCAAACTTGTGTTACTTGCAAAAAGGTCGTTAATGTATTTAGTGCACGAGCAAGTTAAAAATTGCCTTTTAATGACAATTCTTATCATCTCATCAAGGTTGGTCATGCTCTTCTGAGTATCTTCAATTAACAAAACTGGCCTTTTCATATTCTAAGACTAGAAATTAATTACATTCAGTTTTTGAGGATGTCTTCTTTGTTATTGGCAGTCGGGTGGGAGGGAATGTGTGATTACTCGAGTGAAACTCAATCTGACTATTAATTGTCAGATTTCAGAAATAATATGCATTTTTAAATTAAGCTTAATATTTTCTAAAATCCAGAAAATGTTTTATAAAATGTCACAGTCCATCTCAACAGCTGGAATTCCATTAAATTCAGTGGGTTCAGGTATCATATTTCTGGTTTCCATGATAAAATATGATAAATGACAAACCAAAATAGATTTACAGCATAGGGTTTACATGTTTGATGATCCTTTATTTGATTCTATAGCTAAGCGAAAAATTATTATTTTCATGTTCTGTGGAAAAAAAATGAGGGAAAAGAATACAAGACAATTTTTGTGAAATAATAATGCTAGGTGTATTGCTGTGATGCCTCATGGGCTTTATGAATGTACCATGTTCACAAAGATTTTAGTATCATAATGGGCTGAGTTCCCTGACTGAGCTGCAGCTCTCCTGTCTTCTTGTACTCCATCCAGATCACTGCATATTAAATTTAGCTTTGCTTCTATCACTTTGACTACTACTACAATTGCAGTTAAATGTTAATTTAGCTGCTTTAATGATAAACTGCCATGCTACACATGTGCCATTTTGGTTACTAGCAATGGACCTAGCAGTGGAGGATAAATTGAATAGTAGGTTGATCCACCATAAAGCTAACTGTGCAGACTGGGTTTGTTGGAAGAGTGAGTGAAGAGAGCTCACCCTGGTGTAACATGGCCACTAGACCTCATCTGAGGAGAGGACAGGAACTTATGGACATGGAGAAACAGGGTGTGAGACCTTCCTATTCACTGGCAGCCAAATCCTGCCTTTGTGCTGTCTTGGCCATAATTTCGAAGTGATTGATAAGATTCTGCAGTTGTATTAGGCCTTTGTCCTTGTGTAACATAGTATGTCATAAAATATCAGATGTTCCCAAACTCTAGGTGTTGCTGCCTAAATGGTTCTGCAGAAATATCGTGAGAGAAGTATAGCAAGAAGACCCAAAGTATTTTGTCCATGTTCAGAGTTGTGGCTGACTTCATGGTCCTGCATTATATTTCCTTCGAAACAAAAACTACTACTAATAAATATGTGTCACCTGATGCCACAATGAGCTATTACAATAAGAGTGTGGATGAAAGAGAAATAGGAGAATGATTCCACGGGATGACCTAGAAAACCTCTTTACAAATTATTACTGTACCAGGAGTCAGTATAAAAGATGTATCAACTGTTCTCATTTCCAAAGCAGGTCAGATGTTCACATCCTTGGGATGTTTAGAAAACTAATGACTAAAAAATCAAGCATGGTGTACATAAAGGCCATGTATATACGCCACACATATATTTCTAACATAGATCAGAAAGCACCAGGCCGATTTTGCACTTTCCACTCTGCAGGTTTGTTTGTGGCACAGCTATAGTAACGATAGCTGCCTCTTTCTGAAGGAGAGAAGATAAAGATTCTTTGTATGAAAATAACTGTGAGGGATTTGCATCTCAGATGGTGAATGATTCAGCTTCCCTCTATCAGCAAAACCCTTGATGAAATTTCACTTGGAAAGGATGGGAGGAAATGCTATGGCAGGATGAACAGATGTCATCAGAAAAATTGTTGCAGCAAAGGCAAGCTATAGGGAAGTAGAACAGCAAACTGGATGATCATGTTTCATGAGCATTTGAGAGAGAAAAACACAAAACTACACTCTTGGACTGAGGACAGTTTCAAAGCTACAGTCCAACTAACTCAAAAATCATGTAAGACAGAGGTACAGAAAGGACTTTTTTTTCTCTGTGAGTGGAAAATTGCTGCTGATATATTTGTGGGTGTCACAGATGTTGATGCAAAAGTAAATGATGACCAGGAGAGGGTCTCTACACAGTCACAGGGATCCTTTGATAAGCAGGACTTATCCACGTTTTAATATAATTTTGTGTCAGATTATGCCCCTGGAATGGATCACCAAATGTATTGCGAAGGAAAGTGGTAGATTCTGCACCTTTTTGACATCTGTGGTTCAGTTATTAATCCCTTTTGGGAAGAAGAGCTTTAGTTGAGCGCTTGTTGTTTACTAACCCCAGTATAGTCACTGGGTTTTCAATAGCGTGAATTTATATTTCTGGTCTTGCATGTGAAACTTAGGCAAACATTACCACTTTGACTGATATGTGCTCATCTATAGACAGGAACCATGCAAAATATCAGCCAGTTCCTGTTCAGATCCCTTTTTTTTTTTTTCTTTTCCCAACTATGCAGACTCTGGATGCACTTTTGCTTTTAAATGTTTGAGCTCTGTCAAGTCTAATTCCTTGTCATGGTCAATCTTTACATGATTCACTCTGTATTATCATTATAAATACTTAGTCACAAAGGAAAGTGAGGAATTAAATACATTTAGTACTCTTTTTGATAGCAGATACCATGAACCATTAGGGATTCACAGCAGAAAATGTTAACATCACTGTCTACATCAAAATGTGTGTAAGTTTTTCTTATGTTATTACATAATTTATTTTTTTATAAATAATGCATATGGTTTGTTTACATGATGCAAAGTCTTTCACATCCATTTTTTTAGGATAAGAGCAATTTGGTGATTGCACAGGGATCTTAAGATATAAAGTCTTGAATTCTTGACACATTGTCTTTAATGACAGGAAATTTGAGTGGAACAGAAAAGAAGGGTGAGGAAACATCCTGTTGCTTCAACAGGAAGCATTTGCTCTGACAGTTTCTGAATGAATATTCTGCTTTTATTTCTTTAGTGATTTCCTGTCATGTTTAAAGCTTTTTTTCAGTGGGCCCATTTTAACATCCTTCTTGAACAGGATGAATGTTTTTTGATAATTTTACAAGGCCTCGACAATACCAGGAAAAAAAATTAATCAGAAAGGATTGAAAATCCTGACAAGATTTTCGAGTCTGATTCCAAAGAGTTAATCACTCTGCCTGAACTTAGAATCAGATATCGTCCAGGTCAGCACAAAGGTGATGGTAGCTGTGTTTGCACGTATTTTCAGTGCCTAAGAATGAAGTCCTCTTAGGAAACCAATAAAATATTATTAAAAAATATTCTTTTATTCAGTGACAAATTTCACTTCTGCCTTACATCGATAAAATTGCTTGTATGAACACAGAATGAATGAAAACATGCTGTCTATTCTGAATGCAGTGAAGGGGTGTTTGCTGTAATTGCTAACTACAAAGTGAACTAGTATCTTGTTAGCAGTATAATAGTGTATGCTGACAGTTTATGTTCTGATGAAAAATGAACGTGCTACAATTTTAGCCCTAAAGCTTGTTGAAAGCATTTGCAGACATTTGAAGTCAGTACTTCTTTTTCTTTGAAAAAGGACTTTGAGATTAACTTACTTAAAATTTTGAAAAAATTTCTATTTATTTTTCATTCCCTTTAGTTCTGCAAAATTAATAACAAAAGCAGCTTCCCAACTGGAAAATTGTTGGGAAACCACCCCAATAATTTTAACAGCTTTGAGTCCAGGGCACATTACGCATATTTTGTGCGTCTCCGGTCTCATATGCATTGGACCTGATGTTGAAGGAACTTTGTTTCTTTTCAGAGTTGAAACACGAGATCTATGTTTGGAGACTGACTGCACAGCGCATTAACCCGGCCAGCAGAGAGGAGACCGCTGTGAAATGCCTCTTGATGCAGAAGGTGCTGACTCTGGAGATGCTCCTGAGGAAGAAGCTGAGGACATTTCACAGGTAAGCAAGGACCAACATGTTCCACCTCCCCTGCTCTGACCCTCCGTGGGGTCAAGCTGCAGGCAGAGGCCATTTGTTGCATCAGCAGGGAGCTCCTGCTGATCTTAGCCTACAGCCAGGAATGATAGTGGGGCTTTGTTAAAACCAGGGGTAACACTCTTGTTTGCTTCAATCAGCTCAGGGCTCATACCTAGAAATTTTAGTAATATCTGAAAATGAAGGCTTTCAGGCATCCTCACTGGGTTGAGACCTGTATTTTTAGCTCTCTTGATCAGATGAGTGTTGGGGTAGTTAGGAAACCACCTGAAGCCTGAGTAAAACCCAAAGTATTTCAGGACAAAACTGATGTGTAAATCCTGAAAAACATATATCAATGTGACCCAAGTTTGAAGGCCTAGAAATTTCAGGTAGCTTTTGGTTTAAAAAGATCACAACTATGTCATCACATTTTCCTTGGAATTGTGACTCCAGCATAGTAAAATGCTGTAATTTCTCTTTTTTTTTTCAATTGAAAAACTCAAGTGTTCTTTAGTGAATTGCTGAGTTTGAAAAACCTGTCACCAGTGAATTGCTGTGTTTTAAAATTAATTCATAATCAAATTTTCAGTGGAAACCTGAGTGAAGACATAATTATCTGTATATATTATGTATAGAAAAGACGTTTATATAAACTAGGACTAACAAAAATTATAACCTTGTTTTGTTTACATTCCATTAAAAGCAGATGTTATGCCATGGAATTTTATGACTGAGAACAGCAGTGATAAATATTTTGACTGTGAATTGACTAAAGTGAAACTGTAATAATTAATTTTAATTAATAAACATGTTAATATGAGCGAGTAAAGTAAATATGATTTCTTAAACTATTCTAGTAATGATTGTTAATTTTTGCTGATATTGTGTACTTTGAATTGACAGTATTAAAACTTGCTTCCTTTTCAAAAGATTATAACAGAATATTACAATTTATAGTAATCTAAAAAAGGCACTTTTGAAGTATAAATAAAAATTGTTTATTTAATCTTGAAAATCAGGATTCCTCCAGCACAGCACATTTACAGCAATGTAAAAATTCATTAGCATTAACAACAGTGCTGCTGAACTGCAAACCCCAAGGCTTTTTGCTGGAGGGCTGACCAGGCTGATAACACAATAAAAGTTATTTGGATCTCAAAAACTTCATTATAAAATGCAAATGTGTGCCAGAACGTAAGTGTTCTGACTTGTTAATGTTAGTACACAACTCTTGTTTTATCCAGCGGGACACACGCATCAGCTCCTGAAACTGCTTAGAGAACTACATATTGCAGATAGCCACAACCTATACTGAGGTCCATACCCTGGAGTCTAGCTCATTCCCAGCTGGTGGCTTTCCATGGACAGAAGGGTTTATATATTAGTGGAGCTTGTTACAAAGTGGAGTCTTAAGTGAATGTTCATGGCGATTTTGCTGCTGTCTGTAAGAAGGCCACAGCTCCATTGTGGTATTAGTTATTCCACATGGGGAAAGAGGTGATCTATGTGTTATGAGAGGGATTTATTCCAACACTCTTGACAGAGCTCTGATTTCACTCTGGAAAAAAGCAGGTGTCATTTTCTTTCAGACAAATTTCACAAGAAGATAAAAACTGGGAAACAAATATTCAGGAACTCCAGAAAAAAGTAAGTAGATGGCAGTTCTTCTCAGAATTCATGTAAATAAAGCTATGCTTTTATATAGAGATAGTGCTTTGAATGTAATGAAAATTTAATAACTCTCATGATAGCAGAAAACTTGGCAGCCAGGGGTGCTGGCTTCTTGGTGGGACAAGGTTATTGATAATGAGGCTATTGATCATTGGGTTTTGTTAGGTTTTATACTTTTGTTCCTTAGAAAAATATAACTCAAAGAATCAATAAATAATTAATCACAGTTTTCTTAAATTTTTAATCTGTGGTCAGAAAGGATCAGAAGGTGTCAATAGGTTGTTTATAGCTGTAATGATTGATGATAGAGTACATTCCACCTAATGTACCCAGTGCTGACTCTTAATTTACTACACTGTGACCTTACAGGTTCTGTTTTTCAAGCAGGAATAAAGCACTTGCATAAATCCTATTTTTTTAGCTGAGCACACATTCACACCACCTAAATCTTTATACCGAAACCAAGGAGATATAAACTCTGTAGAGGGATTAATGTCTCCAAAATTTAATTGTCTAAATTTCACAATCTCTCTATGTCACTGGCATCATTAATGAATCTAGACCTGTTTCTGAGAGCTCAAGTCCTTGACTTGGATGCCCCTGTCCTGGGTGTCACACCAAACTACTGCAAACCCAACAGATTTTCTTACAAGGTTTTACACCTTTTTCAAGGCATTGCATAAGAGACAGATTTTTTTAAAGAACAGAGACTTACTTGTGTTTTAGTAGAGCTTTAAACTCTGAACAGGGGAGGAACTCAGTCTGGGAGAAGGTGACTCCCTGGGTTGGTGATGAAAGTGAGATCAGAGCAGAGAAACAAAGACAAAACAGAAAGCGCTGGGTCTGAGGGCACAAAGAGAATTGGCACAGGGAGGCAGGAGCTGGGCATGGAGGTATAGAAACTCCATAGAGATGATGGGCTTGGCATGTCCGTGAGAGCTGTACAGGGGGCATGAAAAATTTAACCTCTAGGGTATTTTATAGGTTTTACAAAAGAGTGATTTTGTGCAGGGTCATGAAACCACAGAATGCTCAGAATGCCCGCTGAGGTAGGAATTCCATTTCAACCCTATTTTTCCTAGTGAAATGAGGTTGTGATGGGGTTGGCTGAACACAGCTTAACATATACAGCAGGTGCTAGATAGTTGTGTGTCTTAAAATGCATTGGGCCACATATGTGTATTTTTCATAGGTATGCATAAGATGCATATCTATAAAAACTATTTAAGTAGTCTTGTCTTTTATACTGCAGAGGAATATACAATGCAGGAATGCACTTCACACATGCTTTTGTGAACTCTGTGTGTAATAGATAGCTCCTTCTTTAATAGTTATTAAATTTATTTTTGTGTCTGTTTGTCTACAGCACAGAATAACAGACAAAATTCTTCTCATCAAATGCCTGACTGTGCTGGGATGTGTTATTCTTATGTTTTTTCTCAACTCATTTGTTCCAGGCATCTACCTAGATCTAGGTAAGTTTCACAGTTTTGTTCTATCTAAATAAAACAAGCAACCTCCCTGAAAAAAACCGAACTGAGTCTGCATCTTCTGACTCTTCTCAGAAAGCCATTTTTCGTTTGTCTCTGGCCTTGCAATTCCACCAGGTTAATCAGAACAGCAATTTCTCAGAACAGGTTTTCAAATTCAACTCTTCAGAAGATTTTCAAAATGCAGTCACGTCCTGGTTACCCCAGGAGGAATAACTAAGAGTGCTCATGACTTCATTTTCCAGGCTTTTCAATACTAATAAGCTGGCTAAACATTACTGAATGAGCAAATTTGACCTTGGCATCATTGCACTGTACGTTTGAGTGAATGTCCAAGATGCATTAGAGAGATCAGAAAATAATCACTCCATGGAAGAACAAAGAAGTATAGATAGCTTATTAAGTATAAGAAGTAATATACTGAAGTATAAAACTTAAGTATAGACAGCTCTTTGTATAACTTCTAGTCTCCAATATTTTATCATCATAATAAATCACTTCTCAACATAAAAACAGGAAGACACTATTTCTGTGAACTGAAAATAGCTGTATGCATACTTTCTATATATAGACATATATGTGGAAGTTGTTATACAGCTAGTTCTGTATCTGTATGAGGGCAAGCTCTGCATGTCCTGAAAATAGAACCGAATCAAATCTCACATTTAACTGGACAGTCACAAAACCTACCTCTGCACTGATCAACAAAAAATGGATTTTTATTTTTTTTATGTTTGGCTGCTGAGCACTTCAAAGTTATGGAATTTCACATTTGTGGGTTTTTTCAAACAATTTGAATTTCCCCACTATGTACATCCATCTCAGTGGCTGAAAGATGTAACAGTCTTGAAGAGAAATAGCTCATAATCAATAAATAATTGACTGGACAATCATATAAACAGATATCATATTGACATTTCTTTTTGCTGTGCAAAATATAGAGCTAGTTATAGGTCTACAGTGGTGAGCAGGTTGTAAACAAGACCTTCCATTCTGCTGCTGACAAACTATTTGCCATGAAAATGTGTGACTTTAGTCCGTGAAGATTATTGGCTGTTAAGAAGTTAAGCAGTATACTGACACGTTATAACAGGAAAAGTACTATATTAATAAGGTATAGGAAAATGCAGAAATTGAAGAAATTTGAAGGCATTTGAATGTATTGAACCAAGCACGAGATCAAGAAAGAATTAAAAGAGAAGGCCTGGGAAATGTCTAGATAACCTTGTATTGTTTTATCTAAAGCTTTATTTTCCTGACCAGGGATGGAGCTAAGCTCTCAGTTTACAATTTGCTATGCATGGGATGTGAATAAGGCAACTTTAAACAACACGGTCTGTTCTGTATGATGAGTGTGGTGGCTGCTCGGATGTTTGTGTGTGAGTGTGGTGTCTGTGTGACCTGCAGTTGTATTCTGCCTTGACTGCTTAGCCCCTCCTAGCTGAAGCTACACTATATAACTCTGGAAAATCAGCATTAAAGCGATTTCTGTCGATCGCTGCGGGAATCCGTGCAATCATTCAGTCACATTTGAAGCTATGGTGGCTGGGAACATAAGAAAGGCACTCACGTTGACAATTTAAGAAATAAATTTAAACCCTTACTTTCCTCAGATAAGAGGCACTGTACCATATAGGATTTCTTGAATTAAACCCAACATCTTGAAGTCCTTTTGGAAAGCCACAGAGAGTCTGTAAAGACCAAACAGCACTGGTTGTGTATGCTCCTGGTAAGATATTTTTTCAAAACTGCAGAGGAGTTGGAGTCAATGCTAGAAGAAACATAACAACAAGTGATGATTTTTTGCCCCACTTTATGCCAATAAAATAAATGAAAACAAATGGAATGTTTGGCAGGATAGGTTTCTGTTATTCAGTAGCTGAGTAAAAATCTTGAAAGTAAATAGGGGCTGTATGTAGTCTGTATAATTTCTCCCTGTTCTGCATGTATGGCAAGCCTGTCAGATTAATGAATAAATGTTGCTAAAGCATCCACGTAATTTCTGCTAACAATTAATGCAACATGTAAACTTGTACTGAGAAGTTTACAGGTTCCATTAATTTGCAGGTTTACAGGTTCTCATTGTTGATGCCTGAATTCCACTGTCTTGGTGATAGATGTCACTTATTTATCATTACTGAAGTACTACTGCTCTGAGTCTCGGGGTTTTAGTCCTCCAGTGCATGGAAATGAATTTTCTAATATACGCTACATCTTGCACATTGTTGCTTTGGGTAAATTTGTTCAATATGTTTTTCTCATAAAAATGAAAGTAGATTGTAGTTCAGTGTTTAATTTTCTGCCAGAATAATGGTTTATACAGAGGCTGAAGTGTTGGAAATTTAATAACTTTAAATTGCATTTGGTAGAGTAAATTAGAAAGATTTTAGAATTCTTTATCTGTTCCCAGCCGTGATATACTTTTTCATTATGAACTTGGAATCATCAAAATAATTTGAAGGTACTGACATTTTAATTTAAATAATAAAATTTGCACACTTAGCTGCCTTTTAAAATGCAGAACTCTTTCCAATTAATTTTTTTTGTACCTGTTCATTAGTTTATTTAGTCTAATTCCATGAAATGTCTATGTTAATAAAAGATTAGGACTGAGACTTTAAATAAACAGATACTACAAACTTTAAGATTCCTACAGTGCTTTTGTTTGGCCCCATGGAATTCTACTTTATTGATAGACCATTGATAAAACATCTGAGAAAAGATGACAAAAGATGAAAGTAGAACCCCTTTGAAGATTGTACCTGGCTTCTGTTTTGACTTTAACTTTTAGGCAGACATGTCATTGAGATCTCCCAAAAGAGACAAAAGATTTAAAAAGTAATATAAAGCAAAATTTTGTTGAAATTTAAGCTAGGGTTTTGGGTTTTTTTTTAATGGTGGATGCTCAAAGTGACTGGGTCAGAAAGAATACCAAAATCAATCTGTAGCCTAATTCCTTCTCCTTTGGTGGAGCAGGTCCTTCCCCTTTGGTTTAGTTTCAGTCAGTTCAATGAGTTGCTGAGCTGCTGCAAACTATGTGCAGTTCCTTCTAGGACCCATCATCTGTGTGGTCCTGCTTTTGTCTGACCCTCTTGGTGGTCTTTGCATGCAAGGCTGGTAGCCTGATCCTTGCAGAACCCTTGCTCTTGCTCCCTTCCACTTCTTAACATCTCTTTTCCAGGGCCAGGTTCAGTAGTTTCTGTGACAGGGTAAGGTTCTCTCCTACTTTTAGAAGGTTACAACAGATTCTGTTGCTCTCATATTCAGTGAACAAGGTGCAAGACCAAGAGCAAAGAGAAGACATGTTTCCTGCTTCATAGAGGAGATAATGTCTCTAATTTGGCTGCAGACTGCTGGAACCTGGGACGGTATGCCAGGAGAAATACAAATGTGGTTTTGCCTAATTTGTATATTAATTCCCACCTTATTGCCACCATTTTCCCTGTTGGAGACATGACTCTTGCATAGGTGAACCTACAGTGTTACCATCCATTGCTTTTTGCATGTTCCTTTGATGAATTATTTAAGCAAGGGGACAGGGAGAGATTTTTTGGACTAACTGAATTTTTCCATAATTTAAGACTGTCATTTGCTCACTTGAGGCAGCTGTCTTGGATTTTATTTTTTTTTTAATTTTTTTTCTTCTGCAGAGGGGTTTTGTCTTAATGCTATTGTCTGAGTCCATTTTGGTATCTGGTGCCATGGATGTCTGTGGTCCTTCAGACATCAAAGTTTGAGCTAATTATCCTCATCTACCCATAAAATAATCTTTGGGACTGGTCAATAATCAGTGGAGGTGTTCAACAGCTCTGCTGCTTGGCACTATAGGGAGAAAATTCATGTGGCCAAAGCTCAACTGGAGTTGAAATTGGCTAGAAATGTGGGGGAAAATAAAGAGTTTTTTCAAATATATTAATGGCAATAGGCAGTATAGAAATATGATTGGCCCGTTACAGGATGAAGATGATCACCTCAAAAGCAGGGATAGGGACAGAGGCAAGGCAGAGACATTTGATGCTTTCTTTGCCTCTGTCTTCAATTTGGATGATGGACCAAGGGAGTCTCAGTGCCCTGAGCTGGAAGAGCATGACTGTGAGAATGATCAACTCCCAAGTGACCCTGAAATCGTGCAGGATCTGCTTCTCCAGCTGGATCCCTAAAAATCTCTGGGGCCTCATGGCGTTCATCCCAGAATCCTCAAAGAGCTGGCTGACATCATCATAAAACCTCTCCCAATAAATTTCAAGCAGTCTTGGGAATCTGGAGAGGTCCCACATGACTGGAATCTGGTGAATGTTGTCCCAATTTTCAAGAAGGGCAAGAAGGAGGACCCTGGAAACTACAGGCCTGTCAGTCTCACTTCAGTGCCTGGTAAAGTTATGGAGAATATTATTCTGGGAAATATTGAAAAACACCTGAAAGACAACACAGTCATTGGTCACAGCCAGCACCGCTTCATGAGAGGATCATCCTGCTTATCCAACCCAATTTCCTTCTATGACAAGGTAACCCACCTAGCTGATCAAGGGAAGCCAGTTGATGTAATCTTTTTAGATTTCAGTAAAGCTTTTGATACTGTGTCTCACAGGATCCTTTTGACAAAATGTCCAGCCCACAGGTGGATAAACACATCGTGTGAGCAATTGGCTCATGGGTCGAGCACAGAGGGCAATAGTGAATGGGGTAACATCAGACTGGTGACCAGGCACTAGTGGGGTTCCACAGGGCTCCATCTTGGGCCCTGTGCTCTTCAACATCTTCATAAGTGACTTGGACACAGGACTGGAAGGGATACTGAGCAAGTTTGCAGATGACACAAAACTCAAACTGTTGACTCCCTCGAAGGCAGGGAGGACCTGCAGAGAGATCTGGCAAATTAGAGGGCTGGGCAATCACCAACCATATGAAGTTTAACAAGGGAAAGGGCTGGATTCAGTACCTGCAATGGGACAACTCGAGGACGTACGGACAGACTGGGGAATGAGATGCTGGAAAGCAGTGCCATGGAGAGGGACCTGGGGGTCCTGGTCAATGGCAAGTTGAATATGAGTCAGCAGTGCCCTGGCAGCCGGGAGGGCCAGCCATGTCCTGGGGGGCATCAGGCAAAGCATCACCAGCCGGTCGAGGGAGGGGATTGTCCTGCTCTGCTCTGCACTGGGACAGCCTCACCTTAGATATTGTGTGCAGTTTTGGGTACTGCAATATAAGAAAGTTACTAAGCTCTTAGAAAGTTTCCAAAGGAGGGCAATGAAGATGGTGAAGGACCTTCAGGGGAAGCTGTATGAAGAGTGGCTGAGGTCACTTGGTCTGTTCAGCTTGGAGAAGAGGAGACTGATGGGACTTATTGCAGTCTACAACTTCCTTCCGAGGGGAAGAGGGGGCAGGCACTGATCTCTGTGGTGATCATTGACAGAACCCTGTCACATTCCCAAAGGAATAGCCTGAAGTTGTGTCAGGAGAGGTTTAGGAATATTAGAGAAAGATCCTTCACCCAGAGGGTGTTCAGGCACTGGAACAGGCTCCCCCAGGAAGCAAGTCTCCCACAGCACCAAGTCTAACAGAATTTAAGAAGTATTTGGACAATACTTCAGGCTCATGGTGTGACTCTTTGGGATGGTCCTGTGCAGGGATAAGAGTTGGCCTTGATGATCCTTGTGTGTCCCTTCCAGCTCAGCATAATCTGTGATTCTGTGATTTATAACTAACCCCTGTTGAGTTACTGATAAACTTAGCCTCTTTATTATCTTCTTATGTATCTGTTTTAGCTGCAGTTACTTATCCTGTGGACTCTTGTCTATGGCAATTTCATTCTTCTGCCCCTTTTTTCCATTAACACTCCATCTTCATGAAGTTTTGATGCTTCTTTCTATGACTAGTTTCTCACTTCCTGATCTGACAGTGGTAAACAGAGCAATGAACTGTAGCATCTGACAAGAGCGTTCAGTCCAATGTACTAAGACATTACATTAAGATTAGAGCCCTGGATTTAGGTAGTCCTCTTTGGCAGTCCTCAACCCTTTCTGAAGACTCTTCTGGGTCATTGTAGTTGTGCTTGCTGGGGCTGCTCTGCAGCCCTTTTGCCCAGGCGGTATCAGCTACTATTGTCAGCGTAGTTAGATATATTTTTCCTCGTTTAATGTTCTTTGACTCCCTGGTTGTGCTTTATTTGTTTACTGTTTAGCGTTCTGGCATGCAGTGGCATTGGTTTAGCTTGTGTAGTACTTGTACACTGAGGTCCAGAAGGGCTCTGCATGGGACTAACCTCCTGGTCTTTGTGCATGTAGTATCGATACTTGATTGCACCATGAAGATGGGAATTGTTTTAAAATTATAATGGACATAAATGTGTTTGAGAGACAGTACATCTTTGATTCATAGTCATGTTGACTAAATTCCTGATATAGTGTACATGAATGTGAGTTCAAAATGAATTTAATAATTATTCTATAATGAGCATGTTGGAATGGAGCTAAATCAATGCAGTCAGAATTGACTTGCACTCAGAATGACTGGTCTAGATGTGTGTTAGTGATGTCAACATAACACTGCTCCTGAAAATACAGTAAATCTGTTTTCCATGACCCTTGCAGTTTTAGTTTATTTTAGGATAATTTTAAAAAAAAAAATTTGCCTTGAAATTGTGGAGTTGTCTTTATGAAAATGTAATTACACTTGGAGAATATTCCCTGTCCGTGCAGCTGCTCATACACTTGAGGAAAAAACAAGGACCAGTAACATTTGTATTTGCTATTGCAGCCTTCAATCTTTATTGCTCACTTCTAGAAAAGTTGACCTTTCCTTTATCTTGATATTTGCGGCTTCTTGGATTATTTTTGGTTCATGAGAGTCAATAAGGCTCTAGCAATAGAGTGTGTTTGTTTGCAGTGACCTTTACTGAGAAAGCTCTGTATTTTTTTAGACTTACAGATTGGTGTAATATATACAGCTATAGATCTGTCAGCACATCTTCCCTGTAGATACAGTGCCTAGCTAATAACAATCTCTAACCAGGTTTTTTTCTAACAGTGTTCTATTTTGAATGCTGTCCTATCTCAACTATGAAATTGCATTTGAAGAGTTCATGAAGTTAGGTCTTGACATTTCAATACAACACTGAATATGATTTCTGCATTCTGACTTCATGGTATTACATCTATGCAACAAAGTCCAGCACATCCTTTCCTAATGCACGTGTGCTGATCTGGGAGTAAAGGACAGCCAATCCTCTGTCTCCTTGTTTTATGCTACACTTCTGTTTTTTATTGCTGCAATTACCTTGTATCAGCATAGGTTTCTGCTTCTTTTGCCTTTCATGGGGTTTTAGTTTCCATTATTTTTTCCCTATTATTTAATTCCTCTTGTATTGTACCAAGCATTTACTGGTGTGGTGCAAATCTTGAACTGTCACCATCACAGTTCTGTCCCCATCACGGTTCTGTCCCCAGGGAGTAGCCTTAAACTGTGGTGCTAAAAATAGCACAGAACAGAAAATTATTTCTGTGAAACTAAGCCTGTGAAAAGAGACTGCTGGGAAGACTAGCAAGTTGCTTTGTGAGAAGGTAACTTTATAAAAAAAGTTGGACAGTTGGACTCTGTGGACAGCAAGTACTACTTATTTGCATTCAGAAAGATTTCAAAATGTGTATTTTCAGGGATGCATGATAAAATAAAACAAAAAATCGTAGTAACCAAAATACAGAACATTTTAATTCACATTCAGATCTACTGATGATTCATATTCTTTAAGTAGAGCAAGTACTACTGGAAATAAGTCTTTGATTTAATTTTTCACCACAATATTTCTATATGGTTATATAAGAGTATAATTAAGCATATACTTTGCATAGTTTTCATTACAACAATGCCATTGTATATCGAGGCCTGGCATAGATTCTTAGACTACATTTTGAGGGCTTGTGGAACTAATTAGATGTCTTCTGAATAAGCCATTGGGACACAGTTATGGACTTTACTCATGTATTCAATACCATGCTGTGTAAATAATTATTCAAAGGTAAGCACCAAATATGTTTCAGCTGGTAAGCCTGTAAGCCACCATGGAGTTAAAGGGTTTTTGCAGTTCACAAAAAGTGTCTGTGGCCCTTTTGACAAATAGACAATTTTAAAGGGCACAGAAAATGAAAATCATACTTTTCTCAGGGAAAAATGTATAAAAAATCAGTGTGTCCCTCCCATTGTTTGCAGGTAGGAGTATTATATTTTTTAAAAAAATCCTGCATGTATTTCTCAACCACTAGAAATATGTGACCCTGAATACTGTGTTGCCTGAATCTTCCTTGCTGCTGTTACAGTTCCTTCTCACTCCTTGTCCTACCCACTACTGCTGCTACAAACAGGTTGCTCTCTGCCTTTTGGAGCAGCCTGATATTTACCCAAAGACTTGCCAGGACCCTTTTAATTTTCTTATCTTTAAGCTAAATATCCTGGATTCTTTAAATTTTTCCTCAAAAGTCAGCTTTTCAAACTGTTGATTGTGCTTACTTCTCTGCCTCAGATTTCCTAATGGGTGTGTATCTTACAGTATATATTCTCAGGGTTTACCAGGGATGAGGAGAACAGAGGTTGCTTCATACTGCTTAAGGTTCTGGTTCTGTACTTCATTGGGCCATAAGGTTCAGTTGTGATCCTCTGCATTTCTTGAATCTTTTCTGCAGGACTATTTGGTATACAGTTTCTTTCCACCCTGTATTTTTACAGTTTTCTCTCTTCCTACCTAAACGCATTATCCTGCGCTGTCTTGAAATGCACCCTGTTTTGCCCAGGCCAGCACTGAGGTCATGCAATGATCTCATTGACTGACTTTGGTTTTCAGTGCAAATGTCTTGAGTGCCATTTCAGTTTTCAGAAAAATGAAGTTTTCCAGGAAATTCCAGAAAAGTACCCTCAGTGTTCATATATGCGTTACCCAAATTCTGTGCATGTAAAGTGGACATAGAGCACCCACATTTTCATTTTGTTTGGAAGAAGCTTGTTATGCTTTTCAGCTGGCAGTAGGTCAGACAAAGTTACTTTTCCTGAGGAATACAAATTTTTGTAATGAGCATTTTAAAGGCCTACAAATTGCATAGTAATTTTTCTTTTTCATGTATTTCTCTTTTTCCTGCCTACCTCAAAATTCTAGACTTCTATTTAATTCTATTTTTTTTTATATTTTCAAGTTCTTCTGCTTGATTTTGTTAAAATAAGAGTTTTTATGAGTTGGATTGCAATTGTGTTCTATTTGTCATGAGCTATTTATTGTTTCAAAGGTCAATTTTCCTTCTGGGCATGAGAAAAGTAAAGCACTCAAGCTATTTCTGGTGTACTTTTTTTTTTTCTGGCACCAAGAAGAAGACATGAAAATATTTTCTTATGAAGAATTTTATTATGATTTGCAAGGTGCATTTGATAATAAAATTTCACTTTCTTTTTCCTAAGACAAATACAAACTGTCACCCTCTTCAACAAGTAGAAATGAAATTTAGATTCAGTTTCTCTCCACATTCTATTTCCAGAACATCAATTGTTGTGAAACAGAGGCACTAAAAGGCAGTAAAGGAAGTGGTCCATGGAATTGTAAATGGTCTTTGCTTTCACTGCAGTAATGAGAAGTTATTTAAAAAAATTATTTCTATTTCTCTTCCTCATGGCTCTCTTTTTTCACCCAGGAACTAGAAAAAAAAATAAAAATGAACAGAGAAGCCAGTTTTTAATGTAGCCTAGTACTTTCAGTTCTTGAAAGTGAAGCAAAAATGCTTCAGATTGGATCCAGGGCAGATACAAAGCTACCCAAACGCATAAAACACTGGTGTAGTATGTTCACTGTCATGAACAAATATGTTTCTAAATATAAATATAGAAATATATTTCTGAACATAGAAAGGCCTTGGAACAGCCTTAGGAAACCTGCCTTCTTAGAAAGGCAGGCCATCCCTAACTTTGTAGCTTACTTCAACAAGCCATTCAGCTAAGAGCAGGTAGTCAAGCAGTCATTGCACACACGACTACTGTGGCCTTCAGGCTTCATTCTTGTCCAGCTGTGGGGTGCTTGAAATCAAACTGTGGTACTAAACTGTGAAGAAAATCTTCACAAATCTTGTGTGCAGTCTCCTCAATTCCTCAAGAGTCTTCCTCCTTCTTGTCCTCTCCGCTGCACGGCCTCTGAGAGGTGGATGGCTGTATCTTCTCTTGGCAAGCATACCAAGAAAAGCAAACACGCTCTGAACAGACCATGTGTGTAGACTGAAATAAACTCTGTGCAGCCAGAACTGGCAGCTCGTGTTTGACTTCTCTCTGGAGGGCTGCACCTGCTGAAGCACTGCAGGAGGACACCTCCCTCTGTCTGTATCCCCAGAGATCAATTTTGTAAGGCTGGGCACTGTTCCCTCATGCAAAGCTGTATGCTAGAAAATGCCTGGCTCCATCCACCTCCTGTGCAATTCAATTGGATTTCATTAGCTTTAGTGATTAATTGTTATCTGCATAGGGCATGTTCAAGTTGATGTGTTTTCGTTGGATACAGAAAGATAGAAATAACACCAAGATATTGCCACAGATTGTTCCAGAACTTTTGGGAAATTCTTTAATTCTCCACGTAGTTGTACTTATATACAAAATGTATATGAGAAAATGTATTGTTACTAATGTTTTTATAAAATAGCAGTAAAATTCTGCTACTTAGCTTCAAATCTGCACATAGATACTTCCCGTTGCATACTATTCCACTAATGGGAATTGCAATAGTCTTTATTTATTTAAGGCGGAGTTGGGCCTACTGTTCTTTACTGGAATTCAGAGAACAGCCAAGACAATAGTCAGAAGAAAATTAGGCAGTACATTTCCAGAATCCCTTTTCTTTTGTTCAGAGCAAATAGCTATTTCATTTTCATGAACAGATTCTCTTTGTTTTATAAGATAAATCAACTTTGCAATCAGAAAGGCACGGTAGACAGGAACTGACAGTTCTCTTCTAGTTTCCTCTGCTGCTTTGGAAACACTGGGAGCACTCCTGTTCCTGTCATTTGCATCTGTTTTTGCAAAGGCTGTACACATGAAAGCTGGAGCTAGTGTCAAACTAGGTTTGGCTCTCCTTACCAAAATGACCAGCCACAGTGACTCCTGAGCTTCTGGTTTCAGCTTCCAGGCAGGTCTAGTTGCCCACACAGAGATGCAATATTTTTCAGCAGATCCTCCTTACTCATCGCATTTAATATGAAATTCTCATTGAAAGAGTGTAGTATGTCACTGAAAGCTCCGAAACTGTACTTGAGAATGTATAATGCAGTGTTTCATTAGGGAACACTTAATGTGACACCATATGGGATTATTTTTTTTTTAGAAAATAGTTAATGTTTACAGCTTCCTGAACCTTTGGTGTCTTTATTTCTTTTATATTTAGATAGAATTTAAAAGGAATGTATATATTTTTTTAAATGTTGTATGTTTTTGGGTTTCTTTCTTCTTTTAACTTAATGGAAAATCAGTTATGCATAAGCTGTAAATTGAGTGGCCTAAAATTTTATGAATCAGTCTATGGCTCTGAATTTCCTTACAGCTGTTGAAGGTTTTTGGGGAGGTCTCACTTTATTCATCTATCTAATTTGTAGCAGAGTCCTATTCTCCCTATGTCATATTTAGTATTTGATTATAAGTTTGTGAGGTACAGTTATTTGCGAGCAAGATCCTTATTTTTTGTCACTTTTTCTGCAATTCTGTGAATCCATCACTTTCTGACTGTGAATATATCAAATAGGATGAGGTGCATGAAACAGTCAAAACAAAGAGAGAAGCAACTTGAAGAGGTGGAAGGCATTATTTCCATGCCATTATAAACCCCCTTAAATTACATATCTTAGATTTTATATGAAAAAATAGATCTTCTATTTAAGGAAAACTAGATAAGAAAGACAGAAAGAAGAACATTATTCTGAGGAAAAAAACCAAAACACCCAACCTGCTCTTGTTTCATGTCTGAAATGCCATTCTATTTTTTAAGATAAATGTAGCAGAGGGATTGAAAAGCATTTTAACAGTGCAGAAAGTGAACCTTGCTTGGATAGGAGATTCTCTGATTGCGTTTGCTGGCTGATTGTGCATTTGATTTGCATTTTCTCTCAATGAGTTACCTAAATATGTGTATTAAAATACTTCAGGATGTATAGAGGGATCCTGTCTGAAGAAAGCCTCTTTTGCTCTAAGTTCCTCTTCTGTTCTAGGGAGACTATCCTTTTATGTGTATCTTCTAGAACAGGTAGCCAGTAAACCTTCAAGGCCCAGGGGAAGCAGCCAGCCTTTTGGGAGTTGGAAAATCCTTCAGTATTCCTAAACACCTAAAGGTTTTTCTGTGATTCAAACCCATGGATTATTGGGATAACCCAACTCTGCCTTATTTGCCTTTTATTTTCTTTTATATTTTATTTCAATTTGAAAGCAGAAACCATTCATTATGTGGTATCTGTGAACTTTCCCTGTTACAGAGTCAGAAAAATAGTGTGGCAAAAATCTTTGAAAATCACAGTACTGTAACTTATATGTTGGTGGCACATAATAAGTCTGTGAAGTGTAAAGTGTTGTTCTCTCTTTCTCTCATGCAGGCTGGATTGCCATGTTGGGAGCCATTTGGCTGCTAGTGCTAGCAGACATCCATGATTTTGAGATGATATTGAACAGAGTTGAGTGGGCAACCCTCCTTTTCTTTGCAGCATTGTTTGTTCTCATGGAGGTAATATTCTCTGATTCTAAAGCCTGAAGAGGTGCAAATTATTTCAAATGTGAATTATGTTCCTGGGCAGAGGCCTCCTGCTGGTTTAATGCCACTGGAATATTGTTGATCAAGTGTAGGTATGGTAGTACAGAGAGGAATTGCAGATTGCAGGTAGTACAGAAAAGAATGTAGTGGAAGTTTGTTGGACCTCTATGATATTTAATATTTTATTATAAACTTGGTCTCAGTCTCTCTCCTTATCCATTTGCTGAATCTATCTGACACAAACATTTTCCTTTAAGTTGAATTTTAATTTCTGAGTTTGCCAGTGGTCTACATATGCAGGTATTTTATATAAATTTATGTGTTTGTTTTGCAATTATTTATACAAGAGATAGGAAAAATAATAGAATAAGGTCTAACCAGACTTGAAAGCTGTTTCTAATGCTGTCTGCTGCATGCTGGCTTAAAATCACAGAATCACAGAATATGCTGAGCTAGAAGGGACCCACAGGAATCATTGANGGCCCTTTCCCTTGTTAAACTTCATATGGTTGGTGATTGCCCAGCCCTCTAATTTGCCAGATCTCTCTGCAGGTCCTCCCTGCCTTCGAGGGAGTCAACAGTTTGAGTTTTGTGTCATCTGCAAACTTACTCAGTATCCCTTCCAGTCCTGTGTCCAAGCCATTTATGAAGATGTTGAAGAGCACAGGGCCCAAGAGGAACTGAAAGCTGAGTTGGAAGGGACCCACAAGATTCATCAAGGCCAACTTCAGGCCATTTCCTTGGATCCTTTCACTGGTCACCATAGAAAAGAGATCAGTGTCTGCCCCTCCTCTTCCCCTCACAAGGAAGTTGTAGACTGCAGTTGGGTCTCCGCTCAGTCTCCTCTGCTCCAGGCTTCTGTCTGTGAGTGACGACTGCATTGTCTTTCTGTTGTTTTCCAATACTTCCCAGAACAATCTTCTCCATAACTTTACCAGGCACTGAAGTGAGACTGAGATGCCTTTAGTTTCTAGAGTCCTCCTTCTTGCCATTCTTGAAAACTGGGACAACATTCACCAGATTCCAGTCAGCTGGGACCTCTCCAAATTCCCAAGATGTTCAAAAGATATTTCCTGGGAGTGTGTTTTGAGAGTATAATATCATTGAATTTCAATTTGAAATGCTAATTTAAAAGATATTTAGCTCTTGAGATGCCTGGATACCTTGCTGTGTAGTTTCTTTGTTTATCTGCTTGACAACAGTACATGCGTGTTTGTATCCAATTTTATTCCCTATTTGAGGCTTTTGTATAGCCTGAGATATAGCCCTTTCTGTAACCTGTATATTTTTGCACCAAATATTTGGATAATCTTTTGTATGAATATTCACATCTAAAAAGCTGACTGTTTTTCAGTTGTTATTTGTTGGGTTTAAATGATATAATAATGTAGAAACATGACTGACAAAACGCAAGTGGTCACTGACACCGCCGTAGCTAGTGAATTCACTGCATGAGCAACCTTGGGAAAAGCCTGTGATAACAAATTTAGTCACATGGCCTCTTTCCCTCCCGATGATTGGAAAAATACCAAAAATTTGTAAATTTTGATCTATTAAAAAGAAATCATCAGCAGTAAAAGGGACAACGTTTGAAGCAAATAGAAACAAAACCCAATCCAACTAACTCTAATTAATGCCAAACTGGAAATCAGAATCTGCTAACCTCTGAGAAGATGAATGGAAACTGATTATCATTAAGAGGCTTGGCTGTGAGCTACTAGGTATAAAATTCAGAAAATGCTGATTTATTGTATGTTCATTAGTCTGGGCAATTTTTAGTTCTCTGTTTCATCAGGCTCTATAAACACTTGATTTTTTTAGCTCTTATAAGGAAATCCATGCTGAATCCATGTCTATTTTGTCTGTTGCTACTATAAGAGTTTATTAGTTGCATTCCCCCCCCCTTGGATTGAATGGCTTTGATTTGAGTGCTGTGTGAGTGCACAATAACATAGTAAAACATGCCGGAAGTTATTTGCCATTTACTGCCAGACTTTGGATACAAGTGTTGTGAGTCACTGAACTTTGTTTTTATGGCTTCTCAGGTCACCAGTGAATAGTTTGCTAATGAAAGAATACTTTTCCTGGCTCTCTAGAACAACAGCAGTTTAAGGTCATGAAAGAAAGTTGTACAGATAATCAAGGAAAAAAAAAAAAAAGGGGAAATACTAAATTCTTCCCCATAATGAATGAGAAAAATATTCTATGTATCATCACTGCTAATTTTGATCTGAATCTATTGTCATCTATAGATGACAGTCCTTTCCATGACATTTTTCTTTCCTTTAAGTTACCAATGTCAAGAAGAAACAAGTGAAAGGTAGTTTGTGAAGTATAAGATGATCTAGGCATTCAGCAGTTGTCAGCTCATATTGTTCACCCTTGGTGATCCTTCAGCTTGGATGGTTCCCAGTCTGAACCTGTTTCCTACTGCTACAAAAGTTCCCTTTTCTATTACAAGGCACATTTGAAAACCTGTGTGGGACTTAGGCTGCAAGTAATTTTGAAAAATGTGATTTGAGTTCCAGACATTTTGGAAAATGTGATTTGAGTTTGTGAGCCACGGGGGAAGTCTTGGTGGTTCTGCCTTTGGGGTCTCATCTGTCCAGTCTAGTACATCTTTTACAATGAAAAACTTGGAAATCCTTTGGAGCTTTCTTGTCTTCTGTTGTGCCCTTTGGGTAATTAATCTTTACAACTGTCTTTAGAGTCTTTGTCAACAAGTGGCTCTTACAAGCTATAAAATCCTTCTGATTCTTCTGTCTCTGTAGCATAAGTTTCTGTGCCTCTCACAATTACAGTTCTTTGTTCACTTTTATAATATTGACATTTTACCTTAATCTCTTCAGGCAGAGTTTATTTGCAGCAGTCATCATGACATACTGTCCACAAGAGGGACTAATGCAAATTTCTGTGCATAAATTAAACTTTGTTTTAAAGTGGAACATCATTTTTTTTCTGCAGTAAAACTCTATTTTGAACTCTCAGACAGAACTAGTATGCCTGAAGACACCAATTAGTGCAAAAATGCTTATTTTTCTTAGAAGACACGGGAATATCCAGGAGACCCTCTGTGCATTTTACATGCAGGGGAGGCCAGTGGCAGGGTGCTAATTGCTGACTTTCAGTTAGTTGCCTGCAGGAGCCTGACCTGCAAATCACAGAGACATCCTAAAACTGATGATGTGATTAGTATTGTCATTATCTCTAAAGGGATGGGCTACCTGCAGACTGACCCTTGCAGGAGGGATATGTGTGTTCATCACTCTCTTCCCTCTTTTCTGAACATTTCTTTTTCTTAGTCCCAGAACAAATTTTGAGTGTTACTGAAAAGTAATATATTCTGTTAACAGATAATAAGGCAGCAATATTAACTGAATGTAACTCTGGGCTCTAATTGCTGACAAGTATGTGTTAAAAAGTTTATTTTGAAGTGTGAACACAAAGCAATTGTAGAAAAACTGTTGCTGTTCACTAAGAATATTGCTTTTACATAGATATAAAAAGTAACTGTCACAACCATTGAAATTATAAAGCAACACAGATAGCTTAGAAAGACAATGGAAACTTAAAGTTGTGAGCAAGAATTAATTTCTTAGGAAATTTTTTCCTTGGAAGTTACAATAATGAAAAAAATTCCTTTTTTTTTTTTGAATGTAAAGAGTATGTATATGTATTCAAAAGTTTTTTTTCTTGTTTTCTGCATGCTGTATCTTTAATTGTAGAGAAACCTTTTTTTGTTCAATGTGTTGTTAAAACTAAGTATTATTTCCGGGCCAAATTTACTATGTGGTGATACCCAAACCACTAGCATTCAGCTGCACATACAGGAACTGCCAGTCTGATGAAAGCACCTTAGTCACTCTGACCCAAACAAGTATTGTATACCATACACTTGGTGCCTCTTAGGATGTTTGTCCATCTCTGTCATGGAATTTGACGGCATGCAAGTTGGATGCTGTTTTTTCCACTGATGTCTGTGAAGGGCTCTGACTGCCACATGTGGAGGTTATATGGAGCTGTGAATGCTGATTCGTGTAGCTCTGTGAGGGAACTCGGTAAATGAGGCATTGCAGCTGAATGGTTCTTTTACTTGACAGAAAAGAAAAAAAAAAAAAAAGCAAGCCAACTAGCTTGGTCTAGTCTGAACAAGAAATGATGTGATCTTCTCCCCTGAGAAACTGAGAAGTCATAAAATAGATATACTTTATTCATCCTGAAAATAATTCTTCATTCTGCACACCTGCAAGAAAAGAAAACCAAAGTGAATTAAAGGCTAGGTCTCATGACCCTAATCCTGTATCCCATGCTCTTAAGGAATCCTACCAGTTGTTTTGTACAACCAACCCACTTCTGCAAATACAGCTACCAATTTCTGCTGTGTCTTTTCTTGCCTCCAATTATAGAGTTGTTGTAGAAGCTACATGAGTTGAATATTAATGTCTTGTAAATGGGAAGGAATTGTTGCATTTTCTTATATCCATGAAAAAAAAGTAACTACATTGTGTACTTCACTAATTGATATCAATGTATCTTTTTTTTTTTTTAAAGGCTTTGGCTCATCTGCACTTAATAGACTATATAGGAGAGCAGACAGCTTTGTTAATAAAGGTGTGTTTAAAATATTTATATTTTTTAACAGACCAGAAAAATAGTTTTATTCCAATAGAATAACAAATATGCTTTCATTTTAATTTAATATTTGTAATTGCATTCCTCCATCAGCAATATCATGAAAGCACATCATATTTTGGCATGGATGATGTTTAATATGTATATATCTGTCCACAGCCACAATAAACATAGCCATAAATGCAATAGGGAAGTCTTTTTTCTAGTCTAAAAACTAAAAAATTACAAAGGTAAAGGACATATAAACAGTTAGCAGTCACAGTTGCACAGTGTATTTCTTGTGAGAAATTTGAGTATTAGAAATATCATTCTTTGTACTGTTATTTGTTCATATTTTCTTGGAGAAAGAACAGTAATTGTGGTACTAAATGTATTTTCTCCAAGATGCCTTTCCTATCTCAGAGCCTGAGAGAATAATAAGTGTCGATAAATTAAAACTGTGAAGAACGTGCAATTATGCCATGGGGCGACACAGAACAACTCTGATCTTAAAGTTATAATTTTCTCTCTCTCAATTCCAGGTAGTTCCTGAGGACCAGCGCTTGGCAGTGGCCATCATTTTAGTGCTCTGGGTGTCTGCTTTGGCCTCGTCAGTGATTGACAATATCCCCTTCACGGCTACAATGGTAGGGTCTGTGCAGCACTGCACATCCTCCTGGTGCTGGCAAGGGAGCTGAGCTTACTGATTACAGATTGTTTGTTTGTTTCTTTGCTTTTTGACCTCTGCTGTGTTGTAGTTTATCCTCTGAGATTGAATCATTATTAGGAACTTACTCGTACCCTAAAGGTATCTAGCTGGCCATTGCTGCCAGCAGCCGCAGTTAGCTGTGGGACTAGAGGCATTTCTGTACTTTCCCTTTTATATCCACATCTGTAGTTGAAAAGTGAAATTGTCTTTTTGATGGAAACTGTCAGTATCCATATACTGCTATCAGTCTTTTCCCTCTACGTGCTGTGTGTTTACCCTAATGATTTTTTAACACCTGAACCTTTTATTGCTACCTTACTTATGTAATTAGTTTAAAAACCAGCAAATTATGTTAAGAATAACAAATGCTTGTCAGAAGCTGAGCTTTAATATCAGAAAAGTATCAAATTAAAACAAATTAGAGCATGCTTATATAGGCTTATTCAATCAAGTTCTTTGTTTAAAGTGTAATAATCCATTCATTGTACTGTAGGGACATTTCATTGTTACAGCTCATTCTCAGCTAAGTATATTTTTTCTGCACTTTTTTCTTCTTAGGCGTTGTGTGTCCACCTTTAACTCATGTCAAGGTTTAAGACATTCCTTATGGAACATATGACAAATTGGGCAGATTTGCAAGTGCTCTATAAATATATATTAATATGGTATTTTGCTTTGATTATTGTAGTGTTTCCTGTGAAATTATATTGATTTAACAGCAACTGACTGCAAACAATAGGCATGAAGGGAAAGAGTGGTTCAGGATGAGTCACCTCCCAGTAAATGCTTGAGGACTATAAAGCAATAATGGAGAACTCTTGGTGTAGAAGATTTTGTCTCATAACCAGCTGGTCTATTAAAATTGGCTTGAAGCAATACCAGCAAAACAACACTTACATGCACATCAAACAAAGGGTCTTTCACACATTTTAAAAGAAACCCTCTTTTAAAGAGTATGTTTTGGGGAATGGGACTGAAATGCAGGAATCCTCTGGGATGCCTCAAGACCATTTCTTTTGCATCTTTGAGGGTGGGAAATACAGATGAACAGGAAAGTATCCTTGTCAATATTTTTAACATTTCAAATTTATATCTTTCTCATTCTGTTCTGGGATGAACCTACGAGATTCTGCTACAGTTTTTCTTTCTTTCTTTTTAATTAGGCAGAGAGAAGAGATAGAAACAAAAATGCAGGCATATTCTCATCTATGTAAAATCAGTCATTAGCTGAGGTGTTAAGACTTTAATGTATTATATGGCAAACTAAAGTTGAGGTCTAAATTCAACTAGTTCAGTGAATAGGGTTGCACTTCAGTCTGCATTAGAAAATACAGAAAATTCCTAAGTAACTAAGCCCCAAGTTCTTATGTGAGATTGTATAAACTCTCATTTAAAATCCTTTTTGTTTCTTTGGCACTTTGTTCCTATTTTAAAACAAGCGGTATTTGGTTTTGGAAGGCTATTCATTTGTATGTATGTTGAAGTTATGAACTTCTGATGAGGGGTATTGAATATGTTGAACGCAGCTCTTTTGTAGAATGATTTTTCCCTAATCAGGGACTTGTATAAATGAGTTTGGTTTGACATTCTCTAGTGACATTGGAGTAATGGGGCACCTGCTATGATGTAGCCATGAATGATCCTGTCCTTTCCTGGCAAAAGTTTCCAGCTTCACAGAGAAGCCTACACTCATAATAATGAAAGACATAAGTACTGAATCCCTCCAAGTGTCTCCATAAATCTCCCTCAGTGGTGAACAACTGCCATGACAATGGGTCAATCTCTGTTGTGTTTTTCGTTAGTCATAGGTTTGATGGACCAGGTACTGGGTAGGGGCGTGGAACTCATCAAGATCCTTCCATTTTTTGAACCCAGAGATACAAAAAGTCTATGTTGTTTAATAGATATCAGCTGTATGCTCTGACTGAGAAAAGAGCATTTTGAGGATGGTATCACAGACCTCTGCCTGTAATAAATTTGCCACTGACCAGTAGGAGTTAAGGGAAACCAGGCTCATGGGGTGACATTTTGTTTGACTTGTACATGAATTCCTTAAGTATCATGCAGAGATGATGAAAGCCCTGGTAGTAGGTCACAGTCAAGGACACCAGTGGTGTCTTTTCTGCAATAGAAAGGTGAGTATAGCATGACTTTTGTACCATGTTCCAGGGACGAGGTAGTCTTGCCATTCCAGTTCTTCTGGTTGTGAGGCTCCAGTTGACTGTGGGAAAAACTATTGTGATGGCAAAGGCATCTAGAAAGTTATACTGTTTTGTTGCTTCAGGAGTGGGAAGGTTCAAGAAAATAGGCCTCAGTTCATTCTTGGGATGACTCCAACACTGCCTCTGTGTTGCCAGATAGGGTCTCCCATTTATGCCCTACAGCACTATGCAGTGCCTGTTGTTCAGAATTGGAGCAGGGAGAGGAGATAACACTGCAGACAATCAGCGTAGTAACTCAGAAATGGAGAAAGAATGGACAGGAGTAGGGCCCTGCCATGTGAGGTGACTGATCCCCAGGGCTGAAGGCAATACAGGTGTGAAGAGGCTCAGCTCCAACTCTTTCAATCTTCTGTTACACCACATTACTTGCCCATAAAATTGATATGTAGAGTGTTTTGACGCAGGAACTGCCTGAGAAATTGAAGAAATACAAAATTCCATTAGAGCCTGAGCATAGCTGAAGGGGAGACAAAGAACAAAACCTGCAGATAGTTCTGTAACTGTGATGTTGTGTTTCCTTAATCAAAATAATAAAAAATCAAGTTTTAAGTATGGCTGTCCAAATTTTCCGTAAGGAACTCAAGTTGATGTATGGTTGTCCAAACTTTCCTCCTAGTGACTGTGGCTGTACTACTGAGATAATCAGATTCATAATGAGTTCCTTTGTATACATGGAAAAAAAAAGTGTGAATGCCCAATTAATGGACCTTGATACTAAAAATTCCACTTTATCTGTGTTTGGATAAAGTTGACTGCTTCATTTAAAGCTTTGGATTTGACAGTATTAAAATTTACAGCTGACTTAACAGTTAGTTAACTTACCTTAATAGGATGTGAAAAGCAGAAGCTGTAGATTGATATTTTAAAAAGGGAATTAGGAGTGGATCTGAGTTAGCATTACAAAGAATTCTAGGAAATAAACTATTTTATGAATTGAAGTAACAAAAACAGATAAGAAAAATGGCTTCCTAGGAGAAATTATAGGCATTGTCAATAGTTTCTATGTATCTATGTAGACAAAGTAGGATTCTTCCTTATCCTAAAATACAACACATTATCTGCATAAATATAAATATAAACATAAATATTTTCAGTTATTTTAAGATGAATATATATTAACGTGCAAATATTCATGTGTTTAAACAGAATGAACATATTGATGGTTTTCAGCAGCCTTCAGCACCAGCATCATGGAGAAGGCTTCTCTCTTATTAAAAAATTCTGAAATGACAAAAATGAGATCAATTTATTATTTTAAGCACCTTATCCTGAAAAAACCTTTTCAGTGCAACACTGTTGTTGGTCAAATTCTCCTTTGCTCTAGACAGGAGAAAATGTGGTGTAACCCCACCACTAAAAATGTCAGAACCATATGGAATTCATGTACAGAAGTTGCTAAACTGAAATCTCTGCAAAGGGGTCAGAACACAGCACGTAGTTTTTGCTACAGAGGATGCTCTAGAAAGATAATTGCCTACATGAAACAGTGCAATGAGTTTCTGAGGGCACTTAACTCATCATGAGTTGAGTACTTTTACTGTTTCTCTCTTGGCAAAATTCTGTTTGTGTTGAACTAAAATAAAACATTGGAACCACATAAAGACTAAAAAGTCTTCAAAATATCTTCTAATTGCTTGTTTCATGTAATTTATCCTGAATGCAAAGATCATGAACTGCCCAAAACAAGATGAGGGGATTGAAAATTGCCCGGTGAACTGCAATCCCAGGACTTTTCCCTTCTCTTTAAGCATTGAAAAGATCCAGCTCCCTAATTAAATAGATGTTTGTATGAGTGAGTGTCTATTGCAGTTCTTTGCATAAGCATGACTGACAATTTTGATAGCTCTCTTCAGGTATTATTTCATCGTAGGTGCAGAACCTGGCATTTGGACTTGTTAAATTTGATCCCATTAACCATAGCCCAATGTTCCAATCATCAGTACACCTAATAATGTGTATTCACTTCCTGCATCCAGATCATTGATAAATATTTTGAACAGAACTGGCCCTAGAACTGAGCCCTGAGGAACATCGATGGTGCCCAGTCACCAGATGTAGCCCTACTCACTACAACGCTTTGGGCTCTGCCCTTCAGCCACGTCTTCACCCAGTGCACTGTGAACTCACTCATCCCACAGCTGGACAGCTTGTCCAGAAGGATGCTGTGTGAGGGACAGTATCAAAAGCTTTCTTAGAATCCAGGAAAACTACATTTATTACCTCCCCTTCACCCACTAGGTGCGTGACTTTATCACAGAAGGATATCGAAGTAGTTAAACAGGACTTCCCTTTGCAAACACATGTTGACTGTGTCTGATGATTGCATTGTTCTTTAGATGCCTTTCAGTAGAACCCAGGATAATCTTCTATCTTTCCCAGGAGCTGATGTTCTGTAGTTCTCTAGTTCTTCCTTCATGTCCTTTTTGTAGACTGGAATAACTTTGGCAAGCTGCTGGTAAGCAGGGACCTACCCAGATTCCCAAGACCCTCTGGTAGATGACCAAGAGGGGTTCTGCCATAACATCCGCTGGCCTCTTTACAGTTTCAGTGTCCCAAATTTTGACTTTGAGAAAGACATTGTGGGAAACTGTGACTGTATGTAAAACACTGCTGCCAGCAGCTAATCTAATATATATAGATACATCCGGGAGCTGCTGAAGAAACACCCGGAAAATATTCCATACATAAAAATTCATAAACCAGAAGCTTAGTTATTATGTTTCACACATTTTAATTTTTTTGAATGGCAAGGGTTCTTTTTTCATGTTGCATATCCAGCTTTCTTTGTTTGCAGAATAAGTGTGGTGAATCATATCGATGCACTATGTGCCATTCCATTAAACCTCTGATATTTCTTCTTCTTTTTTGACAGGCTAAACTCACACTGACATTCCGTGAGAGGCAGACATTAATTTTCAAGGCCTGGATTTTCCTAGTATTGTCATTTAAATAGCCATGAATTTCTACCCTTAGAATTTTAGGTGACACAATTTACCACCAGTATGCTTTTTAGTTTAATTGACATGTTTTATCAGCTATATATGCTAGAGCCATCTGTTTATATTTTTCTTTTATTACCAGAAGTAAAAACACACACACAGTAAATCCCCATTTTAGCTGAGTTTAGATACTATTTTCTCAATATAGCATAACAAACGATTTCTGTTAACCATCTGGCTGGTAAGGTGACTTAGTCTCTGACAGGTCTTTTTTAGAAAGTAAATAATTTTGGACCCACTACTTATTGCCTCTAAAACTATCAGACACTTTTCATTTGCAGTGTTGAATGTTTTGTATGTATCTCGTGTTCTTAGTGCCAGCTTTATTTTTGAATCTTCCTTGCCTTCTGCCCTACCAGAGTTTCCTATGATGTCCTGCGTTTCACTGCTTGATAAAGGTGTAAGACTGGGCTGTACATGTCTGCAGAGGCAGAGAAATCATCAACGATTTGGGAGGCTACAAATAGTTTGTTTTCTATTAATTTTTCACAGAATACATCTTTGCCACATGCAGTTCTTAGCAAAGTAGGTGTTCTGAAGTTCCATGGTGTAGAGCAGCAATGAATCCCTAAAATAAATTGCTGTTTCATTGTCTTTCTGCACAAATAGCCAAATGGGCATTATAGAAGCATGGAATGGTTTGGGTTGGAAGTGACCTTAAAGATCATCTAGGGACAGCTTCCACTGGACCAGGTTGCTCAAAGACCTGTCTAACCTGGTCTTGAACACTTTGTCCATGTTGCTGACAAAGATGTTAAATGGCACCAGTCCCAGTATTGATCCCTGAGGGACGACACTGTCAATGGGCTCCACTTGGACATTGAGTTGTTTAGCACAATTTTCTACGTATGAACACTGTTAGACACCAGATCAGTAATTATTGGCTTGGAACCACCTTGTGGAGGTGCGTGTTCGTCTGTGTGAAGGGGGAAGGAATGAGTCGAACCTCATGGAGATGAAGTGACATCAGCAAGTCCTGAAGTAGCTCTCAGACACAAACAGCCAGGGAAAACTATAACACCCCACAGCTCCTGGCACCCCTGACCCAGTCTCAGATTAACAGGGACANGTAGAACTCGGCTGAGCTCATGAGCAAGCAGCCCTTGGGCTGGAGTGTTACAATCATCCAGTCAATTCCTTATCCACCAAGTGTTCTATCCATCAAATTCATGCCTCTCCAATTTGTGAGAAGGCCACCAAGTCTGCCAAGCATCATTTGCACTTAGTGAAGCCATGTTGGATGTCATCAATCACTTCCTTGTTAACCATTTGCCTTACCAGACTTTCCANGAGGGGGGTTGGCCAGATGGACCAGAGCAGATAAAACCAAAGGCATAGTTGTGCCATATGTCATGGTCCTGCTATCTGGATGTGTGAGATCTGATCTTCCACAAGGTTTCAGTGGTAGCTATATGATCTGTATCTTCCTCTCTCTTCTTCTCTCTTCCTGCTCCATCTGCTTTTCTTTGCTTCTTTCTTGATGCTTTGAGTGGCTTGGAGCTGGAGCGATTGGGACTTAAGTGTTGTGGAATAGTATGTGCTGAGTCAGTATTGTGGTGGAACGCTTTGTCCACCTTGTGTGGTGCCCTTTCGAACTTTTGCCAAGTTTTCTTATTTTCTCACCTAAATTAATAAAGTTACCTCTTGGGAACAAGTCCTTGGCTTATTCTCTTGATGCTTTCTTGAAGTATTAAAGAACCATATATATATATATATATATATATATTAAAGTAGAACTCGGCTGAGCTCATGAGCAAGCAGCCCTTGGGCTGGAGTGTTACAATCATCCAGTCAATTCCTTATCCACCAAGTGTTCTATCCATCAAATTCATGCCTCTCCAATTTGTGAGAAGGCCACCAAGTCTGCCAAGCATCATTTGCACTTAGTGAAGCCATGTTGGATGTCATCAATCACTTCCTTGTTAACCATTTGCCTTACCAGACTTTCCAGAAGGATTTGCTCCATGACCTTGCCAGGTTCCAAGGTGAGACTGAACTGACTGACCCATAGTTCTCTACGTCTTCCTTTTTCCCCTTTTTAAAAATGGGTCTTATGTTTCGCCTTTTAAAATCAGTGGGAACTTTACTAGACTGCCACGACTTCTCAAGTATGATGGATAGCGGCTTCGTCACTTCCTTGGCCAGTTCCCTCTGGACCTGTGAATACATCTCATCAGGTCCCATGGANTTACCTCTTGGGAACAAGTCCTTGGCTTATTCTCTTGATGCTTTCTTGAAGTATTAAAGAACCATATATATATATATATATTAAAGTAGAACTCGGCTGAGCTCATGAGCAAGCAGCCCTTGGGCTGGAGTGTTACAATCATCCAGTCAATTCCTTATCCACCAAGTGTTCTATCCATCAAATTCATGCCTCTCCAATTTGTGAGAAGGCCACCAAGTCTGCCAAGCATCATTTGCACTTAGTGAAGCCATGTTGGATGTCATCAATCACTTCCTTGTTAACCATTTGCCTTACCAGACTTTCCAGAAGGATTTGCTCCATGACCTTGCCAGGTTCCAAGGTGAGACTGAACTGACTGACCCATAGTTCTCTACGTCTTCCTTTTTCCCCTTTTTAAAAATGGGTCTTATGTTTCGCCTTTTAAAATCAGTGGGAACTTTACTAGACTGCCACGACTTCTCAAGTATGATGGATAGCGGCTTCGTCACTTCCTTGGCCAGTTCCCTCTGGACCTGTGAATACATCTCATCAGGTCCCATGGACTTGAGCATCTTCTGGGTACTTAGGTGGTATCAGATGTAATCTTTTCCCACAGTAGGTAGTTCTTCATTGTCCCAGTCCCTACCTTTGCCTTCTGCTACTTGAACAGTGTGGCTGGAACACTTGCTGGTGAAGATCAAGGCAGAAAAGTTGTTGAGTACCTCAGCCATTTCATGTCCCAGATAATCAGGTCTCCTCTTTCCTTCTGGAAAGGGCACAAATTTTCCCTAGTCTTCCTTTTATCACTGATGTACCTATAGCAGCTTTTCTTGTTGCCCTTGACATCACTTGCCAAACTTAATTCTATCAGGCCTTTAGTTTTTCTAACCTGGTTGCTTGTACAATCTCTCTGTATTTCTCCCAGGGCACCTGTCCTTGCTTCTACCCTCTGTAGGCTTCTTTTTTGTGTTTGAGTTTATCCAGGAGCTCCTTTGTCATTCATTTAGGCCTCCTGGAATTTTTGCCTGATTCCCTCTTTGTCAGGATGTGCTCCTGAACTTAGAGGAGGTGATCCTTGAATATTAACCAACTTTCTTGAGCCCCTCTTGGCCTGATGCCCTTTACTGTGCTGCACAGGTATAGGGCCTTGCGACTTGGTTAAGTCACTCTTCTTGCACAATGAGGGTGCATGTGATTACTTGTACAAATGTTTGGTAAGTATAAATAGCTGAGAGGGCTTCACTGTCTTCTGCTGCCATCCCAGAAGGAGGTGCTTGCTGATAAAGAAAGACCAGTGCCACTGCCCTTTGGTCTCCTCTCTGCATATCTAGGGTCCAGCTAGTAAAGCTAAATCATAATTTCTTGTATTTTGGAAGGTCTTCATAAGTTCAAAAGAAGTCTTTTGTCCTCATTTCCTTGACCGATGGAATGCCATTCTCAAGAGAAGGTTTTATCATAAAAACAGGTGAATAGCATAAAGGTCTTGATTCAACTTCTTCACTTGGTATTTTGGAGTCTTGCAAAAGATTCTGTGACAGCAAGGTGTGAAAATATCTCTGTCAAGTAACAGAATTGAGACGTAGTAATTGCTGTGTATAATTCTGGTCTAAAATGTTGTAGTTTTCTCTTTTTCATGGTCCTGACTTAAAATTGAGTTTCCTTTCTTTTTGATTGTTTCATCTAGCTTAAATTTTCAAGTTGTTAGAGAGCTGAGAGGGATACAAGAAATAAGCTGTCCCATTTTTTGAGTCTGAATTAATTACTAATATTATTAATTGTTAATAAATTTTAGGGAAGGTGGCTCATTTATAACAATAATAAAATCTTGTTCCATTTTTAAAAGCTTGCAATACTGATTTAAGATTAAATGGTGAGAAAGATAAAATCACGTAAATTTCCATTTAATTTCTTTTTGTGTTGGCAACATACCCGCAACACATTCATGGTATATAGCATAAACAAACATTTTCTTCACAAACACTGATTTTGATCAGGATAGTTATATAGACAAATGGGCCAACATCTGTAGACATTAATGTTGTTTTTGTGCATCAGTTTACATGCTATGAATATAATACACATAATATCTGATATAGAGTTAAGATTAATGCTATCTCCTTTCTGTATCAAGTGTTTGAGGACACTCTCCTTTTTCCAAATACAATCATTATTTCTTACATTTGCAGTTTTCTGGTTTAACACCTGAAGGCAGATAGTCTTGCAAAGATTAGGTGAGGGGCTTTGGCTTTGCTCTGTTGAGCTACATCGCTCATGTTACCTAAATCTTGCCGATTGAGCTGCACTGGGAATGCTTCAATATCAAACTTCTCAGCAGACTTAGCAAGTTTTCAAGAAGCTAGTCAAACATAGATTTATTGTGGTAAGACTGTTGAAATAAAGGGAATAAGAAAATATTTTCCTGATAAGACATTATCTTTCTCTAATATTGATAAGGGTGCTGCTTACATAATCTGAAGAAGGAATAATAAAGTAAATGTGAGGTTTCTTCTCTATTGAGAAGCAGAACTTCATAAAACTATGAAAAAATCTGCATTCCCAATAAGTTAAATCAATATGAGAAAGGTATTTGTACAGTATGTATCACAGCTAACTATATCCCCATTTGCAAAGTATTCTAGCTATTGTAAATGCTTACAACTTGAATTAGAAAGAGTTGTAAAACTAATTCCTGTTTTCAAAACTATTGAAAACTACAGTGAAAAGTTTTCTTCTAACTTTTATATTTTGCATTTCGGTTTTAGTACTCAGATTACTTAAAACAGTAGATTGAGTTTTGAGATTTTAATAGTTCAAAAATATTGTCTAATGCATAATTGTATGACTGAATGTTCCAAAAAGTGTTAAAGATGATTTTCAGGGAAAACAGAACAGCAGATTCATGACCCTCTGTGTGATCCTAATCTATTTAAAATGCAAACACTGAACCAGTGAGAAATGTCCATTGGCTTTAACTGCTTTGCAACAAGTCTTCAAGAGTTCTTGATGATGTGATAAATTTTCTTAATTATTTTTTTTCTTTTTTTGAGCACAAAAGTTCTTGGGATGGACAAACTCTTTGCATTATACCTACTTTTTGATCAAAAGAATTAGATGCTGTTGACTTTTGGAGACCTGTGTCATGAAGTTGCCACCCAGGAGATTCCATAATGTTTGCAAAAAATTAGTATTCATTATGGATTAACTAAATATTTCCGTCTGAGACACTGCAAATTTAACTAAATGTTTAGAACGCACCTGTCATCTGGCTGTTCAAAACTGAAACTTATTGTGCAGCATTCCTTGTTACAAATACCTCCTATTTACAACGGATATATCCATGTCAAAAGGGACTTCCATTCCCTTTATATCTGGCAGCTGTTATGCTTTGGTAGAGATTAATTCCTTTAGACAGGGGAAATGTTGAAATTTAATAAATAGCACATAAATATGTATTACTAAGGTAAGTTTCAATGTCTGTCCCTTACTACAAAAACGTACCTTCATCAGAACAGAGATTCCTGATCTAGCCCTAGTACCTCTTGATGCACTTAGAAGCATAACATCACTGATGATAATTCTAACCTAGATGATTAATTATTAGGTCTTTCAAAAAGAAGTCACAATATTTCAAAGTGAAAGAAAAGCAATATTATGACAAGGAGAGAACAATAAAACCACTGTGAATCAAGTGCATGTTTGGGCTCCTAAAATACTTTGATGGGTTTAAAGAAAAAAAATTAAGAAATGGAGATTCAAGCACAATACACAACTGCACCTTCTCTTGATATGTTGCAATATATCTTTGTGTTTGAAAGAACACACAGTGAGTTGAAAATCACTTTGTTCAGTGTTTTTCTTCTAGGGGGTTTCTATGTCTTCAATCAATAGAAATTTACAGGACACCAAGAGCTCCTGAAGCTGTGTTCCTTCATTAAACAGAGAACCAGATTTTCTGATGGTACTATTATGCCTATGTGGCTGCACATTCCCTAAAAATTAATTACGTCATGGACTTTATGTCTAGGATCTCTGTTTAGCATCTTGCTTCCTCTGTCCTTCATGGTGCTGTTCTTGGAGGGGCTACAGGGCTCTGTTTTCTGAAAGCTCTCATTGGTGGGGTGTGAAAATGACACTACTTCTGCACTTGGGAGCTGTCTGGCAACAGCTTTAAGACTGACCTCAATGGCAAGAATATACGTTTATCATTTTAATCTCTGCCTAATCACATTCTCTGTGCTGGACAGAACACGCACAAGGAGAAGTCTAAATTAAAAAGGTGTTGCTAGCCTGCACAGTTGACGATTGGGTCCTGCAACAAGTAAGTTACTGTAGTAGAGCAGGATACTTGCAAATAATTCTGAGACGCTAAATAGTTTGGTTTGGTTCTCTGGTCAAAATTATATATTAGGGGAAAATTCTTTACTTAGGTTGAACAAGATGGCATATCCTGTGATTTTGGCATTTGTTGTTTATTTTTTCTTAGTGTTGAAACACAAAATTTTTTTGAAATAAATATAACTTCATTTTGGATTGCATATCACGTTCGAGCACTGATGGTTTGGGAGAGATAAAGTTTGTGGGGAGAAATGACATCTGTCATTACCGTTTCATGCAAAAAAACCAGCTAAGATTTTGGGCACGCCGAGCCCTCTTTAGGCCTTAAAATAGAAATAGACATCTTCAGGAAATGTAAAATTCAAGAATAATTGTTTAGACATTAGCTTATCTAGGTTAATTAGAGGATTTAAGAGGAGTGAGTAGCACCACTGGTAGGAGGAATGGGGAAAGGGTTGTAATTCTCCATAAAGCCTATACTAAAAGAATATGCACAGTCAATAAAGGTGAGCATCATTCAGCTATCAAAGTGAAACCATTTTTCAGGAAGCAGCTGCTCCACCTCTGAGATCATACCCCTTGAGGGGCACCTGTAAAATACATTAAAATGACAAAGTGGAGGATTAAAAGCCATAACTCTATTCACTACTGAAACTCCTGGACTCCGAGAAAGCATTAATTTTAAGGCATATCACAGTTATTTCCACAAATCTCTTCCTGCTTGATCTCTTGCTGTTCCACATTTGCTTCTTCTTTCTCTCTCCCTTTTGGTCCCATAGACTTCTGCACATGTGAAAAACAGGATTATAATTGTCACCTCTCCCCTTGCTAATGACCTTGTCTCTCCACATAGGAATTACACTTTTCTTTCAAACCAAGTGGTTACAAAATTACCTTGAACTCAAACAGGTTTTTCCCAATGAAGATGAAAGTTGTTTAGCTTTGAAGGATGTTACTGGTTAAGATCTGGTGCTACTAGAAAGCCTGCCTGCTGTATTTTTGGACTCTACCAATTGCCTAATGAAGTCTATTATGTCTCCCTACAAATCTCATTTCACTTTTCAGGGGAGTTTATTTTATTTTATTTGCTCAAGCTTTTAAATGAAATTCATAAAACTTGCTCTTCTGGTTTTGTCTGGCATAGAATTAATTTTCTTCTTAGTAGTAGCTGCTTCAGTGCTGTGCTTTGGATTTACTATAACAATAATGTTGATAACACACATTTTGGTTGTTGCTAAGTAATGCTTATTCCAAGTGAAGGACTGCTCAGTTTCCCATGCTCTGCCAGGTGCACAAGAAGCTGGGTGGGTGGGTGAGGGGGCATAGCCAGGACAACTGACCCCCAACTGGCCAAAGGGATATTCCATACCATAAATGTCGCCCTCAGCATATAAACTGTGAGGGTTGGCCAGGTGTCAGATTGCTGTCAGGGGATGGGCTGGGCATCAGTCAGCAGCCAGTGAGCAGNGGTGCTACTAGAAAGCCTGCCTGCTGTATTTTTGGACTCTCTACCAATTGCCTAATGAAGTCTATTATGTCTCCCTACAAATCTCATTTCACTTTTCAGGGGAGTTTATTTTATTTTATTTGCTCAAGCTTTTAAATGAAATTCATAAAACTTGCTCTTCTGGTTTTGTCTGGCATAGAATTAATTTTCTTCTTAGTAGTAGCTGCTTCAGTGCTGTGCTTTGGATTTACTATAACAATAATGTTGATAACACACATTTTGGTTGTTGCTAAGTAATGCTTATTCCAAGTGAAGGACTGCTCAGTTTCCCATGCTCTGCCAGGTGCACAAGAAGCTGGGTGGGTGGGTGAGGGGGCATAGCCAGGACAACTGACCCCCAACTGGCCAAAGGGATATTCCATACCATAAATGTCGCCCTCAGCATATAAACTGTGAGGGTTGGCCAGGTGTCAGATTGCTGTCAGGGGATGGGCTGGGCATCAGTCAGCAGCCAGTGAGCAGTTGTATTGTGCATCACCTATTTATCTTGGGTTTTATTTCTCTGTCTCATTTTCATTACTATTATTATAAACATTATTTACTATTATTAAATTAATTGTTAATAATTATTACAATATTTGCTTTTGTTTCCATCATTAAAATGTTTTTCATCTCTAAAAGGATTTAATGTTTTTTTCTGATTCTCCTCCCCACCTGAGGGGGATAAGGGGGAGTACGAGATGGGGCTGCATGGTTCTTAGTTGCTGGCTGGCATTAAACCACTTGCAGATATTTTCCAGTGAACTAAATCTACATTCTCTGGTAAATATAATGCTGNGTGCACAAGAAGCTGGGTGGGTGGGTGAGGGGGCATAGCCAGGACAACTGACCCCCAACTGGCCAAAGGGATATTCCATACCATAAATGTCGCCCTCAGCATATAAACTGTGAGGGTTGGCCAGGTGTCAGATTGCTGTCAGGGGATGGGCTGGGCATCAGTCAGCAGCCAGTGAGCAGTTGTATTGTGCATCACCTATTTATCTTGGGTTTTATTTCTCTGTCTCATTTTCATTACTATTATTATAAACATTATTTACTATTATTAAATTAATTGTTAATAATTATTACAATATTTGCTTTTGTTTCCATCATTAAAATGTTTTTCATCTCTAAAAGGATTTAATGTTTTTTTCTGATTCTCCTCCCCACCTGAGGGGGATAAGGGGGAGTACGAGATGGGGCTGCATGGTTCTTAGTTGCTGGCTGGCATTAAACCACTTGCAGATATTTTCCAGTGAACTAAATCTACATTCTCTGGTAAATATAATGCTGGAAAAAGAAATAAAATAACTCTTATCTGCTTATGAATTTGGAAGCCTGCCACATGGACCTTTCTCATATTTTTCCTAACACATCAAATACTTTTGATTATAACAAAGATTCAGAAATTTTTTGGTTACTGACACATGATCTACAGCCATTTTGACTGTGAAGGTCTGGGCATCTTTTATTGCCTTCTCCATCCAGAAGAGGATATACATCTCTGTCCTTTAGGCTTCAAGAAATGAAAGGGGAATTGATTTATAGTCAATGTCAGTTCCCTGTAGAACTAGAAGGATCTAATGGATCCTTCTCATGGATCCTCACTCAAAACCTTAAGACAGCCTCAGTTTTGCTAGCAGTACTTGTGTCAGGCTTGGCCTAGTATCGATACCTTCTCCTTGGCTTGTGGGACTAGCACAGTCAGTGGAGAAAAGTGAGCCTAGATCAAGCATATGATGCAAATATACTAATTAAGAAAAACAATGTCAACAACAAAAACACTCCCAAAAAACCCTCAACAACCTCTCCCCACCACATTATTCTTTGGACTTACTGGTGGTTTAAGTTGTTTCATTTAATGAACTTTATTTATATTGTGCTGATGGTTGGATAATGTCTCCTGATTTTCCCTCTCTTTTCTTCTTAAACCACAGATTCCTGTACTTCTCAATCTGAGTAAAGATCCAGATGTTAACTTGCCTATGAAACCATTAATCTTCTCATTGGCCATGGGTGCATGCCTCGGAGGTAAGGCTTTATGTGAGGAAGCTGACATAAGGTAATAGCTATGTGTAGCTATTACCCATGACACTATGCAATTATGACATGAGTAAACTGGCACAATAGGTTCAGTCATTTTACTGTGCAAACCATATGGAGGGCCTGATCCAGCTCCTTTTGACTTCAAAGCACTCCTGAATAAGTATCCCAGTCGCTGCCGCTACAATAGGATTTTTGCAGTCTGTTTTTGAAGTCTGTATCTGCATAATCTACAGACACACAAAGAAGCCCAGGTGGTGCTTATAGGGTTCTGATCTTTTGTGAGAGAAAAGACAAAGATACATTTAGCTTTCAGAACAGAGAGCCATCATTGCTCATTGAAAAGATGCAGAAAATATATAATAGCTGAGATCTGAATGCTTGATTCAAAGTCTGCTGAAGTCACTGGGAGGTTTTCTAGCTGGCTTACAAAAATGATTTGAGTATCCATTTGCTGACCTATTTCACTCCTCATTCAAAGGCAAGTCCTTTTGAAGTCTTTGCAAAATGCACCTCTAATAATGACATTCTTTGGGAAGTGTACCTCTAATAGTGCAATTAACAAGCATTCTTCTAGTGCCCATCTTGGTGTTAACTGGGATTTTGTGTGTTGTTAGTGCATGAGTTGGTTTCATCATGTTGTTTTTTAATTAAAAATACGGCATTTGTGTGTTGTAGGCTCAGGATTTCCTCTGTATTTATTATAACAACAAAAGAGAAAAGCCATCCAGTAATTTTTAAATTAATGTTTATAGGGGTTTTTGTTTTTGCTTTGTTTTGTTTTGTTATTGTTGTTGTTGTTTTTTTTTTTTTTTTTTATATTCGGCTAATGGCTTATGAGGGTGTTAAAACACAAGATTTCCAAATAGCAGGTCCACTAAGTGCAATTAAAATATGTAAGTTTTTAATGAGAAATAAAGTTAGTATTATTTTTTTTTTTACTACTGAGAAGTTTAATGCTAATTACATTGTTTTGATCCCTAAATATTTAGGTAGTTAGTTTATATAAAGTTAAAATGAATAAAAAGTTGTTTCCCCATGGATCCACGTCTTCTTCCCCTCCATGCCTTTTCAAATAGTTTCTTTGACTTTACAGGAATTAAAACTAAGACCAATTTTATGTGTAACAGAAGTTCTAGTTTGTTTATTTAACTAAGTGATTGGTAGTACAAGTGACCTTAATACCTAACAAAGATTATAGTGATGTAATTTACAGATTGAATTTTAAGAGCATGTTGCAATTCCAGGATGATTTATACCAAACAACAGTTATTCATTTGAGGAATATCTCTTTGTGCTCATCATTACTCATCATTATATTGTGATTTTAATCTGTTCCTCTTTAAAACCAGTGATTTGAATAATCAGCATATCTTTATATAGATGTTTGCCATAAAAATAGTCTTTCATCACATTTTGGTTGGACTTAAAGTTCTTAGAGGTCTTTTGTAACCTAAATAACACTATGTTTCTGTGAATTTGTTGATCACTGAACATTCTCTCATTTCATTAAATTTTCAGATTAAAAAAAAAAAAGCATAAGCAACATACAGTTAGCCAGATTATGCTGACATATTCTCAGTGGGAGGCACTTCACCAGCCTTGGAGCCTTAACAAGTCTCAGCTGATTTTCCTTAAATATCACTTATGTCTTAACCCGAGTTCCCTTAATTTGATTTGCTGAAGGGCCGCCTGGATTTTAACAGGCTTCTGTGTGTATGCATTATGAGACCAAAGTAAAAATGTAAACAGTACCATGAGAATTATTTGAATTAAAGAGATTAGAGATGCATAGGAGGTGCTTAGGTATTCAGATATGCTCCACACAAATATTTGTATAAAAATTTATATCATTATTAGCAAAAGCTTAAACTCTCTAGACTATGATCTATTAGGATAAAGTGGAGCATATTCTGAGTCATACTGGCAAGTCTCTTATAAAGAGTGTTAGCCTGAAATTTAGTAAGCTTCTGACTTTCCATTGTCAAAACAAAAAGCTAACGGATGGGAGCTTATTGTTGGAGAATAAAAAGCATGGAAAAGCTTTAGAAGATGTAACCCCCAAAAGTAGGGGGAAAGCTGCTTTGCTTTTTTAAAAAAGGAAATGTTGATGGCATTTAAAAATTATTTGCAAAAGAGAATTATTATCAGCCCAGAAGGGGTATGAAAGGATACTCAGGGAAGGCTAGTCCCACTGTGGAAGGGGTAGATGAAAATGATGTCATTACTGCCTGGTGCTTAAGGCAAAAAATTGGATCTTATTACTGTTTATGCAACCAAAGGAACTTGGATAAACATGATATTTTGTAAAAGAGTCTGATGGAATAATACATTATAACTACATATTTTAGGGTTAGATGTTTACTACGTAACGCAGAACTTCTTTTCTGGTAATTTGATAGCATTTCTGGAGTTCAGGGTAAACACTGCTTATGTGTCTGTAAACAGAGCATCGGCATTAGTGCCTGTCTCGGAAAATGCCATGCAGCACTTTCTCATGAAAAATTTCCAGTGGTTGCAATTACTTTTTTCCTATTGTCACAAAGTGCACAGACAGCTACAGGTTTGAAAGATGATAGGATGGGAAAAGACAGTAATTTTCCTTCATTGCTTTAGCTGTTATCCCAGAAATGAAAAAAGGATGGAGTCAGTTTCAAATAAGATGAAAAGACCTTTGACAGTATAACTGCCGCACTGTTGCCATTGTCTCCCAAAAGAATGCTGCTGCTGTTAAATTTCTGTCTTTCATGGCATTGGGCTCACACATAAGGACTAATGGAATATTGTGGAGATGCTCCTTGTGCTGTAAAATGTGTCTCTGAAGGGGAGAAGGGATGAAAAATTCTGGCTCTTAAGGAAGCCGAGGACAGTGATAACCATGAGCAGTTCCTGGTGAGAGTCACAATTCTGAATTCTTTGGATATTCTGTGGAGTTTGCTTGTTGGTTTTGGCCGAAGTTTTCTTGTTCAGGTCAGGTCAGTCTTACACAGTTAAGAACATGATAATTTTCCAGGGGATCTGGTTCTAGACATTTTGATTTATATTTGTTCCAGCTGTCTTTAAGATTTTCAGCTGTGAGTTAGGAGTCTGGCTGCCCCAGCCTCCCTGTTTGGTGATGGGGTTCCTGGAATGTTCAAGATGTTTATTCCTCCACTGAAATTGCCAGATGCTTTCTGTAGAGCACATTGGAGCCCCTTGTGTGAGTGAGAGGGGTTCTCAAAGACAGGTCAAATGAATTCGGGATTTTGGGCCCTCTGGTTGGTCAAATCTGAATGCTGAACAACCCTATTAATTCACATCTTTCTGGGCATTAGTGGGCAGGCTGACTAAGTATCTGGAAAAATTGCGTTGCTCATGAGGTTTTTCTATGTGTGGTCTGCCAGTCTTTCAATTACATTTTGACAATGAAGGGAAAGAAAACAGGAAATCTAAAAGGTATTAAAGGAAGCAAATAAGGAAGAAACTTCTCTGCTGTTCTGATGAGTCTGTATTTATATTTCTTTTGCATGAGACCACACTGAATAAAGCTTCATTAATGCTTACATTTTAGTACATGATAGAATTACGACACTTTGGAGACTGAGTTTTACATAGGCCTTCCAACAGTGTCCAGGGAATGCTGCCCTGAAATTCTGGAGAACAAATGAAGGTGCTAGCTACAGCAATTTCAGAACAAGAGGAACTTTAATTGCAGTTTTTCTATTGACTCATGAGTTTTAAAATAGCATGAAATAAGGATTCAACTTAAACTGAGTATTTGTACAGTCAGAACTTCACCTGTGAAGATTGTTCAGTTGTGTAGAACTAGGTTATTTACTGAGCTGAAGAGGTTACAGCTAAAATATTATCTGAAGGGTTTTTCTACATTTGACATTTAAAGAGCTGGCATTTAATTGGCTTTTTATCTCCTTTTTTTCATGATTTATAAACAGTATGCTTTTCAAAAAAAAAAAGGAAAAGAAAAATATCAAATTAATTCTTGAAAGTACCTACCATCTGACATCTCATCTGCTAGCACAGAAAAGTGCAAAAACTGCTGCAGTGACTATTACTGTCGTCCAGAGAGGCTATTTTCTACAGCATATAGTTTTTGCACTATTTTCCTTCTCTGTACATTTTACTGAAGGACAACACCTGAAAGTCATAATTTTCACAATTCTGCAGACATAGGCAGTCTCTAGGACGCATACAGCTGTGCTGTTCTGGCCAAAAAACTCGGTTGTAGGCTCTGCATTAAGATTGCTGGAACTTTTCTTTTAACCTTACAGGGTCAAAACACAGGTGTGAATAAAATTCATTATCCCCAGGATATGTGCTAATTACAGCTATTACAGCTATCCCACAGTGTAGGTTAACAGTGGGATTTCACTCAGTGGTCCAGTGCTGTAGCTATTCTGCCTCTCAGCACCCCTCCTTGGGTCCCTGGTGCAGACGGGGCCTTGCACAGTGGAGTATCACTGATTTGTTATTCCCTGCTGATTCTGCTCAATAAAAGCGTAAACTGGTTTTAAAGATTCAGACACACTAAAGGTATAAAGCTAGAAATATCGTTTATATTGATAAACCAACCCTCCTTCTTTGCAATATGAGGAAAAAGTGACATTCTTCGATAAAACATAAAATTTATTAAATATATGATAATTAGTATTATGAAAAAATGTAGTTACTTTGAAGTTCTTTTATAGTTACGATAGATCAAGTTTGTATAACATGTTTCAATTTGAAAGATTAAAGAAATCTATCAAAAATTGAATGCATGGTGTAAAAATATAGCTGTTGTTTAAGAGGAGCACTATTCAGTTTCGGTTTTGAAGTTAACTGTTGTATAAAATGTGTAATTGAAACTGTAGGAAAAATTTTTGGTGGAGACCATATACCTACCTGACCTTCATTTTAACCAGGATATAGAAAGTTCCTATTGTTTCTAAAGTAGTCTTTTAATGACAAGAAACCCTAGGGGTCAGTTTCCTGTCTCATGGGTGAGGCAGTCCTGGTTTAGATAAGCATTTTTTTATGGATATAAAACCCAATCCAAACCAAAGGGTGATGTTCTGGGAATGAGAGCAATCTTTCAAAAGGAAAGGGACTTTGCTGCTCTTGACTTTGAAAGGCAGACAAATCAAATAAGGAAGTTTGGGAAGTGTCTCACAATTTTTCTTTCAAGACCTCAGTGCAGTCTTTAGCAGCATTATGCCTCTAAATTGTACACATCTAGAAGCATGTGTTTTAGATGTCTTATATTACTATCTAATTTACTTTCTGAGTATACTTTGCGTTGTTTCTCTGATGTTTGCAATGATAAAAATGAGTTCAGCTGTGGTTGCTGTCTGTTAAATGGCAGTACTACTTGCTTATTCTTAACGAAGAGCTCATTCAGAAGTTAAATGAAAGTTTTTGGGTTTTATTGTAGTCTGAAAAACACCATCATTGGATATAAGCACAAGGAATCATTTCACTTTATTGATAGTTGAGAGGCCACCTGTTTCTCTTCTGTTTCTCTTTCTGTTTTCTGTAAGAGTCAGAATTTGTAACATTCTATAAAAATCCAGCTGCTGTTTTCTTAGCTCCTTCATGACATTCAAGCTCTGGGCTATCTTCATGCTCTTTCAGTGTGAAATTCTTAAAGCCCAGCAGTGCTGAAAAGTCCTTGGTGTGAGATCCAGGCTCGTTACCAGAGTCCCTGCAGCTAAAGGATATTATTTAATCCTTAAGATTACCAAAGATTATCCTCTGTGGCATGGAAGACATACAGAAGAAAGTTGTGAACCTAAAACATAAGAACAGCTAAAACTGAATGTGTCTATTTGACAGGCTTATCTTTGTCTGTATGAAGGCAGAATCAGAGGCCTGTTGGTTTTAATACACTGGGACAATATAGGAAATAACCCCCTTGCTGAAACTAGTAGATTTTTCTCAGCAAGGACATTTTTCTAAGATTGGAAAGAGTTACCTTGGCAGAAATGCATATATAGATGTATGTATGTCATTAAGGGCAAAATATTAAGTATATGGGATAAGGGATGTTGTTTTAGATGTACTGATGAGAATTTATAGTTTGCATGGTAAATCTTAGATTTTAAAATGGAAATAAGAGATCCATGTGTAATACCTAATATTGATTTAGGAAAAAAAAATATACAAAAAACCAAAATCACTTGATTATAATGCTAGCATTATTGATAAATTTGAAATGCTTATAATAATGGTTTTCAATCTGTCTAAAATAACTGCAAGCTATAAAGTTCTGCAAATTAGAGATAGAGTAGTGATCAGAGATGGAATTGGAGGCTCCTACAAAGTATATGTGGAGATGTGTTTCATTTTCTTTACTTGCTTTGTACATTTCTTTATCATAAACGACAGAAGATTCTTTCCAGAAGCCTTGGCCACTTCTGTTTTCAGAATTATGTGGAACAGACAATCTCATTATGTTGTATTGATGAGTTGCTGCAGTATGAGAATACAGACTCTGCATAGCTGTCAGCAGAAGAATTGTATTCAGTTAGGAGGTAGCACTTGGACTATCAGACAGGGAAGGAAGGGAAGACAAGCAGGGAAGCTATGGCAAGCTTCAAAACACTTAAGTGCAGAAGATAATACTGGACTATCTACTTTCCTTCTTCTGCAGACAATTTCCAGGCAATACCTCCTCTTCCGCACCTTGAGGGGGGAAAAAAATCTTGGTTTGCCATATACATATTGGTTTATATTGATGAATCAGACACTCTCTATGACACTAGGGAAAGTTATAATCATGCTTTAGATATTATTTTTATATATATATTATTAGATCTGTCCAGCACAGTTGCAGTTAGCACACCTAAAGCAAAGAGGGGCAATAGCAGAAGCTGTGAAACCATTTTAAACAAGGCAATTGGAACCATAGCAAAACTTAACAGGTAGGCTCCAAATGAAAATCAATGTGATTCAAGGTAGAATCTGAATTTAAAGCAGCTAGATAGTTGAAAATAAATTAAAGGAGGGACACATTTTCTAATTTAAGGAACATTTTTTGTGTTCTGCTTAGTTCTTCAAAGTATGTTATGATAAAGTTAAATAATGTCATTTTATGCCAGGTTTCTACACATGAAACAATTTTTCAATATTTGGTCCCTACTAGTGTCACATGTGGCAAAGCCATGAAATTGAGTTGACGCAGTTTTAGTCTATGAATCTAAAAGTCAGAGATAAAATATGTGCAATCTGGGACTTGTGTGTGGCATTAAAATCTTTAAATGGAACCTATTGGAATATGTGTCTCAGGGCATTGGGAAGTGGCTTGTCAGAGTACACTGCCAACACCATTGTTATACTAGTTTGTTTTATGCTTGTACTGGGTAGGTGGACATTGAGGAAAGAAGTGGCTTTAGTGCTCACCTCAGGTCTTATGCATCCTTTACAGATGTCTGGATTGATAGAAGCTTGTAGGTTTCTTTATGTCATTAAAGTAACAAGTATGGGATGTTCAGCAACTCACCTTATTTATTTCACAATTCTGGTAGAAAAATGACAAATTTAAATTTCACCTTTTCCTCTCATAGCAAAAAGGAAGCGGTGAGCATTGACTAATGTAATAATTACAGTGACTATCTAACACCACTCCTGCTGGTGGTCTTGTGGTGATATAAAATGATAAACTTCACCTGATTTAAAGCATTGGATTGAATGCAGTTTGATGAACTTTTTGGATAAGTTAACTCAAAATTTTCATTCATGTTCTTTCATCTTTTGTTTCCTATAATGTACATATTTATGCATTTATGTGGAAGCATACCATTCTAAAAGTTTCCAAATCAGTAAAAGAAAAAAATGCTGATATCATGAGACTGCAATCTATCACAAATAACAGTATTAAATGAGTTCATGTGTGCCTATGTCTTGAAGTTCTTTCTAGGGACTGCTAATGGTTTAATTATCCTTGATTCTGTTTTTTATTGACTGCAAAACTTATCCAAGGCTTGTAAATTTTTACATATAAAAAAAAAATAAGGTATTCAACACTTGCACATTATTAGAAGATATTCAAGACTTGTGGACATTTAACAGATCAATATAAATGGCTTTTTTTTTTTTTTAATGAGGCAAATCTGGATTACTTTTATGTGAAACTGAAAATTTTGAAAGCTATGGAGCCTGTCTCCTTCAAGGCTACTCAAAACCAGAACTGGACAGAACTGGTCAGTGTTCACCTTGGCAGACAGATTTGTTACATTTGCTCAGTCTGTGCTTTAAGTAGAGAAATGGAATATGCTATGGAAAGGAAGCCAGGCACGTAAGTCTACCTTTATTCAACAGTCTAAAATATATTGGAGAATTTTCTTTTAAAATTGCATTGGAAGCAAGGAGCTGGCTTCCTTCAGTAATTTTTGCTTTGATGCTATAATGGGATGGTTGGATTACAGCAAAAAGCAGGGCTGAGAACCCTCACCCGAAAATTATTCATGACTCTGTAGCAAACTCCTAGTTCCAGAAAGAGAACCCTTGGCCGGACGAAGCAGCGAGAACAGCTGGCTTGTGTAAAACTCGGCCTGTCACAGATGTTTGCCAAAGTCCAGGGAAAAGCTGTATTCAAGGCTACCATTGACATGGACAGTAGGGTAGTCTTTTTTGCTTCTGCACCAGTTGGCCAGAGATACAGGGAAGAGAAAATGCAGAAAGTCTCAGTTAAGCACAGGTGTAGCTTGTTCTCCATCATCAGAACATGTGGAAGGGAAGTGGTCTGTAATTCTTACAACAAAACAAAAGTTTTCTGTAAGCCGTCCACTTTTTAGCTTGCTGTTACCCAAGGTATTATCTCCTTTGTATTTGAGAAAGTTACTGTTTATGAAGGCTGCTCATGCTTGGTCAAACAGCTTTATTAGTGATAATCCCTTCCCTTTGATTTCTTAGTGCTTTGAGCAATAAACACTAATCCTGCCAAGCACTTTGAGGTGATTCTCCAGGCAAATATATTAATGCAGCAAACATGAGGGTTAGGCTTGCACTTGACAGGGGCAATACCAAAGGGACTCCTGATAGCTAATGATATTTAGATATAATAGATGTGCTGCTGACAAGTAAAAATCAACAGCTGAGAATGAGGCTTAAAGTGAGAGGAAGCACATTATTGCTGCAAACTCTCTCCCTTTTCTCCTTGTGATTCTAATCTATTTTCCTTCCTTCGGTAAGTTGCATCGGTTGTCCTAGCATTGATTTTCAGTGCATTGCAGGTTATAGTGACTTGAGTAAACCCTGGTTACTGAGGGAGAGTCTGTCTGGGCCCAAGTGAGGTGCATTCCGTGTGGTGTGCAGGCTTTGGGTTCGAATTTGGGAGTGTCTGAAGGAGTCACATAGCACAGAGTAATAGCTGAACACTGGGTTGCGAGGAAGTAACTAAAAATGGAAGTAGAAGGCTGGAATAGGCAGAGCGAGTGGATAGTGCAGGTATCAAATCAGGCTTACCAAAACTTGTCACCATCTTCCTGCTTGTAGCTCTAAGTTAGCTGGAGATGCAAAGGCACATTTTAATGTGCGGGGCTTGATTATTTCTTGATAGATTTATTCTTAACTAAAACTGTTGAATACTGCCTTATACTTGCAGTTTGATTCACATTCCCTAAAGATATTTAAAGTAATTTGCCTTGAGAAATTTCAGAAAGAAACTTTTATGTCATCTTTTCTCGACAGAAGCAGTAGAAGACCTTCTACTGTGTTTCTGAAATGATTGTGCAAAGCTAGAGCAGCTCCATGAAACAATGAATATAATCTGTGAGGATTCCTCTGTCATTTTCTTCTCCGTAGCAAAGGCAGCAGCATGTGTATAAGTGACAGATCCGTATCATTCTGTGATCACACTTCAAAATTACAATTAATTTTTTTCATTAAGAAAAAGGACTCTCGACTTCACGCTTATAAAGTCTTAAGTATAGTTAATATTGGTAACAGAGAAGGTAGTCTATCAAGAACAAAAGGCAGAATAGATATTCAGGATAAAGTCTGTTGCTTACCTAATACATCTCACATACTATTGATATTAAAAGAACTAACATATAATTCATTGTAGTGAGTCCAGTTTCTTAATATCCATCTGCCTCGCAATAAAGGATGAATTACTGTTGGAGTCAGTAAAGAAGTTACAATAGGAGTCATGAAAACAGATTAGTTATTTCAATGTTACTGTTTCATACAGTTCACCCATGTGTTATTTTGCTTTGATCGTGCGAACAAGGGAGCAGGAATCTTTTTAAGCTGAATTGTTCTTCAGATTGCAGATGATGTGAAGAAGGAGTCAAGACTGGGTAAAATTCCTAAAAAATGTTATTCTTAATTTGCATCAATTGGAATGAATTGGACATGTGTAGGTTTTTCCATATTAACCTATATTAACCTAGTCTTGGGTTTTCCATGATTCAGAGGTCATAGTGTTGCTGTTTCACTACTGAGTTAAACCTGTGCCATGGAGACAGATGTTCCTGGGAGGTGAAACAAAAGTTTGCCTCTGTTGTTAATTTCAGTGCAGTTCTTTGAAGCCTGCTGAGCCAGTACCTAATTAAACTGCAGACACGCTCCAAACAAATGAAAAAGAAATGCTGCTCCTCTCAGATAACATTTGAGGTGACAATTTCTTCTCAAGTGAAATCTACTTGGGGAAATCAATTCACTGCTGAAGCAGAAACTCTTTTCATAATACTTCATTATGTGAAGGCATTACTGTAGCCCATTTACAGTATAGGAGAGCATGTGCTGTTTGGAGATCTCAGCTGTATCTACTCACAGCCATGGGACAAGTGCAGTTTCAGTTCCCTTTCTTTAATTTGAAGCCAGAGGTATATTCCTTGTCTACAGTAATATTATTCCGAAACCGATGACTGATTTTGCTACACATAAAGCAGAAACCTCTTATGAAATGTTTGGAGGCTATAGATTAGTGATTAGTTTGGAATTGAAAATTCCTAAAGTGTTCCTGCCTGACTCCTCTAATAACATCAGCTGTATTAATTTGTTCTGTTTTTGCATGAAGCCACACGCTTTGTGGCTTGGTTTTCTCATGCTAGTAACTGCCAGGAGCACTGTTGTTCCGCATTCAATTTAATATTTTTAATCATCCATTAAAGTAATTAAGATATACTTTGAGGCAAAGAGAGGGCAAGGGAAATGAGCTGTGACATTTCTAATGACCAGTGCTAGACACTATTTTTTTAAGGTTTCTGTTCCTCTAGTGAGGTTAGTCATCCTTTTTCCCCCACACATGAATTATTGGGGGCGGGGGAGGGTTGGTGGAGGGGAGAGTGATTCACTATGTATGACAAGAAGCCAAGGTCACAAAATAGACCTTTGTGTCTCACAAGAATGATCATAATACTATTATAATCAATAAGGATACACTCTTATATAGATGTGCAGTTTCAACAACATCAGCAGAACTCCTCATAGACAAACAAGACCTCTGCACAGAGCTCCAGCTCCTTGCAATGTTGAAGCCTAAAAAACAGAGCAAGTAGGAAGCAGCTCACCTAGCATAAGTCCTGGGGGACAGGGAAAAAAAAAAAAGAAGAGAAAAGAAAGAGAAGGACAATTATGAAACAAAATGTCTATTTGGGGTTGCAGGGAGTGGGAATGGAATGCTTTTCTCATCTCAAGAGCTGTTTGAAGCTGCTGATGAGAAAATAAAACCAGTCTCTTGTTCTCAGTAGGTGTTGCTTAGGCCACTCACCTGAGACAACAGATACCTTTATTCAGATCCCTATTCCAGGATGAAACTCTCAATTTGCTGCCTGTTTTGGTGTTGATAGTAATTGACCATCCTGGAGTAAATAAGAATCATGCTTTCTCTTTGGACTCAATTGGAAAAATCTTGGCCATCCTGGTGCTTTTTTATTGGAAAGCTTTGGCTCTCAGGAAACACATTCAAAAAAATAATAATAAAAAAGTCCTGAGCAACTTCTGAGGGTTTAGTTTTTTTCTCAGAGTTGTTTCTCTGTCCCTAGAATGACCAGTCAAAAACATCTGAACTATAGTCCATCATTTTATTTGAATTTAAGTGTGTTCTATTAAGAATATTTTTTGGAACATCTGTTCACTTTGTGTGCACTTTCAGGTGCATATGGGTACCGTGTGTAAATATATGGGATCATAATACTTCTGCCATTATTCTGAGATACTCTTTGGTAAACTGATCTCTGGGTGACCCGAAACATTTACTAAGTCAAAATTATTAACTGGGGCATTAATTGCATTCTGATCTGTTTCTCTCAAAGTCAGATCACAAGAGTTTCTATGAGCTGAAATTTTTAACAGAACCAAAGTGAGAAGGGTAATTGTATGTCAATGGGAGCAAAGGAAGGCTTCTGCATAGAATAAAGGATTGTTAATGTAGTGAAGTATGGCAAAAGAGATTACTTGCCACAATGTACAAAAGATTGCTACCTCCTTTGTTCAAAATTTGAGCTGAAGAACAAAATGTAGGAGTCACTGTCACTTCCTGAGTCGTGCCTTAGATCAGAAACATTTGCTGAAGCCATCTGCTTTGTGGAAGTTTGAGGTATGACTCATGGGAAAGATATAGAAAATGGGTCGATCTTTCTGAACTCAGAACACCTGACTTCTCTACATTCCCAGACTGCTGAAAGTTTAGAGAAAACGCAGAAATAAATTAATTACTCGAAAAAGCTCAGAAGAAGAGAGGTGTATAATTCTTCCAAGAGGATAGGTTCTCATTATAAATGTGGCAAATTATTTTTCTTTGGTGTGTTCCTGTTACAACATGGTCCAACTTTACTGGGTGTTACATCTTAATTTCAGGCTTCAAGAGATTTTGCAAACACAAACCCTTGTAAAGCCTTTGCTCCTTTGGTACCTTGAATCAATGTCCACAGAATAACTACACATTTTACTCTAAGAGATTTCTTTTAATTTGGTGAGAATATAGGCGTTTTGGCAAAAACGGTTTTACAGAGATAAACATGCGACTTCACCAAGCATTACAAGAAGTTACCTTTGTTACACTCAGCAAACACAAACTCCATGCTACTTAAAGGGAGGTACTTGCAACTGAAGTTAAATATAGAAAATAAGGGTTTAGGTTACCCATAAGAGGAAACAAAGAATAAGGGAGAAGAGATTATGAGAAGAAAGAGTAAAGAGAGGAAAAGAGGGGAGAAAGAGCAGTTACCACTGAGAAGGTCCCACGCTGACAGCTCCCAGGAGAACAGACCAAAGTACACAGTGGAGACTGGCGCTGCCTCCTTGCCTGCTCTGGTCACTGTGGCCACTCCCTCCAGGCAGGACCTTTGGTTCACTGACCCCTCCCTGTCCCCTCAGCCAAGGTGAGGGTGCCACAGACAATCAGAGGCTCTGGGGGTGGTGTGCTGTGGGTGGGTTACGAGGCAGCCCTTCTGTGGCTGCCAGCCCATCAACAGGGCTCCCTGGCCATGTGGCTGCAGCCTGTGGGCTCTGGCCAGCCCTTCCCCTGCACACACACACGTGTGCACACACAGTCACCCATGTGCGCACACACACACTGGCACATGTGCACACACATGTGCACACACGCGCGCACACACACACACACACACACACACACAGATGCATCCACACAAGGGGTTCTGACCCAATAATAACCGGCCTGGTTTGTAACAGTTCCTCTCTTGTGAGGACTCATTTAATTTGGTGAAGTTCACTGAATGAAATATGTTCCATTACATATTAAAGAACCATAATGATTAGGTAAGCAATGTTTGTGATCTCTTTGCCTTAGCAGAGGTGTAAAACAGATCCATTCACCTCCATCATCTCACTTGTTTTGTTTTAAATTTCTGTTTAAAAAAAAAAAACACAAACCCCTAAGTCTTAGGAATTAGTTTATCTGTAAAAAAAGACACTAATTTGTCAATGTTAAGTTTATTTAAGAAAAAAAGGCATCCATTTTCGTAGCATCTTCAAACTATCTTGACTTTTCATCTCATCTGATGACACCTTCTTGTGTGTAAAACTGAAAATCAACAAGTTTATCTGAATGCAAGTCTCTGGTGTTATTTTGACAACTGTTATTGGTGTTATGTTCCTTGCCTACTTTTCTGGCTTATGTAGAGTCAGAGATTAATGCCAGCCTTGTATGCCAAAGTGTGAAGCTGTTTATAGGATGTGGAGATATTGTCTGAAAGTTTCTTTCAGTCTATACAACAGAAATTGATTTCTCCTTTCTAGTGAGTACATCTTAGGGCTTTAGCACAGAATAAACAGAGGAAGAGTAAGAAACAGAACACAACTATAAACTGGTATTTGTTTTCTAAACTACAGGTAATGGAACATTGATTGGAGCATCTGCAAATGTTGTTTGTGCGGGAATTGCTGAACAGCATGGTTATGGCTTCTCTTTCATGGAGTTTTTCAGGTACAATTTTAAACTTCTCACCTTAAATCTGATTTTTTTTTCTCTAGGCAAACAATGAATTCGCTAAGGAGAAAAAAAACTGGAGAAAGGGTCTATAAAATAGGCTTGTGTTCCTAATTTGGTTTTGGCAACTGAAATGCACATGGAGGTCAAATAACTTCATTTTTACATAATGTAGATAGAATACATGAAGGTGGTGGCAACGTAGTGGAACTCCAGGAAAACCAAAGGCTCAGAAATTCCTGTTTTGATCATCCTCAGTCTTCAGCTTTGTAGCAATAGTGAATTGTTCCTTTATTGTTAAATCCAGTTTAAACCTATTTTCTTATCTGCACATTTTCATGGATGTTCTATTGTCAGGCAAAACTGGATTGTCCTAATTTAGGCAGAGTCAACTTGTAGTCCATGATCCCATGAGCAAACCTATTTACCTATAAGAAATTCTTTTGACCAGCTGCTTAGCAACTATGAGTGAAAGTGTGATGGGCAGCTAGTAATAGCTCAAGTTATTGCTTCATTATTGTTTAATTAATAACTGTTGTTTCATAATGGAATTTTATTTGCAGGTCATTCATCAGCAGGTTTTTAAGACACAAGGTGTACTTAATGCATACAGCAGTTTAATATTTTCCCAAACACCTCTAGGTTTTGAGACTGTGTTTGAAAAATATAAAGGGAAACTGGCAAATAGAGGACTAAATATGAAGTTTGATTTTAAAGTGTAGTTGATTTAACTAAAATATAGTTCCTTGCTTATTTTTCTGCATATTTAGGGCAAAGGGTACTGTTAAGTTCACACCATTTTCCCCCTTTTTTTCTTTACATTGTTTATTTTAGTTTCTCTATCAGCTTTACCTCAAAGCCTTCAAACCTGTGTTATTAACATGAGTAATCATACAGGATTGTCTGGAGACGAGCCAATGATAACCCTAAAAAGAGAGGTGGTCTGAAGTGCTGTTGCTTAAATTCTTGCTATGAGCATGTGCTACTCGTAGCACAGTTTCTCTCTTCACCCATAGTCTTCTGATGATATGTTTAAGAAAGGCAGTCTTATGTAGTACACAGTGATAACAGACTTCTCAGAAGTCAAGCCCTTGCACAAAAAGGATGGTGATAGAGCAATAATGGGCTTGTGGATTCTTCTGCTCATATGTCATAGATTGTATGTAGCATTAAAAATGTGTCTTCCATGTAGATTTTGTAATGAATTGCTCTTAAAACTTCCATGACACTGACTGATATAAAGTCTGACTAGTCTCTTCAGCAGTGTTTACTGGAATGAATTCTTTGGGAAGACTGATGACAGTACACAGATGTTCTGAAACTGCCTTCTGTATATATGCTTTTAGTGGAAATGATTACTGGGAAAGGCTGTACCATTGTGAATAAACATGTGAGGACTGAATCCATAGTGGTCTCAGGAAGATAGCAATGGATGTTATAAGAGCCCACTTTTTGCTGGCTGTCTCTCAATCACTGAGTGGGCAGATCGTGAGATCCTTCACAGTTTGTGTTGGAAAATATTTGTTTTGGTCAAATGTGCCAAAATTCACTATTTTTTGAGACTTCTTCTGGCATTAAGAGGTATTAAATATATCCCTTGAGGATTTTGATCTTGGTTACTTTTAAGAAGATTGTCTCAAAGCATTAAGTGATTTTCTGTGTTTCTTCCCTGTTTGCCCAGATTGACTCAATAGGTTTCGCATACCCCCTGAGGGTCCTCTGCAGTGCTTCTGCCAGATTGTTACTCTCTCATATTGCAAAACCCTTTGACTCACCAGAGAAAAAACATGGATACCATGTGTAGGGAGACAATGACCCTCTGCTGACTGACTCTTGCTAAGATGTCTTCATTTCAACCTGTGCTGGTAGTGTTCTGTCCTTCTCAAGTTCTGAACAGGAAACCCATGGCATGTCTGTCTCAAGTATAGCCTGGGGTCATACAGCAGAGTATGTTACTTTAAATACTCTTCTTCCCTACCTGCATGCTAAGCCAAAATTATGCAACCATGTTTAAGGTGGGTCTTTGATAGAAGCAGCTTTTTTGAAAACCATGTTTTGACATGTTGTTCTGTAAGAGGAAGTTTGGGCAGTGTTGATAAGCGTGTCTGGTGAGTGCACTGTGATACAACAGGGGTGGATAGTCTATGGAAGCTGCAGGTTTCTCATGGCAAGAGGCACCACGATGACTCTCTGTGCAGTGAAAGAGGCAAGAACCAGGCTCTGTGCTCTGCAAGAGGGCTGATGGGCTCATGACCTTTGCTGTGCATGTCTTTGTGCAGTGGCACTTGGTGCAGTTTGAGGTTCCTCTTCTTTTTAAGAAGAGAGCAGAGGCAGCCCAGGAGGTGTGTTATACAATGCTCTTCTGCTGCCCAGCCAGAGCCAAAAGTGGCCATAACTTGTCTAAATGTTGTCTTACAAGCTTGATGTATTTCTCTCTGAAGTGCCTTCATCCATAGAAATCCTGTGCTAGGGGAACACATGAATATGTGACTATGAATGCTATAGTCTTCCAGAAATCTCTCTAGGCTTCTGGGGAAGCTCCTCCTTCAGGAGAACATCTAGTTATTTCTTTCCCTAGATCAAGAGTTCTACCTCCTCAAGGACCTGGATGCGCTCATCTCCCAGACTGCTGGATATGACTGATGTCATGACCCATTTAGGGGGTGATGTTCATTATATAGGCTGGACAAAGACACTAGTCCATGTGTCAAAGAACTCTTATGCTTTAATCATTTTGACTCTGGCAAGTAGTTCACTGTTTAATGTTGAAAGTGTTGGATAAAAAGCCCTTAACTTTTACAGCACACTTCAACAAGCTCCCAACTCCCACAACAAACTTCAGTAAGGATTATAGGGTAGAGTATGATAGCTGTACTTTGCCAAGACAAAGCAAGAAAGGGGAGAAACAAAGGTAGAAAAGAGACACACTGCCCATCAACACATGTAGAACCATTTCTGTCTGAACAGTGTTCACAGGGGGAAGAGCAAGAGTGTCTGTGAGAAAACATCTCTTGGTTGCTATGAATTCAACTTGCTGTTTCTGGACCCTGTGAGATTTTTTTCCTTATTCATTATGTTCCACTGAAATAAAAATATTTGCATGCCCCTTGGAATATGCAATACTATAACAAACTTACTTTAGCACCATGAAAATATTTTAACCTTTAAATCTCTTAGAGATGGTGGTAGGACAACAAAATATTCTTTTACTGGTGTATCAGCAGCAAAAGGAAGAATAGGGGATATGTGAACCTCATGGAATGGGGAAATGACCTGCCAACAAAGAACGTGGAGAAGGCAGAAACTACCAGTGCTTTGATCAGCAGCACAAAGTCTAGCTGGAAACCAGTCACTAGTGCTCCCCAAGGTTCTTGTGCCTTCCAAGCTCTGCCACTTAGAGATTCAGCTTTTAGCCACCCCCAGAAATCTGAAGGCAAATAATTAATGACTGCCACTGGATGATTCATTTGGAATAATTCAAATTCAAAAGAAAAGAAAGCAATGTTATGACAAAAAGAAAATTGAAACTCTTAGGAAAATCAAGCTCAGGATAGCAATTTCCTTAAAGATGCTCTTGCATTTTTCAATAAGTCCAGCCAAATTATGCTCTTTTTCCACAACTTCCTCATCAAACTGTATTTATGTGTTCTAATCTCTCCTACTGAAAAGAAAAAATCTTAGATGTGCCCTAATATTTCATTATCCTCCTAGTAATTCAGAAAGCAGAGCTGAACATGAGATTCCAGGCATAGTCCTCTTATTTTTTCACATTTTTAAAAGATAAGATTTAATAGAAAATGTGGAGCTATTTGCTCTTTCTTTGTTAATCTAGGCAATGCGAAATTCCTCTTATTCACTGCTAAATCCAAGTCCCTTTCAGTTTTCATGTTACTTACATGAGCGTGAGTATACCTGTTCTCCTCTCAAATTCTTATACTTTTCCTACACTGTGGACACAAAGCCAAATATTTAAGTGGTAAAAATGGAAGGAATTGTGAGTCAGTGGAGTTTGGAAAAGAAGCTAGAGAGCAGAGGGATATTTGCTGTATGTGGTCAAGGGTAAACATCAGAACAAGCAAACATCAGAGCAGGCAAATGATCGTTATGCCTTTGGAGAGAAGTGCAACATTTTTTGTAGTCTTGGCCCTGTAGAAAATATCAGATATGTTAATAATATGAGGGTAATTTCTCAGGGACAGTATATAGGAGTAGAGCAGAAGGCAGGGAAAGATAATAAGCCTATTATGTTTTTAGTCTAGTTATCAAAGAAACATTAAACATAAATAAGAGTTTAACATAAAGGAAACCCCAAAATGTAAGACAGAACTCTTTCTCTTGGCAAATGGTTAGATAAGGACATTATAGTCATGTTGCCAGGATGAGTTCTAAAGGTTAGCATAATGTTTTTATATCAATTAAGGCTGCACAATAATCAACAGAGCTTTGTTTTTCTCAAGGAATAAGATAAAAGAAATAGTATTGAGGATGTCTCTTCTAATCTAGATGCTTCATTTCGTGACAGTTTTTTTAAGTTTTACTAGCATGTGTCTGAGTTTGTTTGCTGCAATATAGCAATCTACTAGGTCAGACCACCCTGTGGAATATGAAAATGCTGCACAGAAATCTTTCTTTTACCAATAGAAGTTCTCATTGCTGTAGGGCTTTAATTATCTTCTTCTACTTGCTAATAAACATGACAGCTTGTTTTTAATTTTCTCTGTAAGACTGGCATTTATAAGCTTATAAAGATCCATAGTATTTCAAACATAAAATATGTTATGCTCCTTTATCCTATCGTAATTCATTACCAATCACCCTCTGTGTCCATGACGCATGTTGCGATTAAAAAAAAGAATCACAGATAAATGATAAGCCTATCTGACAAAAAAATAAAGTGGGTATTATGGGAAATACTGTAATTTTATTTCAAACAAATTTTGGCTAACTGTGACTGTATCACAGTCCTGGATATATTGGTTAGAGAAGAATGGATTGGATAACTCTATGTAATGAGATAAGAATATGGGACAGATGACTTGATACACAAGTATCAGTGTGTAAGCCTAAGAACCTAATTTAGAGTGCAGTTGCAAGGCATGGTGCATGTTTTCAGATTTTGCATTTTTCTTTTGTTCCTCTCCCTTCATATGCCATCTGCAAAGATGAACTAATATTCTCTGTCTTCTCTGGGAGTAACAATAATTTGGAAGTGTCAAAAAATACTCCTTTCTGATAACAGTTTAGAAAAAAAAAATTTTGTCATGGGATTTGTTTTGGGAGGTATTCACAGCAAAAATATTTTCAGTAGGATATCCTATTTATCCATGCTTGAGAGCGCTCAGTAGTAAAGACTATGAAACAGTGCTTCTCATGGGAACTGTCATTCATGGGCATGGGAAGACAAATGTCATGTTCTTTGCTACCACCTGTATATCCTATTTACACAACTTATTGAAAATAACTGTTTAAAAAAAAAATTGGGCCCTGTAAAGCCATATAACTGTCTCACTGGATTAAGTGTTAGACAGCTGTAGTCCTTTTCATTCCTGATAATTTAGTGTCTCTTTCTCCTATTTTCTTGCTATTAACACCACTCTATGCCACAAATGTGTTGTTGCTCTTCTAGGGCTGATTCTGATCAGAATAAAACCAACCCTGAATTTTGGGTATGAATTTTGATGATGAAGGTTTAGGTTGAGCAAACACCTGAACACAATTCACCTGTGGGATTTCTGATCAACTGTGCAGCTCCAGAAGTTAGAATTTGGAGATGTTCAAAGTAACTAAGGAAGATTCAATGAACTGCTGATTAAAAGTTTAATGCTTATGATACTAAAATTACCACATTCTCACTTCCCACTGCTCTTCTGATCAATATGGAAGAGTAACTGATCATGGGTTAAATGCTGATGCTTACAAATAGAAACAGATTTTTTTCTGTTAAAATAAGTGCAAATGCAGCACCTGATAAAGCCCTCTCAACAAACATGCATTAATACATGTTCAAGTTTTAGCTTTTCACAACTTTTCCTTCATAAAATTTCTATCTTTTGAAATCTGTATCTCTGAGGTTTAATAAAGCTTGTTTTTATCTTTCTCTTGATTTCTTTACGTAGGTAAGAAAAATATAAGGGTTTTTTAATAGCTCATTTAAATCTTAAATTTCAAATGCAATTATATATTAAAATCTCTATCAGACTTAGGGAACTGAGTTTAACAAATGCAATCTAGATTTTAATATATTCTTTACTATTATGCTAGAAAGGGCAAAGCTATAAACAACTTTCAGGTGATCACTCAAAAGAACAAGGAAGGTAGTTCAGCATGTATTCATCTTTCAATATTAGGTTCTCAGCTGTTTTTTAAAGAAGAATGTCAGTTTTCTCTGAGTATACACTAGCAACCATTGCAATATTTTAAAGTGTCAATGTTGATCTAACTGCTCTCAAAAAAAATCACATCAACATCTGTGGCAGTTGAATAAAGTGAATGCTGCTTACTTTAAATACTTGGATAGCTTGAGTCAAACCCCATGGGAGTAAGTATTCCTGCAATAGTGTGGTGCACACTATTTTAAGAATATTTCCTGGGTGATTTGGTTTTTTTGAAATGTTTCTTTTGATTTTATTTGAGGTCAACAGTGTAATTATAGATGTAATTGAATGTGGATTTACCTTTTCTGTTTTTCGGAAGAAGAGAGGAAAGCAGTATTTTGAGCCCTTGTGTAAAAGTATATTTCCTTTTCCAACTAGAAACATGATTTATCTGCACTGTGGAGTCTTCATGGAGCTCAAAATGTTCCTGTGTCTTCTAAGTAGAGCTAATAACTTTGAATTGTTTAGTCCGTGGACATAGAAGTATTACTTCTTTTCTTCTCTTATTGCCGTGAAGTCTTTTGGATTAGCAAATTAGTTTCTAGTAAAGAAAGATGGGATTTAAATGCTTGTCATCTCACTCAGCTTAAAATCAGGCTATGTGATTCAGCTGTTAACATTTTATTATGGTTTTATCTTTTAAATTCTGTGAAATGTGTGCATTTCATCCTCTAAGATTTTGAGAAAGGACATTTAAAATGTAATTGCAATGATCCAGTGTTTCATTGGGCTCCATAGGAAGCACTGAGCCTCTAGACATATGCCACTTGAATATTATGGGGTAGGCTCATGGGAGTAGTATATAATCATAGGATGACAGAAAAATCATAGAAAGATTCAGGCTCGAAGGGACCTTAGGGGTTCTTTTATCCAGTTTTTTTATCCAGTCTTGGGCTCAAAGCAGGGTCAGCTATGGGCTGCATAGAAATAGCACAGCCTCTCAGGGCAACCTGCTCCCCTGGCTGGACATCTCTGTGGGGAAAATACTTCTCCTTTCTTGTTTCAGTGTGTGCCAGTTTTCTCTCATCATCCTGCCACACACCACCCTAAGGAGCACAGCTCCAGCTTCTCAGTCACCCTTTTCATGTGCTGGGCACATTACTTAGTGCCCCTGCAGCTGCCTCTTCTGACCAGGCTGACCCAGCTCTGCTCCCCCAGCCTCTTGTCTAGAGGCAAATGCTGCCTTGTTGACCCTCTTTGAGGTATCTCCAGTTGGTCTTTCCTATGTTGGAGGACCCCAGCTGAACACAGTGTCTAGACATGGGATGGTGACAATCTGTGGAGAAGATTGGGATTTTTTTGCAAATCAGTGGTTCTTTGGAACTCAGATTTTTGAAGTGTTCAGAAATTCATAAATTTGAATGTGCAAGTTCAGGAAGAATACAGGACAAGTTCTAAAGAATATTGGTCTGTCAAGTAAGTAAGTAATGAATGTAATTCTAAAGGCTCTTCCCTAAATGTTGGACAGATGCCAACTCTTCATATTTCTGGTGTATTGCAGGTATGCCTTTTCTCCTCTTGCGTAATATTGGATGTATATGTAATATGCATAAAGTTATCCATACAATTTTGAAGATATTTTTATTTGAAGATATTTTACTGACATTACATATCACTAAATCAATTAGGGAAAACAGACACCTAAAAGTAGAACATAGAGAGAAAGGCTGTTCTGGATTACAATGAAACTAGATGAAAATTTAATTTTTGTTGTTAAGCTGAAATGCAGGATATTGATCCTGTTTATTCTAAAAAACATAATTGCATCCAGTATGGATGGAAGGATTAGGTTTTTTACTGTAGAATTTATGATCACACTAGTGCTCCTACTAGATGTACATATGTATTCTGTATTCTGTTAGAAATTGCATGCAATGGATGTTATAAGTCACAAACAGTACAAACGAATTTAACACTTTGGAAAAAAAATCAGTGAACAACAAGAGTGGTAAATGTAATATATATCTATATTTTCTTAAAATGGACTGTAACCCATTCTTGGTCACCTTTTCTACATACATACTGAATCAATACCTAGTAACTTCCCAACAGCACTTGAAAAGGAAATAATTTTAAGAGTAATGATTTCTAGATATTTTTGGCAGTTACAGAAAACAAATATTCTGCTCTACTTGTACAGTGCTACTCATATAGAAACTATTTTATGCAAAGGTTTTCAAGGTATCTTGAATTTTGTCTTGCTTTGTAGAAGGAAAGGCATAAAGTACTCGCCCATTGCATCTATACTAGAGAAGTCATTAAGCTGATATAACCTGTTGGGATAGGAGTCATCTTTTAAGACTTAATATTATTCTACAGTATTTTATAGTGCTAATCTACATTGAGCAAATTTGCCTAAGCACATCTGGAGAGCATTACATTACAAGCTTTGTGTTTAAAATACACAGGATGGATTTTTCCTCTTTGTACATAGAACTGTATTGAGTACAAACGGAGCCTGGAACTCCTACGCAGGTAAAGTCTGGCAAGAGGAATCCCTTTCTATGTCTATTCCAACCAACATTTTCTAATATTACTCCATGTTCAGAACAGATGGCAATGGGAAGCTAGAGAGTAGGAAGGGAAAAGTTAGATTAAAGAAACTGGGAGCTATTCTGAGACATTCTGGAAATACAAAGGGACAGCTTTCATGCAGTCCATTTTGAAAACATTAGTCTTTTTTTCCCAAGGGTAGAAAAGGCAAATACATAAAACAATGCCTTTTGGCTTCTTCTAACAGACAGTGTTTTAAAGTATTTTGAAGAAATGTTATCACATTTTCAATAAAAGAACAATATATTCATCTGCTTAGTTAACTTCTGGCCAATATTACCAACTAATAAATATGTGTAGGCTTTCTTGTCCCTGAACCTTCCAGTTTGATAAATAGGTTGGTGTGTGCTATATTTCCAATCTGGTATTCCTATCTGTATTTCTTTCTTATAGGAACTGAGCGGGGGGTGGAGGTAGTGGGAGAAGAGGTGAAGAGAGAGGCCGTCATGCACCCAAGGTCTTATTTCAGATTGAAGCTGGTACTTGGCTAGAATGTAGCCCATTTAGGAACTCACACCGCTCACACTCTTGGAGCAAGGCTTTTTGCACTGCTGTTGACATCTACCTCCTCATTCTTCACCTCTATGTGTCTTGACCATCTACTCCACTGTGGTTGCATTAAATTTAATGATATTTTTACGTATAGCTGAGTATTGAAACAGGTGAACTGAATCAGATGTGCATCAGGATGGAATTATTCCTGTAGCTGACCCACAGTTAACTTGCTCTGTGAGTTTGTATTTTATCATACGTAAGAGATCACATTTATTGTCTTTTTATTAGAACAGTCCTGAATAAAAAATGATCTTTTCTAAAATGGAGATTTAAACTATATCTGTGTTCATTCTTGCCTTGGCTTGACATTTGTGAAAGATTTAAAATCTTGTATTTCTTTAGATTCTAATTTAATGCTGTTGTTCCCATAGCTTACTTTTTGCATTTGATGAGGATGTACAAATTTCCTGAAATAAATTCCTCTTTCAAGTTACAGGGTTATGATGATCATTACATGAGTGAATATCGTAGTAAGAAAGATATTATTTATTTATAGAGTTTTTTGTCTAGACTGCTCAAATGTTTTACCATTTCTTTTTTTTTTAATAATCTTTAAAGAGGGGTAAAGAGAAGTTTTACTACATGTAGGTGGGCAAGATAAATATGTTTTGAAAAGTATTCTTTGAAACTTTCACACCATAACTTTTTTTAAGTGAACAGAGTAATATCTCTATGAAAAAGTTCTTGAAGTATCTCCAAAGTCCAGGATTTCAGTAGCATATTTGTGTGAAAGGTGGATTTGAAAATCAAAATGTCTGCTTGCAAAAAAACCAGTGTAGTGCTTCTTCAGTGTCTCTTTAAATAGTAGTCATGTAAATACTTAAAAAAATAATTACTAGGAAAATCTGCAGGAAACGCTGTTTCAGTGGGAGGTGATGGAATTTAAATAAAAAAACCTATTTCTTTGCTGATATGTCTGGCCATGAGCATTCGTATTTTACCACTACTATTATGAGCTGAAATCACAGCTGAGAATATTCACCTTTCTAGCAAGCTTTTAAAAGGCAAGTAAATCACCTCATTTTTCATTTCACTGCGTTTAATTTCCACCAGATTCTGTAAAACTAGCCCGAGTGATACTGTATCTAAATGCACAGAATTCCATGGTTAGATATAAAATATGATTAAAATAGGTATTATGCAGTTTTAGGGGCTTCAGGAGTGAAAATAGAAAGGCTCTATAGTGGATTAAACTTATGCAGCATGAAGGCAGGAGTTAATTTGCAGCCTTTCTGCTTTTGCATTGGGGTAAATATGCTTTTGTTAAATGCTAAAAGGCACAAACCGAAGGTCATATGTACCATTATGCTGTTAGACTCGTCATGATTGATTTAATTTTTTTTTTAATGGAGCCTGTTAAATCAGAGAGCAGTTAAAAGAGGTCAGTGCATTATTTTCCAAGATCATTCATCAATGTCAGCAGTGCTAATGAGAATGTGGGCCATGTGTCAGGAGTTATTGTGTCCATGTCTCTGCTGCCGTTGTGGTCTCCCACTTGTGTTTCATTGCAGATCTTTAAATAAAAGGTTTGATGGTGCCTTACCTGGATCATGAGTAAGTTGGTGTGAGAAGAGAGGAGTGTCTACATTGTCTTGTGAGTGTCTCCACTCACTGATGATCATACCCACCTCATACTACCAGCTTGTTTTGTTAGCTAAGACTAGAGGTATATTTATGGCAAGAAGAGAGGTAGGACAGAAATAGTCTCCGCTGATTTTCCCCACCATGTCTTTGAGCTAGCAACTGGCTTGCTTTTCTTTTTGTTGCCATCTTAGTTTATGTAGCACATGGAAAAGAAAAGGGTGTGCGTATGATAGATGTGGTGCCCAATTGGCCTGGCTGTTGTGTGGTAGCTGTATGTTATACAAGGGGAAAAAATCTAATAATGCAGAGTCTTAATGTTAGTTATTTTTTTTAGAAAATATTTATAGAAAGGAGATGTTTGCCACAAATTGGGGAAGTTTTTCATGAATTTTGAATCTCAGAGGTAAAACATGATAAGAAATGGAACAGACACCTTTAAAAAAAATCAAAAAAGAAAAAATGCTCTTACAAGTACAGTTTCCTGAAATGTGCAAAGTACTTCTGTGATGTAAACACATTAGGTGTTGTGCCCCTCCCCTAGTCCAAACTGGCTTTCTTTTCTCTGGAAACTCTCTGTGGGCAGGAGACAATCTTGTTTTGCCTGTAACTAGGGTACAAGTTGTTTTCCTTCCATAGTATTTGTTATCCTAGGACTCATCCATTTCCTGTGCTTGATGCAACACTAAATAAGTGTTTTGGTCACGTACAAAGCCCTTTTCTTTCCCTATGACTTCCTGGGAGGAAATCCATCTTTGTTGGGGCCTTATAGGCAGTACAGACGTGTAGGTTAAAAGGTGTGCTTGCAGACAGCTGAACAACTTGGCCGTTGGTGTCTCATTGCTTGGTCTTGGGTGGTACCTGGTCCAAAAGTAATCAATCATAGTGAGGTTTGCTGTGGGGTTGCAAAGTGTAAGAGCTGTGTTTTCTGTCATGCAGGTGGTCAGGTAAGATGGCCATTTAGGCCAGTGCAAGTAGCCCACCCATAAAGAAGAAAAGCTATTAATACTCCTGCTAAATATTACAGGTTTTCCATGTATAGACTTGTGTATGGAACAGGACTTGCAGGGAGGTGGGGTTTTTTTGTCTTTTTACACTAGCTTTCACAGCTGTTTGTATTTAATTACTTTTAAATTTTTAAGTTATTTTTCTGTTTTCCAGTTTCTCTGTCAGAAAGGCAGTGGCTACTACGTATGCTTCTCTTGATCTTATCCTTTCTGTTTTATTCCTGCAGGGCCTTCTGGGAGGTTCTAAATTGCTGTCTTGTGCCTAAATCCTTCCCCTTTGAAAAGCAAATACAGAAGCTGTGTTGAAACACTTACTTAGCTTGTTAAATAGCTGTGAAAAATTGACTTACCAAGGTGCTGGCTGGACTGTTGGAAAAAATTAATTTGATTGCTGTCCCTTCTTTTCATGGGAATTTTTGTTTACTGATCTGTTTCATTGTGACCAAGACTTAATGTGTCTTGAAGGGGATTCTCTTTGAAATATACTGAATTACATTTTTGCTTCTCCTGGTGTAATGAGGAGCTTTTTCAGTCTGAAAAGTGTACTTTTCTCAGAAAGAGTGGAGGTTTGTCTGTAGTTATAGTGATAAATGAAATGTTAAAAGAAAGAAGATGAACAATATAGCTATGAATAATCAAACCAGGGAGAGAGAAATGAAAATTGAGACCATTCCAAAACAACAAAGGCCAAAAGCCAGTAAAATTTAAAAAAACTCCAAACCACCCAAAGGAATTCTTTTGTATTTCTTAAATATAATGTATCAATGAAGACTCTTGATAGAAGAGGCTATTTGCAGTGATTGGGAGAACAGTCAAATACAGGTCCTTTCCGCTGCTTTTGCTTCTTCAGTGAGAGCTCATTGTAATCAGTGGTCTCTTTTATTTAAATTTAGAAGACTTTGGATTGTTGTTGAGTGATATTTCCATGCACTATTTCCACTGACTATTGCAACCTGTGGTCATTTATCTATTAATAAAATATGTATTTTTTATAAAAGATAATATTTTCTATATTTTCATAGATAAACTTTATAAGACTAAAAGCAGCTTAGATTATAGCTCATTTTTAGACCTATTACTATATAGATTATTTGATCTAGTGGCTAATATGATAAGAAACATAGCAGTATTCTCTTGTATAGTACATTGTCATATTACTCAAATTACTCAAATGTAGTATTTTTTAGAAATTGCTCTTATTTATCACAGATATGGGAGCAAAGTAGGGTCTTTGAGATTTCTGGGCTTTAATTTTGTAGCCTGTCACCTATAAATTGTGCCTGTTTGACAAGAAAGGTTTTCTTATTGAAGGCTTTGGAGTAATATTTTTTGACAGATTGATTGTGTAAGTCTTTGTGTTGCTCTAATAACTCCTTTTTAATGGGAGAACTTTAATTGATGTCAAACTCAAAAGTTCAGTGACAGATAAAGTGTCTTCTCTTAGGTAAGAGGTTAAAAATAATTGGCACTTTTATATGCACAGAATAAACTGCCATAAAAATATTAATTTCTATGACTACTCAGATAGGAAGACATAGAAACAAATTCAAAATGAGTGGTCAACTTTTCCATTAGTTTTGAGACAGTGAATAGGATTCTATTAGTAAATACAATAAACCATTAGATAAATAATTAAGAAAAGTGTAGTAAGCCAGGGCTTGTCATAATTACTGTTGCAGGTGTGGTGGAATTACAGGGTTTGAAATTTTTAAGTTTTCTGATTATGTAGTAATTTCAAAAATGCTTTTCAGAAAAGGAGCTGATTTCTGAACTATTTTAGTGTAGAAAAATTATTATTTTTTTTTTTCTTTAAGCAGATGACTGTTTAAAAATCCACCATTGGTAAAACACACTGCTATTTCATTTGCAAAATGGTTTTCTGACATTAAGAATGTCTGGTTGGGGGAGCCCTGGAGAGGGGTGAAATGGGGTTCTGGGCCATGAGTGTAGGGTAGCTCCAGGGAGGTTGCACAGGGACAGTGTGGTCTGTGGGTGCTTTCAGGTCCGTGGCAGTTTGAATCATAATTGAAAATCAGATGATTTCCCAACATGAGTGTCCACAGGCTGTTCTGTCTGATATATACGGATTCGTAAGACACAGTACAAAAACCTGCATACCTAAATTCATAGGTACGAATTATATGATATTATTTTAAAAGGAGTTTAGCCTCATTAGTGGCTTTTTGGATACTTGACTTGACTCATCACACCTGAGTTCATGCATTTAGTTCACCCTACTCATTTGTATTCCTTCTGCATTCAGTGGAGAGGAAAGGGAAGTCTTGTCCTGAAGGAACTCTTGTCCTGAGATGGGAAGAATTACCTTCTTGAGGTCCCTTTCTATCAGCTGACTAAAACCAACCCTGTGCTGCTGTGTCTTAAAGCTAAATCATGCCAATTGTACATTAGGTAATGCAAATATAGTTAATTTTTAGCAGCTCTTAGGTAAAAGCTGCACCGTAGCACATATACAAATACGAGACACATTACTACTTCCTGATTCATGAGAGCTAAAGGGTAACACCATTAATTTATCTTGACAAATTTTAGTGGAATTATGAGTGTGGCTATATCTATGAAAGCCACAGTAACTGAGAGTAATTCTACATTAATGTAGTGTATTTAATTGAAAAATTAATATTTCAAATTTTTAATTACCACTTCAATTGAAAAACAAGTAAATCAAACCCACAACAATTTTGAAATAATATAGTCTTCAACCATCCTAATGCAGTCTTCAAAAATTATTGATCAATTCAAGCACAAAATTCTCTGGGTTATTTTTAGACCAGAAAAATGTAGAACAAAACAGTGAGTGAATGCACTATTTTAATACATTTTTTATTCTGCCTAATCTTCATGTAACAGAAGTATCTTGATTCTGAATACAATAGCTTCAGCTTCAATTACAATACCTGGTTTGGTAAGAGCTAATTGTCTAAGCTCCCATCCAAGCTCCTCATGGGGATGTCAGTCTTTATTCACTTGCCTAAACACGCATACTAAACTAGTCCTGTATCCAGGACATCATTGGTCTGATAGATATAAGATACATAGACCCATGCCACCCTGAAATGGCAGGAGGAAGTTGAGTGGGGCAATCTTCACATCTCCGATGGTGCTGCTTACCTTCATTGGAGCATGTCATAATGGAATCAAAGGAATCTAACATGTAAGTCGTCTCAACCTGCAGCAGACACATCTATTCTACATGCTGCTTAGTGTGTTGCCTAGATTTTTCACCTTCCACTATGAGAACTTGGACAAAAAAATGCTTTGACATGTAGTTCCCATCTACATGGGCCTGAATCTGGAGCTGAATCCCAGCATAAGTTTCTCATCAGGCATACAAAAATTTTTCAAATGAAAATGAAAAAGAGAAAATAAGCAATAATTAGGATAGAAACATATGAATAGAAACTATGCACACTAAAAAAAATATATACACTGAAGATTTAAGGTTTAATTTTTTTTTAAGATTTAAGATTTAGTGCAACACATTCATCTACATTTATTTTGCACGCTACTCTTTTTTCTTGTCCTTTACTGTCCCTCTGTTCATATCTCTTCCCTTGTTTCCTTCACAGTAGCATATAGTCCTTTTCTCTCCCAGATGCATGAGAATAATGTGAAAGGCATAGAAAACAACTTAGTGCTACCCAGTCTCCTGCTTAGCTATTAGGTCAATGGTCAGGACTTATCAGCAGGATCTGTCTGAGTCAGGTTCAAATCTATAATTCATCTGGCTACTGAAATGAAAGGGATTTAAAATTATAACCTCATTCTTCAGCCAACTGCATGCAGTTTTGGGACTGATGGTGGCCTTTTTATGATTTATGCATATCAGATGTCTTGTGGCTGAATGAGGTGCACTGGTGAGCAGAGGAAAGAGGTGAGCGCTCTGTCCTTAGGGGTGCAGAGTGTGGAGAGGAGAGGATCATGGTTTCAACAGGTCTTGGTGGCTCTCCTTCCCTTGTGTTGCTTTCTCTCCATTTACACTTTCCCTCCTAAACCTGGAATGAACATAAAAGGGCAGTTCACAGTGAAGTGTAGCCTTATGCTGACCAAGTTCTGATTCCCTGGCAATATGGGGACTTGAAAGGGATTCTTCTATTACATTCTTGGTGAAGGTTGTGCATGGAAACTTAGGTAGCCTGTGTCAGTCATTGTATTTCATTTTACATAAATATATATATATTTGTAGGAAGCAGGCATTATTTGTCCAGTGTGTTTAGGAGACAAAAATGGAGGGATGCTGATTTTTTTTTTTTTCATTCTCAGATGTAAAATATATTTAGTTAGCAACTTACTAAAGTCTATATTTAGTTAACAACTTACTAAAGTATATTTAGGTAACAATTCTTTACCAGTTAGCCATTTAGGCTGCTGGAAATAACCCATAGAGAAAGCTATGTTTGCTTCACCTTAAAATTATTATCCCAGAGGAAAAATTGAATATAGTTTCACACTTCTCTTCTCATGTAACAGATTTTTATTTCAGTTCTGCATTTATCATTTACTATTTATTAAAATAAAAAGCTCATGCTGGATACCTACTGCAAATTTCAAACTCAATGAGAATAACTTTTGTAAGAATCATGCATTGTCGATAGACATAATCAGTACAATTTTTACGTCTAATCATGTATGAAAGGGAAACATTAAAGTTTTATTGACTAGGGGGAATTTTTTGCTGCACAAGAAATGCAAGATAAGCTGTTTATGCTTATAGCTCATGGAGACACCTGTGGTCCCAGAAGAATTCTCAATGGGACCACAATAATCTTACACATTTTACCCTGACTTTCCTTTTAATGGTTCTGTGACTGGCTCCCTACATCCCTTGTTAGATTCCTAAAGAAGTGGTCTATTATTTTCCTTAGATGAGGATCATCTAACCAGTTCAACCCGAGATACTAACCTGCTGTTCACAGATTTCACCATTAAATATGAATATTTATGTAGAACTTACTTGACTGAAAGCAGCTGAAGTTTTTCTGCTAGCAGAAATAAATTCCTGTTGAAAATGACACAGTATTTTGAAATGAAAGTATTTAAAAATATACATTGCTATGTATATGCTGAAATTTTTCATAAATAACAGAATTTATAGAAGCATGTTGTTTGTTAAAAGGGAACACATTCTGCCTTTATATGCATACAGATATGTATTCCAGCAGCAAAGCTGTTAGAGATTTAACTGACATTTAACATCAAAATTATCAAAAAATATTTCTGGTGCAAGAATAGTAAATCAAATACTGTCTGGTTATTTCTCAGGGTCTTTGTGATATAAACTGTGATCTTTCTTTAGTTTCACCACTGCCAAGACTTATTACAGATAGTTCAGGTTCACAGGAATCATTCCAGGTTATGATTACAATGACATTTGCTTTTATTAAACCCAGGATAACCAGAAATATTTCCATAAATTTTCAAAATTGATGGGAAAAAATATGTTAAGCACAAATTGGAAAAATTTGAAATTAACTGCAAGTCCACACAACACAAGCTCTGCTGAACTCAAAAGTAAATCTGAAATCTTTTCTTCTGTTCTAGTGACCTTAATTATACAGATTGCGTGACATCATTTGTCTTCAAAACTCAAATTCACAGTGATGCACAAAAATAAGAAAAGTACCCGATCCCATGGCTGTCCACTAATAAGCCTAATTTTAAGCATGGAAATAGTCCATTAAAATCAAAAAGGTACAGATGGTTTAAGTAATTTGCTAAACTGGGACCAAAAATATAAATACATGGATTTTAAAAATGTTGTTCCACGGTGTGCTGGCCACATCAGTGAGATATTTTGTTTCGTGGCTTTTGCATAAAAATGATTCTTGCAGTAATACTTTAGCTTTGCAGCCTCTTCAAATAGCTTCCTAGAACACTCTATAAGAAAAAGGAAACTGTGGCTCATATAGTAGTTTCCTTGTATATCATTGTTGCAGTTACTAGTGCTGACTCTTAATAAAGTAAATCTTGCATTTATGGTTTAGCATATCTAATTCATCATGTTTTCCTGTTCAGCCAGTTTTGTTTTTTTAAAAAATTTCCTTAAAATTTACTTCAGCTGGAAAGGTTTCCACATACTAATGTCCACAAAGTGTGTTTGCTATCTAGATGCTGTGCTATTTTGGGTTACAAAAATGATAATCTGAAATGAAAACATCTGTTCTTTCTTGAATCTCTAATATACCAACATTATTTTATTATTTCAGTTTGGCATCTCATTTCTTAACATATTATATCTAATTAAAAGGAAAGTCTTTATAGTTCATTAGCTAGAAATAAAACAGGCCTATTTTGCTAGCAAGAAATTAATAAATATTGTAGAAATTTTTCTTAGTATGGAAGAGATTTATCCAGAAAAGGACTTAAATTTTATTTTTCTTGATAATTTGATTCAGGAAGTGTACTGCCAAAGTGGAACTAGCTTTCCATTTAATAGGTGATTTTTCCAACTGTCCTAACATACACATACTTACTTGAATTGGCCTGGAACCTACTAATTTATATGAAGATTCAAATAATTTAGCAGCCCAGGGAAAATTTGCCAGAAAATCTTTGGTATTCATGAAATTCAAGTGCCACGTCTGTGTATCACAAGAGATCAGGAAGTGTACTGTTCACAGTAAGCACATGAAAATATGTATGAATCCTGATATGTAGAATTGCATATTATGTAGAAAATTCATATTATGTAGAAAATGCAGACATCCTTGCTTAAAAAGGAATCCAAATATCTAAGTTTGAAAAGCTTAAAAGCATTGTTTACTCTAGAGATGAGTGATGAATGAGATTGCTTTGTGAGTAAGTCTTAGATAATAATGGGGGCACTTCGATGTGGTGATAGTGGGAGAGAATACACTAGTCTGGTTTATCTTTCAATTTCCCTGCCATAAAAAGGTGGCTTTTTGCAAAGAGCTAGCCTGTGCTTGTGGCATCTTTATGCAAAGTCACAGTGGAAGGAGGGCATGATTTAACTATAGAAAAATTGGGTAAATTGATGTATCTCCAAGTTTGACTTTGTCAATCTATTTAAACAATTTAAAAAATATCTCTTCTTCCTCAGGAGTTTTTTGCTATCTCTAAAAATCTCCTTATCTTAGCAAGCACGGTTGTCAGAACTGGATGAAATAGACACCTCTGCAGTTTATATTTGCTGTATTGACTGGGTCTCCACTGACTGCAGTGAGAACTTAGCCATCTCCCATGAGATGTTTACCTAGTAGGCATCTGAGTTTAAGTGAATGAATCTGGAGCTGAATCTCACAGTCCAGGACATGTTAAGGAACTTTGGTGTAATGCAAATATTCCTGACCTTGAACAGTTGTAGCAGTGTAATCACAGTTACATGGCTAATGAAGCAAAATGCACTGAGCTCCATGGTGCTGGGACTAGACTGCTGCTGGTTCCTGTGCTTGCAGACTTCATGATAGCTCAGCCCTGTCCACACTGCCTACATTTCATAATGATCTGTGGTGTAACTGGTGGCATACACCCCAAGAAAGCTATCTTGCTGTAAAAAACACAATGCCACCACTAATAGCAGCCACAGCAGAATATGGAAAACCATCAAGCCTGTGTTCCAAACACTGGAAAACCCAAATGGAACACGTCTACAACTTCTAAGCACCTTCAGAGAAAACAGAACTAATCCTCAGACTAGCAGAATACCTGTTTTTTTCATGAACCCTCAGTGTGGGAGGCAGCCAGGTTAAGTATTTTAAGGTTAAAGCTGCTACCACTTCCTGTGAGCCTCAGTCTCTAAGTGGACTGATGAATGATGGGGATGAGGGCCCATGAGGTGGACTGGCTGAAGCACAGAGATGGAACAAATGCTTTGGATGAGGGAGCTCCAATTCATTCGTTGTGCTGAGGTCCACACCATCGCTCTTAACTTTTAGTTAGGTGGGAATATCAGAAAATGAACTGCTTCTGTTTTGTTGTTGTTCTGGCAAAGGCTGATCCCGTCTCATTCTTAAAAACAAAAGAGTGAGGATTGTGATTGCTGAAAGTACACTTTGGTGGTCTAATATGTCCCAGCTGAAACTAATGGGCAGTCTTCAAAGAGTTTGAGGGAGGGCAGAACTGGGCCAGACCATGCCCTTTTGATAAACTCTGTTGTTGCTCATGCCTCTTTAAAGGTTAGGCATTTATAGAGAAAACATCAGTCCTGCTACTGTTGAACAAGAAAAAATATTTCCTATGCATTTCAATGATATTTCCAGAATGTCTTGTCCATTTGTTTTATCTCTTGCTCTGAAAGGGCACATTTTTTCTTAATACAAACATTCAGACTGTGTGCTGTCACTGTAGGCACTACTGGATTATGTACAGATCTTGGGAGATGGCTCAGTAACGTGGCATAAGAAGGTAATACAGAAATTCTATTGTAAGAAATTGTCTTCTGCCACATGGAGCTGTACCTTGTGAATAGGTGATTACAAGGTTTCATACAGAACAGCAAATGGCTCTTGGACCTTTGGAACTAAAAGGACTGCATTTGTCTTGCATTGGGACTAAAATGACCTGGTTAATTTAGCAATATCTGCATCTGCTGTCTGCAGATACCATATTTTTTTTTCTTTCAAGGCTTGTTTAATTTAAATGGAATTCACAGAAATATGCATTATCATATAAGTTGCAGATGTGTAAATTCAAGTAACAGGAGGTCATATCCCCACCCCCAACTGCAGGAGCTATCTATCAGTTCCTGAGGCTAGCATGATGTTTAGTAGCTAAATTGCTCCTGATTGCCTGGATTGTGAACTGAAAATGTCAAGGTAAAATCTTTCAGTATTGCAGAATATTTCATTGTTTTTTTGATACTAATTCAGTTTTCAGTTTGTGAAGTTTGGTGTGCTTTTTCTGGTAAGCACTTCGTTTGGAAATACATTATGCTTCTGGTTTATGTCATGCTAGTACAAGGTGCAGTTATTGTGCAGGTAGTTTCCTGAGGATTGCATTAATGTGCATGTTCTGAGCCCTAAGCTGCCTGCTCCACCTGGGTTTGTTGTGCTGAATCGTGCACTTGCTGTTACCACAGAGACAAGTTATTGCCAAGGCCCAGCCGAGCTAAAAGGCAAGGCACAGTAAAAGCTCATATCAAAAACCTGGTACTCTCCAGAGCACAGATATTGATATATGGTTTAGGGACATAGCAAGCACAACGTTTGTAGAAAGAAGCAATGTCAGACTTCCTAAGTATAGGGAGAAAAAACATGTGAGTTGATCTGAAGATACATAGCGACCTCAGTGCTCATGCATGCAGGTATGTGCCGAACCCATTGTGATAGCTGGATAGACTTCTGTCTGTTGCAGAGTGCCGCAGTTATGGACACTCTGTGTTAGATGATGTTAGTCCAGCTGAGAAACACAAATACGATACTGAACTGCAAAGAAGTTGTCCATGTACTGCCAGTTGTGCCAGGGCAAAATGAAGTGGAAGAATACTGACAAGAAGACTTTACAGGCAATTTAAGGGATCCCTACCAGCATTGTGGGAGTAAGGTACCAACTTGAAAAATAGCTCATGGTGATAAGGGCTGACATCAGGATGTAGCTGAAAACACTGCACTGTGAACAAACAGTGAGATGCTAGTCTAGGGCAGTTGACACAGCTTCTTCTTTTGTAAGAAGAGAACTGGTGCAGGGATGCAAAGAGAATTCTGCAAAGGTGGAACTTTTGGAGCTGGAGAATAATCCTTGGTATTTCTTGAAGTCAAAGAAAACAACATTAAGAAACTGAGCTAGGAGAGCCATAAGTTGGTGTTTTAGTTATGTAAATAGTCAGGAAAGAACAACTTACACACAGAACTAATCTGCAAGAGCTTTAGATATAGCTTGAAATGGGAATCCAAAGTGATAAACGATATGTGAAGGTAAGGAGTACAATGATGGTGCTATGCAGAAAGGAAATAAATGGAAAGATTTGCAGGGAAAAAAAAAATGGTACTGGCTGGTATGTAGAATAAATTGATAGCTAGACATCAGTGAAGATGTGGCAGAGGAGTGCACTGAACTATGATTTGAAGAGAGTGAGGTTAGACGAATTGGAGGGACAAGATCAGTGAATTTTCAGCAGAGGGGACATTGCTGAATTGCATGTAGTCCGTGATGAAATTATCCAGACATGAGAGGCAGGAGAAAGGGGAGAAAAGATCAAGGACAGCATCTCTTTGGTGAGATGACCCAATGACACATGTGAAGAGAAATCAGTGAAGAGTTGTAAGAGGAAGCGGCCTTCAAAGCCAAGAGTAGTACAGGCAGCCATGGCAAAAACAGTGACTGCTGGGAGGAAGAGCAAGGAACATTGCTTCTAGTTTCACTTAAGAGGTCAGTGGAGGGGACTTCAGTTAGAGTGGTTTTGTTGGCAAAATATGAAATACTTTGTTACTATAAAAGATTTTTAAAGTGTCTGTCACTGACAGAATTTTTAAAAAATAAATGGTTTGAGGGCGAAGCTGAGGCTTGAAATGAAATCTCCTCTTGGCTGTAGTAGTTTACATTACAACTTAGTTGAGGAAAATCCTATTTGTGGACATATATATATATACACTAACATGGAGGAGAACTACATGGCCTACATTCGATTGTAGGGCTGACCCCACCAGATGCTGTGAATATTGCACAAGATTTATGCTCTTTGCAAGGAGAAACAGGCAGAAGGTGATGTGTATCTTTCTCATTGCCCCTGCAGGGCTTTTTGACTCACAGCATAAACTAATTTCCCTTCCACAAACGCATGTACAGGCATACCAAGGAAAACAAGCTTTATATCTGGTGTACTGACATTCAAAAAGCCCATGGTTATATCTGCAATCACTTCACATGTTTGCGTGGACTGCAATGCTCTCTCGTTGTTCTATTCAGACTGCAGAATAAGTATCTCCTCACTTAAATGTTACTAAGATTATCCCATGTTTTCAATAATGTACAGCAAATCTAGTGAGTACATTCTTCTGACACAAAGTATATTTAGTTAGTGTATATTCTGAAGTGCGAGCAATTAGTATGTCAGTGCATGGAAGAATTTGAAATGCTAAATATGTGCTGGAGCTTATCATTAAATAAATTACTTTAGGGACACGTGTGCAAGTAGTTTATTTCCACTGTAACTACCAGAGCACGGTATATTTGGTGCAAGCTAATAATGTAGTTGCATTCCGAAAAAAGCCTTCAAACACATTTTTCATCTTTAATAACTTCAATGAATACATACAATAAGTTCACTTGTTTTGCAGATATTCTTCATCATAGGAATAATTTGAGTTTTCAGTTATGAGGTACACTGCTGGAATATTAATTTTTGGGTTTGTGAGATTTCTGAACAGTACTCAGAACATGTAACTGTTCAGAATACAAACTGCATGCAGAAGTATTATCACTTGGAGTCAGAATTATACATTATTCCCTACTTTAGTAATGTTTTCATGTTCAATAGATATACATCTCAGTAGTAACTGATTGAAAAGCTCCTTATATTTGAACTTTGTTAGAGATCATTCATTAAGTCATACAGATGTTTTAAAATACTTTGGTAAATCGAACTTCAATTTTCTATTCCTTAGTAAAATCTGAGATATATACTATGGAGGTGTCAACAACAGCACACTAATTAAATCACCTTGAAATTTAAAATTAAATTGTGATAATAATTTTTCTTTTTTTTTTATAACTTAATAATGGAATTTTGGGGGTTTTTTTAATTTAATTTAACAATTTCTTAGGGCTTACATGAAATTTCAAATCAAAATGTATGCTAATTCATGCTGAATTTTAACTCCACATTTCTTTCTCTTTCCTGTTACCTTCCCACACCTATAAGCACTCTGATAATACATTGGAGACTAAAACTATATAATGTAAGCATATGCAAAGCTAGATCCCTTTCTCTAGTTCTTCTTGAGTCATATCAAGTTATCTCCTTGTTACAAGCATGTTTCAGAAAAAAAGAATGCCTTTGAAAAGCTTTTTGTTCCTCTCTTTCCCTGACAGCCTAACTTTTCATCTGCTTTCCTGTGAAATCATACTGCTGTGAATATGTTGCTCTTTTCCATCTAATAACTTCTGAATGTCCTTATCAACTTCACTTTTGACAGGGGGGAGAATGGTGGGGAAAGGGGGCTTGATTTCTCAAACGTAATTAAAATCCCTGAAATATCATCAAAGTCAGTGGCTGGGAAGAACAAAAGAAACTGTATTAATATTCCCACTGAGGAAAAGAGCAGTCTGAGGCTATACTTCTTTACACATTGAAAAATATCCATGCAGGTGAACATCATTATAAGTTGCAGAAGAAAGGTTTCTACTTAGACAGGAAGTCAATCAAACTTGAGACACAAATAAGTAGGAAATAAGGCTTCATTATTTTCCAGTGTTCATGTTGCCGCTTGTCAGTAAAGAAAAGATTCATCTCAACTCGCTTTTCCATTCTACAGTGTTGATATCTTTATTCTCACACTTGGCTCTCATTGTAGTCAATGGAGAGAAACAGCACTTAAAAGGTGATTCATTTCAGAGTATGAGTTGTATGCCCAGGAACAGGGTTTAAGATCCTAAACAAATGGGTGGGAAACTATCCTATTCTGACAAACTGTGTGTCATAAGCTGGGGATAAGCGAGTTGGTGGGAGAAGGGAGGAAAGGAAATTTGAGAAGGGAACAAGTTCAGCCAAGTAGAGATGATTATAAAAAGAGAAGAGTTAGTGAAGGGCTTGCTCATTTCCATGCTCTTTGTAATTTGACTTGGGGAAATAAAACGCCAGACTTCCTTAACTCAGTTTATGTTTCTGTTCCATCTGGGGGGATGAAATAAATTTCATACACAGTTGTTTGTATTGAGCAACACATATTTGAATTCTCACATGTATAATGTCTTATGTGGTGATGTAAATTGGCTTTGTTTCCCAAAAATGTCCTGCTTTTCTCAGCTTCATTCAGCTTCATCAAATTCCAAGTTTCCAGTTAATCACAGCATCTTATTCAAATATTGCTGAAATTAGAAAGCGATTTTCTAATTAAATAGGGTATTTTGGCAATTACCAAAATTAGTTAGAAAGTGCTGGATTGAGAATACTTGCTTGGAGAAATTCTGTATTTCTAAACACTGTTTTGCAAAATAATTTGCAGGAGATCCAAACAAAAGGATTTGTTGGAAGGCAGAAAGAGATATAAGTCTGGGAAACTCAGAGAACATTGTCAGTATGAAGCTTATACACATCTGACATATGTACCTTGACAAACAAGTGATCTTAAGAGAAAATATTCTCAACTTGAGCTTGCTTTATTCCATGCTTGTGTTTGCCTGCCCAAGCATCATACAGACATTTGGAGTTACATCATAGTCATGGTTTTACAGGACATTTCATTTCCTCAAACAATTCAGTATTTTTAATTGAACTGGAAAAGTGATTTTCACTTTGTTACTAGCTAATGTGTCAGACTACCCTGGTATCTCCCAAGACAATTGGAAGAAAGGAGGATTTACTGCTTACGTTATTTTCATGAAAATGCATTTGAAATTAGAACTGCTTGAAGGAAGTAATGCTTTTTATGCAATAATAAATAGATTTTTATTTTCTTGTGTAAATTTGACACTTTTTGTCACACAAAAGATGTGGTGGAATTTACTCTATTCTTTGCTTTTTACTGCTTGAACTTAGCGGTAAATTTTTATAACAAAAAATCATTATCTTCCCAATTAAATTTACCCTCAGGGGTATTGCATTAATGTAAACAGCACTAGTAAACCTCTTGAATAATAACTTGCTGATCAACTCTTTCAGCTTTTCATCTTCAAAGAAGGTTACTTAAAAATGCTACTCAAAAGTTTAAAACAGATATATAACAGCTCAATAGGCTGAAATGATAATGGTTAGGTAATGATAGTGGTTTAAAATTGACAGTGATTAAGAGCTGCTTTTATGGGAGCAGGTACAAAATTTGTTCCTGAGAAATAGATAAGGTTTTGTTGGGTTTTGGAGTTTTTTGTTTGTTTGTTTGTTTGGGATTTTTTTTTGGAAGGGGGATTGTTTGTTTGGTTTACGTTTTTATTTTTATTGTGACGTGTCAATTTTATGCTACATGCCTCGAAAAAGTCTCATAAAGAAAAAGGAAAGGATTCATCCTAGGGAAGTTTGAGAAGCAGTGGTGCATTGGAAGTTTCTAATGTTTGGGGTTTTTCTCCTTTATAGTACTGTTTGACATATATTACTAAATATTACTAAACAATTTAAAAAATATTTGTGGGGTTTTTTGGTCTTTTTCTGGATTCATTTGTTATTAAGCCATTTGTTATTTTCTTTACTATTTGCTGATAATGAAGGCTGAACAAAAACTATTAGTGGTTCAAAACCATATGTCATCATACAGATAAATTGTTTTCCTAGTACTATGGAAGTTATCTAAAGAATAGATTTTCTAAAGGCAAAAGGGGAAAAAACCTTATCTAATTATCCCAGTCAAGAAATACTCACATTCCATCTCTGACACTGTAAAGATATTAATACCAAGCTTTTGTTTCAGATTTTATTTCATAATGCTACAGATGAAATGCACTAAAATGCATCACTGTACCTTCTGTATCTAAGACAGGAAAATCAAAAGTCTATTGACCTTAGCTGGAAAGGCCAAATTCAGAGAAATAAACTAAAATGGAAAATGCCTTAAACATATCTGAAAAAAATAATCCTACTATTTTTGAAAGTTAATAGTGTGTTTCTGTGCTGGGACTTAGGAACAGTTCAGAATCACTTGATGACACTTAAACCAGCTGTTTGATTGTCCAAGCTGTTCAAAAGGCTAAAATAAAAAAAGGGGGTGCCTGTAGCCTGAGTGTAAATGGTTGGTCCAGACCATCTCATGAGTAAGCATAACTTGCTTACTCATGAACTTCTATGACACTCCAGTGTTCTGTTACCAGCTAAGTGTAGGCCCACGAAGCAATGCCCACAGGGGTTTATGGTGCATGCTTGTATTTCTGGAATAGCAATCCATCTCTTCCACTGCAGAGGTGAAGATGGGAGGAGGGAGGCAGAAATTGGTATAGGAATCATCTTACTTTTCACCCACTTGTTGAAAATATGAACATAGTTAATTATCTTCATAATTAAAAAGAAAAAAGTAATTATTTTACTCCTGTTTTTCCTTAATTTCAGTCACTAGTTCCTATTCCTGATGCAGGCCTGAGTAGCACTCATGATCGTGTGGGTTGGATGACAACACTGGGACTAATGTATCTTTCTCAAAGAAATTCCTGAAAATGTGGTGCATTTTTAGGAGTTGAGAACTGGAGTTTCTTGAGCTCTGACACACTGTGTGGCACATGAATGGGAATGTCAAAGTGGAGAGAAAGAGAAGAGGGGAACAGTGTGGAACATACTCCTTCTTATGCAACATCTGGCTTTTGAGCAAAGTCCAGGGCTTTTAAAATAGTTGAGAGTGCTCTGATGAAATTATTAAAGAATTGACTGATTAGTCTCTTCTGTAAAATGTCATTTTCTTTTATTTTTTTTGCTTTAATCAAAATAAAAGAGTACATTTGGAAGAAAATAAAACTTAAGTGCCTCAAGATACAATTTGTGAGGGTTAGGATTAAGGACATTAATGGAAATAAGATTCAGTCAACTCCCAATCCTGAGTACTCACTGAGAAAAAACAAGGTAATACAGACTCTGTAAAGGTTATTTAATTTGAAACATTTCAGAACTAAATTAAATCACAGTTAATTTCTGTTATATCCATTATCTTTGATTTTTTTTGGACTATATAGAAATACAATGTAGTCTAAAAAATTTGTAGACATAGTTTGTTTCAAAAATATATGAAAGATTTTATTTTAAGAGACACTTCCATGGCAGAGAGATTTGAGCTATATAAAGCTATTTTAACAAAAATGTCCTTAAGCCTCAAATTTCATTTTTGCAAGGCACAAAAGCATATAATTGTCAGAAGTGAGTTTACAATATGTTAAATGTTTCATAAAATACAGAAACTATAACTGCAAACATTGCAAAACCCATTTCAGCGGTCCTAATGCATTCGTTTTTGCAGTGTAAACCTCACTAGTTTTGTATAAATCTATCTCATTAGTAGAATATTTATATCAGAACCATTCAAACAATTCATGAGAACAAGTACTGTCAGAGAAGACATACTTCATTGATTTTCTCTTCTAGTTGGCCATGATAATTTTAATCTTCTTAAGCTCAGACTCACAACTACACCTCATTACACAGATGTGTGGGAGATGAATAAGTATGGCTTTCCCAAGAAGCTGAACCAGTTACATATATTTGCATTTCCTAGACTTTAGAATGGTGTGAAGGTTTCAAAGCAACAAGTTGAAGACTAAACTTGTTTTGGGGTCTGCCCTAGAGGATGTGGAGAGCAAATATATTGCTAAGATATGATGACAGATCCAAGGATGACATGAAGTGCTGATAAAATAAAAAAATCAATAACAGATCCTCTTGAATCTTTATGCTGTGTTTTATCATGGCATGTCCTACTTCTTCAGTAGGGTATGAAGTGAACTAATCTGTCTATAGAGAAGATGACCCCCCAGTAGTCACAGAATCTTAGAATTATTTATGCTGTAAAGGACCCTTAATATTTTCAAGTCCAGTCACTAACCTAACACAGCACAGTCCACCACCAGGGATGGTGAATCCACACTTCCCTGAGCAGCAGGTTCCAATGCCTAACCACCTTGCAATGAAGAAAGTTTTCTGAATATTGAACCCAAGCATCCTCTGGCACAACTTGAGGTCATTTCCTCTTGTCCTGTCACTGGCTGCCTGGAAGGAGATGCTGACTCCCACCTTGACACAACCTTCTTTCAGGTGCTAAAGTCCGTCCAGAGCCTCCTTTTCTCCAGGCTAAACAACCCCAGCTTCCTCAGCCACTCCTCATAGGACTTACTCACTAGACCCTTCACCAGTTCGGTTATCCTTCTCTGGGCATGTTCCACCACGTCAATGTCTTTCTTGAAGTGAGAGGCCCAGAACTGGACAAGTACTCAAGATATGGTCTCACCAGCACCAAGTAGAGGGCACTTTCAGTCACCTCCCTAGTCCTGCTGGCCACACTATTCCTGATAACAGCCAGGATGTCATTGGCCTTCTTGGCCACCTGGGCACGCTGCTGGCTCGTGTTTAGAGTTGTCAACCAGCATGCTCAGGTTCTTTTCCATGGGGCAGCTTTCCAGTCACTGTGTTCCAAGCTTGTAGCACTGAAAGGGGTTGTTGTGACTGAAGTGCAGGACATGGTACATTGCCTTGTTGAACCCCACACTATTGGCTTAGGCCCATCGATCCAGCCTTTCCAGATTCCCTCTGTACAGCCTTCCTATCCTGCAGCAGACCAACTGCTGCCCAGCTTGGTGCCATCTGCAAATTGACTGAGGGTGCACTCAATCCGCTCCTCGAGATAATTGATAAGGATATTAAGCAGGACTGGCTCCAATACTGAGCCCTGGGGAACACCACTAGTGACTGGCCACCAGTTGCATGTAACTTCATTCATCACCACTCTCTGAGCCTGGCCATCCAGGCAGTTTTTTACCCAGAGAACAGTGTGCTTGTCCAAGCCATGGTCAGCCAGTTTTTCCAGGAGACTTCTGTGGGAAGGAGTGTCAAAGGCTTTACTAAAGTCTAGGCAAAAAACATTCATAGTCTTTCGCTCATCTTTCCCTCATCCACTAAGAATGTCTACCTGTCATAGAAACAGACCAGGCTGGTGAAGCAGGACCTGCTTTTCATAAACCTTTGCTGACTGGGCCTGTTCCTTAGGTTGTCCTGCAAGTGCTGTGTGATGGCACTCAAGGTCATCTGCTCTGTGACCTTCCCTGGCACTGAGGTCAGGGTGACCAGCCTGTAGTTCCCTGCACTTTTTTATCTTGGTAATCAGAGTTTAGGAAGGCCGAGGAAAGGACCATTGCTCGTTCTGTATATAATTATGTTGAGGTTACAGCAAAACACCTTTAGGAGGATGTTCTAGACTGTAGGAGGCAAAACCCAACACCTTTACTTTTTCTCACTCAAGATACGGTTTTTTCTATCTTAAGTTTACTCCTGGCAGTAATTCTAGAGGAATAGAATTACTCTTGGCATAGACTCAAAACAGATAGAATATTATGAGAAATTATTATAATTTTAGCAAGCAGAAGAAAATAGAATCATAGGTTTTGTTCTGTGTTTTAAATTACACAGTAACTCCTGTGTATGGTAACCAGTAGGTAACCACACTGTAATTTTTATGTAATTATAGACTATATGAAATTCATAGCAATTTAATGTTAAATTAATGATCGCTTCAGTTTTAGCCACCAGTTTTCTAACCTACAACAGGTGTCTGGATTTGAAGGAGTCATGGGCATGTGATAAATATTTTGAATATGTTTTCTTTAAGCTGTTATTAAAGTCCATACTTCCCTTTCAGATAAACTAGATCAGTATGTCAAAGACTAGGAATGATGGAAAGGTTGATACAGCTGAAATGATAGGAGACTCATAAGGTAGTGTGCACTGAAAGAAAGGGAAGTAAGAAATAGGATGAATATTGTGCTTGTTTTCTTTTGTTGAAAAGAAAATTATTTACTTTGCAAATTGAATTATGACACTTCATTAAAAGGTGTAACTTTCATTCAGGACTAACTCTATAAATGACCTAAGTATGCCTCACCTGAGTCTCTTTTTTGAGGCTGCTTTCATAGACTTTTAGATGTTCTTTTAAAAATGAGCTCTTGATTATCATAATTCTAGAGCAAAACACTGCGTATAATGAGGGACTGTGTAAGATTGAGAAGAATTATCTGTCTTCTGTTCTTTGTTAAAAATTTTCTGATGAAATGTCCATCTTCAGGTGTGCAGATGATACTTACTTATCCTGTGTTGAATAACAGAGGAACAAATAGGTGGGTGAGAATCACAGTGACTGAAGTTGGAAGGGACCTCTGGAGGTTCTTCTCAAACAGGACCACCCAGAGCGTATTTCCCAGGCCCGCATCCATGTAGTTTTTAAGTATCTCCAAGGATGGAAACTCCACTATCTCCCTGGGCAACCTGTGCCAGTGCTTTGTCACCAGCACAGTAAAAAATGTTTCCTGATGTTCAGAGAGAATCCCTTGTGTTTCAGTTTGTGCCCACTGCCTCTGGTCCTGTCACTGGGCATCACTGACAAGGGCCTGGCACTGTATTCTTTACACCATCCTTTCAAGAACTTAAACATGTTGATGAGTTCCTTTCCAGGCATTTTCTTCCCGAGGCTGAAGATCTCATGCCTTTCCTTGTATGACTGATACTCCAGTCCTTTAATGATCTTTGGATCCCTTCATCAGACTCTCTCCATTATGTCCATGTTTCTTGTACTGGGAATCCCAGAACTGGATGCAGCACTCCAGCAGCAGCCTCACCTGTGCTGAATAGAGGGGAAGGATCACCTCCCCTGACCTGCTGACAATACTTTTCCTAATGCAGCCCAAGATACCATTAGTCTTCCTTGCTGCAAAGACACATTACTGGCTCATGTTCAACTTGGTGTTCACTATGAACCCTATATCCTTTTCTCCAAAGCTGATGTTGTACCTTCTACAGAACTTGTACTATGAAACTGAAATGAAGTGAGAAAAGTAAAATTTTAAGCCTGATCCAAACTCCACCAGTTGAATTTAAGTTTGCCTTAAATTGCAAATACAAGTACGAGTAGAAGTTAGCTTTAACTCTTTTTAACTCTTACCCTTGTCTACCACCAAGCTTCTTTCACTGCCAGTGGTTTGGTCTTGGGGGATTTCTGCTGTTGCTTTTCCACTGAGAATCTACTGGAGGTTTCCCATTTCCTTAGAGGCATGGTCCTTCCACAGATTTCCCCAAGGATGCACAGGCTGTGCAAGTTATGAGCTGTCAATGAAGGTAGTGCCTGAAGGTGAGGTTTTCGTGCATGAGAACATCTTGTTTTTCATATCCCAAATCAGGCAGAACAGGGCACTGAACCTGAGTCTTGTAATACTGGGTCCTGCTGGCTCTTGAAGCATCACAAAATAGAGCTGCAGGGTAATGTAGATCAGTTTGTCCAAGAAAACTCAATTCCAGCCCTAGAGACTTCACTATTATTATTAGCAAATATTATTGGATAAACTTATAACCTCAGAAAACTGTAATATTCACTTCTGTAGAAACTTATTAAAAATGGAATTTATTCCCAGAATAATCATATACAGGTTTGCTTTCCTCTAAGTAAATACAGGGCCAGAAATCTTGCAATGAGGCAGAATTAGAAATATCTAGGTCATTTCCAGTGAAAAGCTTCACTTTCCTTGCTGTTCTTGTGCCAGCAGTTGACTTCTAATACATATTTCACACTTACCTTCACAGAGTTTCATTTTGTTCATTTCAAATTCTCATTTTGATTTGTTAAGAACATGCTGAATTCTGTTCTCCACAGAGTCTGACATCTCTCCCATGCTGGGATGATTTGCAAGCTTTTCATTACTGGATCGCTGAAGTTATTAATAAGTAAAACTTTGTCCAAGACAAATCCCTGGGGCTCTCACTTGAAATACTCTCACTATCTCACACTGAGCTGACATATGTTTTTCGTGTATATTTAAGCTGGGCGATTTCATTTGGATAGCAGTTTTACATGTAAGCTTCTAATATGAAGAGGAAGAGGGGGAAAGTGGGGTGAATGCTAGATTCTGCCCTCCTTCCCCTCCTTGTATCTGACCTTGCTTCCTCTCTGCAGTGGTAAAAACTCCTCAGCTGGCTGTGGAGAGTCTGGATGCACCTTTTCAACCATACAGGCTGTGTGTATATCCCTGTCTGCAGAGAGGGAAAGACAAGGAAAGGCTGCACAGTGCAGGGCACAAAAATATATTTTTATGCCAAATATGCTTATTAGTGTTTCTTATGAATCGGAAGTTTTAGTACAAGAAAAGTTTATATGATTAATAAACTCTACTGATCCTTTTTGCTGGACAGGAGCAACTGAGTAATGTGCTTTTTGATTCCAGCTAAGCAGTATGCTGGAAATGAGAGTGGCTGGAAGTAATTTTTACATTGTTTAAAATGCATTCTTAGACTAATATAATGAAACAAAACATTTGTAGCTGTACATTGTGTTGTATGTGGCCTGGGACAGGAACTTTATGTTCCTTAGGGGAAAGCAACAGTTAGTGTAAATAGCATGACAGGGCACTGAACCCACTCAAGTAATCGATTAACTCTGCAGTAACTAACACTGACTGAGTTTATCTCCTCTCTCTCTGGTACACAAATTCCACATTGAATTTGATCCAATTACATTAGTGCTCAGGCCAGCGAGCCTGAAATTCAGACCTCAAGTTGAGGGGTAATTGTTCATGTAATGACAATAACAGTTTCACATTTGTGCCCTGTGCAAACATCCACACTAAGTGAAATGAGGTTCCTCCCCAGACTGGCTATTTCTGGTCCCAGCTACACAGTGGACTGGCACTGTGATGGTGGGGGTATGATCGTAATTCCTCTATGTGGCCCTGTATCATTAGTGCATTTTCTTGCATGCAGCTCCTCCATGCTGGAGAGAGCTCTTTTGTTCTCTTTTCAATGGTCAAGTAGCCCTTTAATCTCTTTGGATACTTCCCTCCCCTTGCCAGTCTTCACAAAGGCATTATATTGTCGTTCACTGCTGAGCTACTGTGCATTCTTCGGGGAGGTTTGTTAGGTTGCATTAATACAGATTAAGATCTGCTCTGTCCCCACTTCTCCCAGTGCCAGCTCATTGTTTGTTAACTGCAAGGTCAATAGATTTATTTTTTCTGTCAAACAACAGCCAGTGTTCTTATGAGAGTTGTAGCAATCTCCGGCTCTCCAGCTCCTCATGTAGATAGAACTGCAGGGAGAATTCATTAGATATGCTGAAGGATGTAGCAGGTGTTTTTAGCCACTCTATTTTATTTCTATACCATTCCTGGGTTTGCTTTTTTTTGTCCTATCAGGACACTTTTTTCTAAGTGAGGCTCGGGAGCACTGCAGATCAGATTTGATTAGAGAGGGATGAAGAGGGTCTGAGAAGAGTTGGCTAGCCAGCATACTAACTTACTTAGTTTTTGCCTTTTTTTTTTTTTCTTTTCTAAAATAACGTCAGGAGATTCTTTAGGTCTGTTGTTTTACAATGTTATCAGCTCTATCATATTTTAGTGACTGAATAGTGATTCAGCTCTTTCAAGAAATTAGTCATTCAAAAGCAAGGATCTGACCAGTCGGACTGGAAAAAAATAACACTTCTCTGCAGTATTATGCATGTTCACATGAACAAAAAACAGCAAACAAAAGAAAAATAAATCCTCCAAATGCATTTCAGAGTTTTCAGAAAATATTTGAAAGCTATGACAATCCTATGATCCTTTCTAACAATTTTTTACTGCTTTCACCATTCACCACTTGGACACAGCTGGCCCTTTCCTCTCTCTTTTCCCAAGTTTGAATAGCAGCTTAACATTAATGTCTTTGGAGCCAGAACAGCAATAATGATGCCTGATACCAAGATGGCAGAAGAGGTCAGCACACCAGGTCCTAAACCCAAGAGAGGGAGGAGAAAGCCTCTGGAGCCAGGCATGGTGGTAACTGTCCTGGGACAGATTTTGCAGGCAATGTTGGGTGAGGGACACAGGGACATTTTTTGGACACATGGAGACAGGTCAGCTTCTTCAGAGGAATGTCAAGGAGACAGAAATGAGATGATCTATCAGCCCTGTCAGTTTTCCCTTTGTACCTTTCCTCCCTAACAAGAATTTCCTTTTGTTCTTGGTTTGCATGTATTTCTACTGGTATGTGACTTTGGTACTGGTTCAAGAGTGGCCATGAAGCAGGCATTATGGACAAACTTTTTCTTTCCCAAATAATTCCAATATATTTTTTTAGAGTGTTTATGTTTTATTAATTTCCTAGTTATTCTGCAGACCTTATAGGTTAGAGCTGATTATGTTTGTGCTTGCAGTGACTTTCACTCCTGGTAAAATTCCCTTGTTAGTAACTTGAACTAATGATTCAAAGGTGATAGCTCTTCTGATCTGCTGGTCACATCTATGCTTCTGCCAGTCAGCTTTTCAGAAAAAACAATAATGAAAGAAACATGTCTCATGAGGATCTCAAGGTTTAGAGTACTGTTGCAGCTGCAGGTAGAAAGCAGATGTCAGCAAGAGATTGAGAAGTTTAATTTTCATTTTAGTAAGTGGTTTCATAGTCTGAGGAAGTGGGGGCCAGACTTAATGCACCAAGAGGTCTCTTTTGGCTGTAGATTCCTAAAGAAAGGTGCTATTCATTCAGCCAAGTTCACAGAATGGTGTCATCCTGTCCCCTGTGAAATGGGCGTATCTTTGTTCTTTGTTAGAGGGGGACAGGCTTGAGGAACCTTCCTAAGGGCTCCTAATAAGTAAAGCAAAAAAGAACAATTAATATATCCTCGTGTAGTAAGTTGGTCTTAGTTCAAGGAGAAGAATAAATGAAATACTGTACTTCAGAGAACTTTGCCATTCTTTGCTGAGTTTTATGGAAACTCTTGTCTTGACAAAAGGAAGTGTATAAGGAGGGTCACTTGTGGCATGATCATTTCTCATCTCAATTCTTCTTGTGATTTTAGTAGCATAAAAGAAATGAGTGTGATCACAGCAGTGATTCTTCACAGACCCCTATATCACATAATAATGCTTTTGAGTTTCAGAAAACTTCTTTCTTTTCACACATCTGAAAGACCTACAAATTTAGCAGAGCAGGACTTGGCCAGCTCCACAATGTCCTTTCCACTTGTTTCTTTTGTCTGTGTTTGTCATTCTAAAGAAAGCTATAAAATCTTATTCTGTGGTGAAAAAGAAATAGCTGTTTTGATAAAACAGCAAAGTTTTAGTACTTTTACAGATGCCTGGGATTGATTTCCAACACTCTATCAGTACTCAAGTCTGTTAGACCTGGTGAGGGGTATGTAAGAGAACTGCCATACCAGGGTTATACACTTAATCTGAAGTGATACACACTTGAAAATGTATTCTAATGCTGCATAATTCATAAGAATCATTATTTAGCCTCCAAAATTGTATGCTGTGTTTGAGAAAAAAACATACAGCAATAAAACAACAAGGCATACCAGATTCTGAGACAGTGTACATTGGAAAAGATGTCCTGAAAACAATGAAACAATGTGAATTTTGACCTCGTATCTCTAAAACAGGATGAAAGTAGAAATGTGATCTCAAATATTAGACTGTCGTATGCTCAGTACATCTATGCTTTTGGCATTGCTATAAACATATTTGTCACTTGGCATGTGTACAATAATTTGAATTTCCTTTTTGTAAATTGGTTGAAGAACAAACTAGTGTATCCTTATTAATCTTTATTTTATTCTTGTTTCAGGTTAGGTTTCCCCATGATGATTGTGTCCTGTACGATCGGGATGTGCTATCTTCTTGTTGCTCATGTTGTAGTAGGTTGGAACTCATAGTAATTTATACTTTCAAGACTCAAATAAGCTTTCTCTTTCATTTAGTTTATATCAGAATGCTAAGAATACATATAAAAGGAAAAACGTGTAAAACCCCAACATATGGTATTATTCAAAATGATTGTCAGCACAAATATCAGATTTGGTCATTCTTAACCTTCTGTTTTATGAACAATTTGCAGAACTAGACAATCAAAATTAAAAGAATCTATATAATTATGAATGCAATTATTGTGCAGATAAAAAGCAACCATCTCAAGGGAGTATGCTGTGCCTGAAAGTTGGTATTGACACAATCTGAGTATAGTCACAGATGAAAAACAATTCACAATAGCAGATGTTCAGTAATTTCTTTTTAGGGTTTCATTTTTCTTTGACAATGTATTTAGGTATTTGTATGAAAGTAACTAATATTCAAGTTGTAATATTTGACAGTTAAGCAGAAAGTCTGTACACTATGAAGGATGTATCATTATCTACATTTAAAAATAAACACATCCTAAAAATGTACTGTGGAAGAAATTATTATTTTGGAACAAGGATTGCATCCTGTGGAGGCTTTTCTTTCCATTTTAAAGCTTCTAAATGGTGCTGGCTATTTTCTTTTTCTTTTTTTATTCTTTTTTTTCAATTTTTATTTTTCCTTTTAAATAAACTAATGCCCTTCTTCTTACAAAAGTATGGATATAAATGATAAAGCATTGGACATCTTCCATTTAATTAATAATTTGCTTTAGTGAAGGTGTGCTCTAAATCTTTTAATGGGTTGATACACTATATGGAAGAATGAGATCATAATTTTGCTTTGATTTCCTTATCTTTGATAATAGTGTGTTAAACCACATATATTGTTTTGTATAATTGTCTGTCAGAACAGGTCAAAATTCTCATTCTGAATATTAAGTCCTGTGAGACATTCAAGGGCTCAGTGCCTATCTTCCAAAACCGTGGTGGGTTTGGCCTGAATTGCTGGTGGGTCTGTTTTATCTTGAGTCAGCAGAATTGACCACTTGGTGAGTTCAACTCAAGTTGACAATGCTAAATTACACGGAGACAGTAGAGATGATCAGCTGTGGCTTTTCCTTCCACTTAGTCCTTGAGATAACTAGGAGAGTGAGAAAGAAGCAGTATCCCTCCCACAAAAGGTGGTGAGATTGGTCGTACTTCTCATTTTATTCATATGCAGGTTGTATCCTTCAACATGATTTTTGTTTATGTCTGAAATATGGTATTAAGAGGCTAATGGAAACAAGGCACAGCACCCACTCAAAGCAAGGGTGGCTGCTGCCCCTCCTAGTAGATTCAGTGATAGCAGAGAAAGTGCATGGAACCAGAGGGGAAGAGCTCTCTCTGCTGCCCCAAAACCTCCCACCAAGACTTCCATCACAATCCATGCTCAGCAAACTGAATCGGTGAAGTCTCCTATCATGGGGAGGAATTTTGCAACACTGTTGAGAAACCTTGAGATTGCTTTAACAGTGGCCATCTCTACAAGACCTCCCAGAACTAGCATAACCTCCACTTCCTTTTATATATATATATACAAAAAAACCCAACAAAATCCAGCAAAAAACCACACACACACAAAAATCCAAAACCACCACCACCAAAAAACACAAAAACAAAAGCAAAAAAACCCCAAACCAAACCAAAGGAAAACCCCAAACCAACAAAACAACAACAACAACAAAAACATCAACACAAAAACAACCAAGAAAACCCCACCAAAGCCCAGCAAAAAATCTGGATTAAAACAATACAGAACACAAAATAAACAGTCAAAGATACTCCTTCAGACAATTTGTCTGAAATTGAATTTGGCCTGTCTCACTCTCAATGTCAAGAGCAGTTTACTATGTAATAACTGGAATTCTGTTTCAATTAAAGGAACATTTATTTTAATCAGCTTAACATTGATCTTGGGTTGAAAATAGTCACACAGTATTTTATAGCCCTCAACATTTCTCATATTGGAGAAATTTGGTGCAGTCATTGGTTGTGCAAGGTATTAAGTCCTAGAGAATGCAAAATTGGCTTCTGCTAAAACATGATGATTTAAGGTTTTCTTTTCTTTCCTATTTCATTAGAACACTGTTGCCTTGTAGGAGTATTAAAATGAGACTATGTTCACACAACACTACATGCTAATTATTTTTTATTGTGCTTTGTAAGGGATAAGAAAATGAAATAAAACAATATCCTGCTTCTGAAACCATGAAATGCTCCTGCCAATCCTAAGCAAGCTCATGCTAATAGTGTGATCATATTAGCTGACATGAAAATCCATGTCTGCATTTACAGTTTGCTGGAAGGAGGAAGGCAGAAGTGTAGCAATTGATTTCTACCCACTCATCTAAGCAAATACTTTGGAACACTTTGGAGCATGAGAGATCTCACTGGCTTCAGAAGTGAGACATCAGCAAGACTCAAACGGGATTTTCTTTCTTCTCTGTTACTTGTCCTGTCAAAAGAAGAGAAGTAGTGCACAGGGAGTACAAAATTTTAGACAACAAAACTGAAGTTTATTCTGCTTCTAGGATTTCCTTTTTTTTAATGACATACTGTTTTCCTGAGAATTTCCATAATTTAAAATTACTTTCCTTCCTTAAGCAATCTTTTTTTTTTCTTTTGCACAGCCAAGTGAGAGTTTATATGAAAAAACAAATTGTAAAAAGAAGATAAAATTGTTTGTTTACACAGAGCTTTATGTGAGTGTAATGAAAATTACCCAGGTGCCTCAGATAATTTCAAGGTAATGAAGTACAATTTTCATTGCCTTCCATTATAGTTATCAACATAATCTGCACATCAGACGGGCCAAGTTACAGTGGCTACGTCCTTGACAAAACTAGTGTGCAGTATTCCATAAAAATGAATTGAATCTGAAAAGTGGATGGAATTTATTTTTCCATGAAATTGTCTCTCAAATGTGGAACACGATATTCATTAAGTAATAAATAATATAGAAATGTATTATCTTTAGTATGCTTGTGGCTGATCTTAGAGGGTAGTATTTCCATGTTCACTGACATCCCATTAGGCTATTTGGTGATGTTTGTTTTAAGCCATATAATAAATATAAATGTATATGAGATCCATTTAACCTTTCTGAACAGTGTAAGATGCAGTAAGACAGCAATATATGAATTATAGCACTAGAGGGCAAACTAGAGCAAACATAAAATTATGTTTGCTGTGACCCAAAGATTCTTGAAGGAGAGATACCATCTTTATTACATTGCACCTTGATAGATTGTTCTTCCACAAACTTATCCAGCTCCTCACTGAATCTCTATGAATTCAACATCTGTCACAAGGAGTTTCACAGACAAACTGTATAGTATGGGAAGAATATTCCAGATGTTTGTTTTGAACTTGTCTTTTGCTAATTTATTTTTATGACAACATCTTTCCCAAATCTTTGGTTGGGAAGGCATAGTGCATAGCTACCCTTTTTCTAAATCATGATTTTATAGATCTGTTTTTATTCTGGGCATCACATTCTATTTGCTCAGTTGTTACAAGGAAATACTCCCATATCTTTGCTCATCTCTTTTTCCACTTTCTGAAGTTTCACTGTGACCTTTATGAATTGAAAGGATGAGAAGTACAAACACTAGCCAAGAGAAAAATGCACTAGAGATTTACACAGTAGCCTGCTAATCTACTAAACACCTGGTCTGCTAACACCTGATGGGATGCACCTATATCTGGGGGGGGAAATAAAGAGTTCTAGCACATGAGCTATTTGAGCTCATTGACAGAGCTTTAAACTAGCTTAGAAAGGGGACAAAACCAGGTTCGCCAGTGATGAATGATGGGATGGTATGCCAAAACTTGAGAAAAGGAGCACTCAATCTGTCTCAAGAGGTGTTGGCTATGATGTACCATACCTGGGATGTTTCTACACCAATGCCTGCAGCATGAGGAACAAATGAGAGGAGCTCAAAGCTTTGGCCCAGTCCAGAGATTTGATATCACCAGTATAAATGAAACCTGGTGGGATGAGTCCTGTGACTGGAGTGCCTCGTTGGATGGTTACAGACTCTTCACAAGGGATAAGCAGGGCAGAAGAGGTGGAGGGATGGCACTGGATGTAATAGAAGGGTTGAAATGTATGGAGCTCACAGTTGACAATGGTACAGTTGAGAGACTCTGGGTAAGAATCAAGGAGCAAACAAATAATGTGGATGTCATCATGGGAATCTGCTATAGACCTCCCAGCCAGGACAATGATGCCAATAAATTTTTCTTTGGGGAACTAAGGGACACTTCCAAGTCAACTGCCCTTGTCCTTATGGAGAACTTCAACTTTTTGAAATTAACTGGAAGCATCACACAACTGGTACAACCTGAGCCAGAAGATTCCTAGAAAACCTGGATGACAACTTTATGGAACAGGTTCTAAGGGAGCCGACTTGGAAAAACACTCTTCTTGATCTGCTGCTTATAAAAAGAGAGGATCTCATGAGCCAAGTGGAGATGGGTGGCCATCTTTGCTACAGCAACCATTAAATGATTGAGTATAAAAATCTCTGTTGACAGGAGAAAAAGTGCTGGCAAAACCTCAGCTCTGGACATGAGGAGAGCGGACTTCAGGTTGCTCATGGAATTAGTAAGTGAAGTCGCCTGAGAAAATGTTTCTGCAGGTGCAGGTGTCCATCAATGCTGATCACTTTTCAAACCTCACCTCCTAAGGGTGCAGAAGCAGGCAATTCCCAAATGCTGGAAGTCAAGCAGGGGTTGACACAGACCTCAACAAATTAGAGGACTGGGCAATCACCAACCATAAGGATTTCAACAAGGCAAAGTGCTGGATTCTGCACCTGGGATGGGGCAACCCTGACTGTACATACAGACTGGGGAATGAGATGATGGAAAGCATTGTCATGGAAAGGGACCTGGAGGTCCTGTTTGATGGCAAGTTGAATATGAGTCAGCAGTGCCCTGGCAGCCAGGAGGGCCCTCCGTGTCCTGGGGGGCATCAGGCAAAGCATCACCAGCCGGTTGAGGGAGAGGGTTGTCCCGCTCTGCTCTGCACTGGGGCAGCCTCACCTTGGATATTGTGTGCAGTTTTGCGTGCCAAAATATAAGAAAGATATTGAGCTCTTAGAGAGAGTCCAAAAGAGGGCAACAAAGATGGTGAAGGGTCTGGAGGGGAAGCCATATGAGGAGTGGCTGAGGGCACTCGGTCTGTTCAGCCTGGAGAAGTGAAGACTGAGGGGAGACCTCACTGCAGTCTGCAATTTCCTCATGAGGGGAAGAGAAGGGGCAGGCACTAATCTCTTCTCTGTGGTGACCAGTGACGGAACCCAAGAGAATGTCCTGAAGTTGTGTCAGGGTAGGTTTAGGTTGGATACCGGAAAAAGGTTCTTCATCCAGAGGGTGGTTGGGCACTGGAACAGGCTCCCCAGGAAAGTGGTCACAGCACCAAGCCTGCCAGAATTCAAGAGGCATTTGGATGGTGTGACTCCTTGGGATGGTCCTGTGCAAGGCTAATGGTTGGACCTGATGATCGTTGTGGGTCCCTTCCAACTCAGCATATTCTGTGATTTCTTTGATTTTCTGTCTTATTCTTCATAATTATTAAGATCAGTTCTTGGACTGTTATTGACAAATAAGCTGAGGAATATATTTTCATAGAAGAAGATCTTACAATAACAGCATTTCCTGACTCATAATTATTAACGCATACTATATAGTACATAAATTAAGGTCAGTTTTGCTCCTCCATCTATGTTATACATCAGGCCAGTTATTATTCGGTCAGAATCCCCTTGTGGGGGTGCATCTGTGCGCACATGGGTGAGTGTGTGTGCACACGTGTGTGTGTGCAGGGGAAGGGCTGGCCCACAGGCTGCAGCCACATGGCCAGGGAGCCCTGTTGATGGGCTGGCAGCCACAGAAGGGCTGCCTCGTAACCCACCCACAGCACACCACCCCCAGAGCCTCTGATTGTCTGTGGCACCCTCACCTTGGCTGAGGGGACAGGGAGGGGTCAGTGAACCAAAGGTCCTGCCTGGAGGGAGTGGCCACAGTGACCAGAGCAGGCAAGGAGGCAGCGCCAGTCTCCACTGTGTACTTTGGTCTGTTCTCCTGGGAGCTGTCAGCGTGGGACCTTCTCAGTGGTAACTGCTCTTTCTCCCCTCTTTTCCTCTCTTTACTCTTTCTTCTCATAATCTCTTCTCCCTTATTCTTTGTTTCCTCTTATGGGTAACCTAAACCCTTACTTTCTGTATTTAACTTCAGTTGCAAGTACCTCCCTTTAAGTAGCATGGAGTTTGTGTTTGCTGAGTGTAACAAAGGTAACTTCTTGTAATGCTTGGTGAAGTCGCATGTTTATCTCTGTAAAACCGTTTTTGCCAAAATGCCCATATTCTCACCAAATTAAAAGAAATCTCTTAGAGTAAAATGTGTAGTTATTCTGTGTACATTGATTCAAGGTACCAAAGGAGCAAGGACTTTACAAAGGTTTGTGTTTGCAAAATCTCTTGAAGCCTGAAATTAAGATGTAACATCCAGTAAAGTTGGACTGGGTTGTAACAAGCTACACTACTTTACAGTGGTTCACAGTGAACATCATAGACCATTTTTTCCCAGTCACTTGCTCTTTCAAGGGTTTTCTGTGACTCTTTACTATTGACTGCAGTCTTCTGAAAAACCATTAGACTTGCACATTTAACTTTTTGCTCCAAAATCTAGACCATTTAAAAATATGTTGACTATTGCAGAGCTAGCCTGATTCCCTCTAGATTGTCATGAAAGGGTCGTACCCCTTTTTCTATGGTAGTTTAATACTTTTAAGAGCTGTTGGATTGGATATATTTAATACCTATAGTAACTATAGTTTAAAATGAGTTTAAAAACTGGAAATGTTTTCCTGTATGCCACAGTGAACCTTGCCAGCAGACGTTACTGATGTATGATTGAAAAAGTGTTCCTCATGTCTCTTTAGAGTATTTGAACTAAACTGTGAGATTTAGAAATAGCCAACTGTCTTGAAAAAGATATAATGATTTATTTTTTGAGAAATAAGCCAACTCCAGATCATATCTATAAAAGGAAACTTGCATAATTTAATGGATTGTTCCACAGCTACTCATAAGAGCTTATTTTAGACCATAATAAAGTTTCTTTTATCCTGTCTTCATTAGCACCAAGTCCAGTCCTAGAAAGCAATTCTGGTTTTCTTAATAAAAGTCAAAATAAAATATATTATTTCTCAGAAAACAAGTTTAAGAGGTATAGTTAGAAACAAAAATTGCTTGACCACCCAAAAAGAGAAAGGTCTCATCTAAGAAGTCACATGTTATTTACAAAGTATTTGCAAAAATTGTCTTCAGGCAACTTGCACTGTAAACTTCCTCCAGTGACTCAGAGTGATTTTATATTAAGTAGATATGAACAGGTTCAGAAATAAAGGGCTTGTATTTCCTGCTACGTTGCTGGCTTTCTTTGTATCTTTTTATAGTCAATAGACTTGTTTACATATTTGTTTCCTGAATGTATCTAACTTTCCCAAGTGCTTACTAAAGGTACTTTTTCTATAAGGATGCTTTGGGATTTGTAAAAAAATAAATACCATTGATCACATAGCAGAATATGCAGTTATATGCAAACACCATCTATTATTTTAAAGACACTAATAAAAAACGTGGGAATGCCAGTGTAACAGCTATCAGATGGTTCCTCCCTACATTAACCACCATTAAAGAATTCATAGCTTCCAATCAGCAGAAAATCAGTGGCACCTGAAATAGACAGGAAATAAATATGCTCAGCATGAGCCTCTGTATTTCTTGTAATGGGATGCTAGGAAATTGATTGGGAACAAAGTCAAAAAAATAAAGGAATAGCTGAAGCATTAAATTAATATTTCTGATGTGAATTTATGACAGGATATCCTAGCAACTCAGAATAAGTCTAACCAGCTCAGATGAAGTCAGCATATGAAAATCTGAGTGATTTGTTAAGGACAACTGAAAATCAGCAACTGTTGGTAATTTATTGAGAGAAGGATTAAAATCTTCTTTCATAGATACTCTAAAAGGAGAGGATGGGAGAAGAAACCTTTCTTCACACATTTCTTACTAGGGACAATATTATAGGGTTAGCAATATCCTAGTGGAACTCAAAATAATAAAAGGAAAGAAAGATTTTGCACTCTGTTTAAAGTTGACCCCATGCTGTTATTTTCTCTTTTCAGGTTTCTGTTGCAACTTTGATAGGCAACAGTGATTTATTAGCAGTAGTTTCAATTAGCGCTCCATCTAATGAATCAGTAATGGGAAAAAAGCCCTCTCAAGATGTGGTCTTGGCCATCATTGCTATTATCCTGGTTGGAGTAAAAGACTTGCTGCTATTTTTAAGAAAATTAACACATGCTGTTTTGTCCATGGCGTATGAGCTGTCTAACTGTACATGATAATAGGAGGAAGGTTGATGCAGAGTGCTACAAGAGGCACAGTCAGTGGGGAGTCACAGATTTTTCTTTTTTTCCTACTTCCTCCCATGTCTCCCTCTTTCCTCTCAAATTTATTGTCCACCAGATTTTTTTCCCTTTATAGTCATCTGCTGCTTTAAACTTTATTCCTTGTTCGTTCACATTGTTTGCCAAACAAAACCCTAGCTCAGCTCATTTGATTTGCCTCCCACACCAATTGTGATTTGAGAAATAAGCTTGAATGACATTCAGTGTATAATGTGTGTCTACATCATGAACTGATGTAAAGCAACATGCCAAAAAAATATTCATAGCATTTATCAACTAAAGATGGCTCCATTACTTCACAAAAAAACTATGGAATCATGAAAGTAAAACTGTGTGGTGAAGTAGGTGAATAAAGAAATTGCCTTCAACTTAAATATAAAACTTTTAATTTTGTATTTTTTGATTCTACAGTCTTTGCAAATTCTTTCCTGTTTCCATGTGTAATAAAATACTTGCTGTAATCTTATTTCCATTGTCAGACTGGAAAAATAAGTAGGTGGTCAGATTTTCTTCAATGCAGGTTAGATTTGGAAAATTGTTTCAAGATAAGTACTCCAAATTAATATAAATATTCTATATTTCCAGAAAATGTAAATATTTTTTGCAATTTAGTTGCTGTAAACAACATTAGATAGAAATGAAATCCAAAGAACATCTGTTACATGTTCTGCATATAAACAGACAGGAGAATTTTAAGTATTTGTATTTGTAAATATTTATATTTGTAAATAAATAGTTTAGCATTTGTTAGAAGGGTTTTTTAAACCTTTACAGTAAATATCTCACAACGTAATTAAATTTTGCATGAGTTTCCTATGGGCAGTATTAGGCATGATTTTTTTTTCTTTTTTAATGCCTCTGTAAAAGATTTCTCAAATGGTGTCTCTGCACAGGAAAAAATTACAAATTAACCCATCTACTATTTTTTGTATTCATTGGATGGTTATATGCACACAATGCATTTACTTGTTGCATGCACAATCATTGAAAGAGATTGCAAGGCAAGCACTCAGGAGAGGAAGAACACGAAAATAAAAGTTATACAACCAAGTTTAGGTTTGTTCCTTTGTGTTTTACAGATAAAACAGAGCCTTGTGCACCACTTCTGGGATAAATGGCTGCATTTTTTTCTCTTTATGCAGTGTTGCCTGCAGAAGTCCTCCACAGATTTCAAATGTATGGTTTATGTTTTCTGTTATAATGATTAATAAAGATACCATATAAGATTGGACCTCATACAAAACTCAGGAAGTTTCAAGAGAAACAGCTCCTCCCAACCTGATGTACTAAGCATATGTTCTTCATAGAAAGTCTAATTCGGGAAAACATTTTTTATTAATGAAATATTTAAGTGATATTTTGTTTCTAAAAAGGCATCTGTGCTCTTGTTGAATGGTGAAATACTTGATTAATTGCTTTCCTGAACTGGGGCTTAGTTTGAATATTTAAGGTTATTTATCTTGGTTCTACTACTTTGACCCTCTGCGCTTGGAGAAAGGGAATGAGTTTGTCTCAAAAGGTGATGAACTACTGAAATATATATATATATAATTGCCCAATTTATACATGCAAATCTGCATGTGGAGGGTTACAAAATTAAGTGTCCCCAAAGGACAAGCATTTAATAAAATAAACCTATCTGTAAAGTGAAGTGGGAAGAACATCCGTATGTATTGGTAGAAAAGCCTTCATAAAATCTTCAGAGATCCTTGGTATTAGCGGCAGCGAGGACAGTGTGTGAGCAAAATTTCAGGGTGTCTGAGAAAGTTCAACTTCTCAAAAAAAGCACAGTTGAGGATAACAGGTTGTCTGATGAATACGGTATTCTTATTATGCTAGTAGGTTTTGTGCTAAAACAAAATCTGCATTAAAGTTCTGGATTTTGTAAACAAGCTGTCAGCACCATTTTTTACGTATTCATGTTATGTTTTGGCTTATTATTCTTAGTAAAACTTATGCCAACTTGCATTACATTTGATTGTGGAATGCTAAACGCATCCCAGTGATAATAGAACATAAAGGGGTCCATACAGTTTTCTCTTCTGTAATGCTAAGCAAAACTTCTTGTATACCATAAATACATATCCAGCTCTTCAATGTGCTTAAAAGAAAAACATCTCATACTGGCAGAGGTAAGCAGCAGTGAAGACACTGCATCTCTTATTACACTTCAGAGGATGATAGAGGAAAAGGATAGCAGGAGATTTTATGCAGCAGATGAGAAATATATGCTCAGTTTGCAATCTCCATGCCATTAAACAGAGCAGTTACAGTCAGACCTGCTCTCTTTTCTATATTTCTGGTTAGTCAGTGCCTAGGAGCTGGTGTGAACTTTTCACTTCTGTTCCCTTTACTGTCATTAGATATCAGGGAGATGAATTCATCAGAGCTGTTTCAAATGGCACAGCAGTGGCATTTGCTTTGGTAACTGAAGAAAGACTATGGTCATGGAAGAAAATGAAAGGAGAGAGGCTTTCTTCAGCCTTGCTTATGAACCAAATTAAGCCCTCAGGATGGAGCCACTGATTTTGACATGAGACATCTGCACTGTATTTTGGTGGCTGCTCCTCACAAAAGACCTGATTTAGGACTTAATGAATTCTCCTGTGGTGAAATGAAGCAAGAAGTAGGACTTTGTCATCAGTGGGCTGTTCGTGAACCAATTTGGACTGGTAGCATGAAAATAACACCCCCTTGAAACCATCCTGAGGGTCACAGATCCCAGTGGCTTCTTATAGCAGCTTTATTTCACACTGAGTTGTTCCATTTTGCTGGAACTTTATAGTTAGTCATTGCCTCCAATGACAACTCAGAACATCTGCTCAGAGCAGCCAAGGGGGCCATCGCAGGACCAAAAGTGAAAAACGATGAACACAAAAAAAGCTCCCGGGAGAAGACAGATGCAAGAGAAGCACCAATATACTCCTGGCTGTACAACTGTCTCTGCTTTCTACAAAGAAATTGTTTTCATCATTTGGCCTGGTGGAAGGGCCTGCTATCTGTTGCTGGTGTTGTCATAGATGCCAGTGGGGGTGGAATGAGGCTCCTTGGCTGTAAGTAACTTCCAGCACCAGCGTCCTGTAAGGCAATTTCTCCCAGGCTGCAACTGATATGGAAGGAAAAGGGTAACTGAGCCATGACCAAAAAGCCTGCAGGATACCCTAGCAGGTAGTACAGTCGTTTATGTCATTGCAAGTGCTGTTAGGTGGTGTTTAGTACTGATTTTGTGCAAGGAAGAATTCCCTTGTCACCCATAAAATCTTGTGCAGAATTGGCTCTGTTTCTGTGCATACATCTAGGGATGGGTCAGTGTAAATAATAAATAAAACCAAGGAGATATGAAGGAAAAAGAATACTGTGGTGTAAGGATGGCCCATAGCCAATGCCCATGTCAAGTCTGGAAATAAGTCTAGCAATATAGTACGCACAAATGACTATGAGTTGGGTAAATAGTTTTAAGGCAGTACTTTACGTGTACAGAACTTAGTGCAATCCATACCTCAGCAAAATTCTCCTTTTAAGAGATGTTTTGATCCCTCCTAATTCTAACTCTGACTCTTCTGATCAAACTAGAGTGTTTTGTTGTTAGTTGGTTTGGGTTTTTTTTGTTTTGTTTTGTTTTGTTGTTTTTTTGTTTGTTTGGGCTTTTTTGTTAACTATCTTTATGTGTTGATCTTTTAAACCCGGCTCAGCTAAGTATCTGAAGCCCTGAAATGGTCCTGCTGAAAATTTATGCTAAATGCTCATTTTCTGCCTGAGTAGGAAGATTTTTTGATTCCTCTTGTTTATTTCTGAGGAGTAGAAACCCTTCCAAACTCTGCCGTCAGCTTTCTCACCTCTACAGTATAAATGTGTACCTCTTCAATGTCTCCTAAAGAAATGATCCTGTTAGCTAGTGGCTTTGGAAATGTAGATTTGTGCTAGTCCTAAATAAAACCATACCTTGAAACCTAAGGCATGAACTGAAATTGAAATTATTTCCATTTCTAGAAAACTAGAAGCTCTTTTGCTGGGGTACGCAAGCCACTATACTGACATAAAGGGGCTGACAGCACATACATCTATAGAAAACAGACAAGAGGGGTCAGAGAAAGCTGATGCATAAAGATCTACTTAGAGGTTACCTATGTCACACTTGATGGTAACACTTCTGTGACTCAAAATGCAAAAAGATGAGCCTATATTTTCTGCCCAGAGAAACTCTGGCTGGAAAATCCATTATGCTTGTGTTACAAAGCACCTGTGCTGTCACAAAAAAGCAAATGAGGCATAGCCCTCCTTCTACCCACATCTCTGAGAAAACGGCTGGTTAGTAAGCTGATGGAGGCACAAATATGCATTTCCAGCAGTATATTTTCTCTAATAATTAATAGCTTACTTGCTACTGTGTTGACACACACTTGGCTCTGTTATTAATGAGCTTAACTCCACTGATCTTGCTTCATTATGGAAATTTCTGTAATACAGAAATGTCTCCAGCTCTGCTGGACTGTGTTTATTAATACATAATATAGTGAAGTGTAGCCCTGTCACCTTTAAGACTGACCTACTGAGCATCTTGCTCCAGATCCCTGGATCAAGACTGGCTTCTGTGACAATGCATCAGCTCACACTAGATATAAAACTGATGCTCTGTATTCTCTTGGTGTGAAAAAGGATACAATAATTACAACAGCTCTAACTCTGGTTTTTGCTGGTTTGTTTAATGTGATAAATTAATATAAAAATCCTTTGTAGATGTGAACACGCAGTGGAAGAAAGCCAATTAATTAGAACTTGGATTAACTGAGCATCAATGTTTAGTGTGGAAGTAGTCCCTGCTGCTATATAGAAAGTCTTAGTCCTCAAGAGCCTGTGACTAAAGGACACCAGACTGAATCACTTAAGTAGTCATGCTGTCAGTAGCCATTAATGAAATTTGCTTTTGCATACTAATAATTGAGACTCTGGTCTCTATCCTCTTTATTACCCTCTATCTAAGTAAGCAAACCAGCAGCAAAAATATTATTAGTAGGAAGTGATGAGCATAACAGTAACTGCTGTTCATCTGTGCATGAATTATCTGGCTTATCAGATCTACCAAGATGCCTTTGGTATCGAGGCAGTGGTTCAGTTAGCTGAAATCCATGGTTCCTTGAATGCAGTGTAATTGCTATGAAACTCAAGAGAAAGGAGGATTAGTATGTGCAGCAGTCTTGTTGTCTTTGATGTGATTCTTAACTGCATTCAAAAGGCATTCAATATATGTAAGTATCAAGTTACGTTCCCAGAGTCCACTACTGACTGAGTTGGACCCCTGCATGGTGTGCAGGTGGGTATGCCTGCCATCTACCTTCCTGAGCTTACATGCAAGGAAGAGGACTGAAGTTAGAAGCCAAAATTTAAAAAGTCTTCCCTTAGAACCTCAGCCATGTGTATGAGGAGCAAATGAAATTGCCTATACTGATAATAATGTTCTATGCAAAGGAGAGAATATTCTTTTACGAGAAAATGTGCAGTTGAAGTCTACATCTGAGATGTCTTGGCATAAGAGGGAACCATGCAAGGTCTGGAAACCTGTGTTTGAAAGCTGAATTTATTGTCGATTGTAAAAGTGAAATCTTTCTGCAATAAACTTGAGGCTCCATTAAAAAGCTGCTCTGTTGTTACTGCTGAGTAGAATGTGCAATTCCTTATCTCTTTCTTTTCTAACCTATTGCTTTGCTTTTGCCTCTATTAACTGTATTCCCGCCCTGCAGATTTTCCATTTCTTTTATGAATATGCTCTACTGATACAAAAACATTAAGATCTACACTGCTGAGTCTATGCTTGGGAGGTTTTGCTAGTGCAACTATATAGCATGATTAAAGCAATATGACTTTTCTGTCATTATTCTTTCCCTGAGGCTGTTTTGCCTCAGATCCATGAACATTCAGTCTCACTAGAATCCTCCTACCGTTACTCCATTTTAATTCTTTTTATTTTCCCTTCTAAGATATGTACATTTCCCATTTCTGCCTTCCATTTTTATCCCCTTATTTTATCTCCTAGACTTTTATTTTTGCTTAACTTGACCTAGCTCCTTCTTTTCCATCTGTCTTTTTATTGTCCTTCTGGCATTTATTCCCCTTCTTTTCTCCCACATTTACAGACTACTTGAGGGTGGAAATTAATCCACTTTGTTATTTGCTTATTCTTTGTCTTTTTTTTGTTTGGTTTTGTTGTTGTTGTTGTTTGGTTGGTTTTTATTTTGGGGTTGCTTTTCTTTTTCAGTTTCAGGTATGTTCAGTTTCAGGGAATGGATACTTTTGAAACTCATCTATCACTCTGATATTTTTTTTTTATTTCTCTCCTAAGTTTGAGGACAAACGATTTTGACCACTTATCTGGTATGGTCTGGTCAACTCTTCATTTTGTCATAGAATCACAAAATGGTCTGGGTTGGAAGGGGCTTTAGAGATCATCTAGTTCCAACCTTCCTGTAATGGGCAGAGACACCTTTCACTCAATGCCCCATCCAATGTGGCAACTCGTCCCAGTGTCTCACCACTCTCACAGCAAAGAATTTCTTGCTAATATCCAATCTAACCCTACCCTCTTTCAGTTTAAAGCCATTCACTCTTGTTCTATCACTACACACTCTTGTAAAAAATCCATGGTACCCACATAGCACACATTTCTGTCCAAGAAATCCCATATAGAAAACCGAAGATCTCACAAACCAGGGTGCCACACATTTTGGCTGTTGAGTGGCGGCAGGTATAATACTGTTAATCACATTCCTGTCATTGTCCATAAAAGTGGATTTGCCATGCCATTATTTTCATATGCCTGTCACTTTTCCTCCAAAGAGAGGTTTAAAAATCAGAAAATCTATTTGGGGTGGCACATATATAGTGTAAACAATAAATACAGGAGTACCTTGTAAGATAGAAATTATTCCAGTGGTACTTAAAATAAGAAAGCCTTTGTGTCTCATGATGGTATAAAATCAAAGAAATGCCATCAGAACACAGTCTTAAGGATAGGCAAACACTGCAACTGGGTCTGAGATGTTCATTAATTATAAATGCACTAATTAGGGTATAATTAATAATAGCTTGCTTATTATGTAAGTGCTCTAAGCCAGTGTGATATATAACGTCATAAAAGAATTTTGTGACAATGATTAAGGCTTCTCTGCTTCAAAGCTGAGACCAAAACAAGGACCCTGGTACAGGGTGGAATTGGCACTGGCCTGCCAGCTGAGAAGTATCAGACTTGCTCTGCCTTGACAGAGTTCTTTCTTCAGAGAAGAACCTGTGACTTCCAGTATCTTCTTGGTCTTCTAAGTTTGGTTATTCTCAGAAGCCAATTGCCTACATCAACATCTTCCTTAAATACAGAGAGTAGAAAATTCTCATTGTTTGCTCTCCTTGCCCATGAAGTCTCAGCAACAAAGAGATTTTTTTCTCTTTGTTCCATTTGCTGTAACTCCTGAATTTCATGTGAATGTGTACTAAATCCTGGCCCCCTGCCCCAGGAGTATCTTCTTTCCATAGATATTAGTATGAGCAATTCTGGTTATAGCAATAAATTTCAGAGTTTATTGCTGTCTGATATTCAGCTGATTGCACGGCTTATAATCATTGAAGCACAGGAAAAGCAAATGTTTGGAGAGGACAGGGAAGACATGGCTCCTGGAGATGTTGGCAGCTGTGGGAAGATGGTGGTCACTGCATTCTGTCTGTGGTTCAGACTGCAGGAAAGGCAGCCTGGAAGCGAGGTGGTAAGACGCCCCATGATGGTCAAGAGGCTCATTAGAAATATCCAGCTGGGACCCATGCAAGGATTAAGGCATTAGGCAGAAAGGCTTTATCTCAGGTGGAGAAGGAAGGAAGCAGAGAGGAGGAAAAAACATGTGGGAGTTTGTTCTGAGTGACTAGTGTGTCAGGAAGGGGCAGGATGTCTCTTCAGCCTGACGGGGCAGGAAGGACAAAGGTAGGAAAGGTTTGGCCCCATTAGGTAAAGGTTAAGCACAGTCCCAAAGGCTTGTCCTGTGACAAGGGTTTTATAAGGCAGCAAAAATCAGAATGTAAAGCACAGATAACCTCGCTTTAGTGGTTCGTGCATTCCCTTTAGAAACATTCATGTGTAGCTTTTGACATCAGACTATAAACCTTTTAAAAGTTTCCACAATTTCAGTCCAAAGAGGCATTCATGGATTCACAGTATTAAATTAAAAGTGTAGGATGCATTTCAGCAGTATGGTATTTGTTTACAAATATTCAGCAGCTATGGTGAAAATTAATTCCAGGATTAGATTAATCTCCATATTCATCTTCTTCAGTTGTGTTCAAAATGAAAAACAAGAACACTTGAAAAGTTAGATTAATTAGCAACATATGAATATTCTGTGTTTGATTAACTGTTTTTAAGACTACCATTTTTCTATTGAAAAGAATCACCATAGCACTGTTTCTCTTATCTTTTACTTTATAGCAGTGGTCGGCTTTCATGTGTTTCACTTGCTGCAGCCTGGGTTTTAAATTTGTATCTTATTCTCTCTTGACAGTATTTGTCTCTCTTTCTTGCCTCATTGGTTCCAGACAATTATTTATACCAATTTTACTTTCAGATTTTTGTCGCCTTGACAGCTTTGCCTACAGGGATATTTTCCTGGTTTACCATACGGTTTCATAACCACCCGTCTGTTCTGCTGAGATCAGGTTCTTTAATAATTCTCCGGTATTGACAGTAAGAGGTAACTTGTGGTACTAGCCTACACTTTGGGGTGCTGTCAGTCTTGAGTCCCTTACACTTCAAAAGTGGAGACATTTTTACTGTCATGTCCCTGATGCTCTGTGGTGGAGCACAAACTTTTTTTAGGGACTGTGACACTGAAGTTTTAGCACCATAGTTTTGGTTTAAATTCTGTGTCAGGGAAGAACGGAAGACTTTGGTTGTTCACTAAAATGTTCTTGTTGTCACTTGAATGCTGCCACTGCTACTACAAGAGCTATAGCTCTGATCACTTCTAATGCCACAGTGACAACCTAGATGGCACACAGGTCCCTGTTATTCTCAGCCAGCACTATAAAAAACATTTAGACTAGAGAAAAGATGTCCATGTCTGCACAATAGACAGTTCTAAGAAATTCTAAGCAAATCAAAACAAGCTCTCTGGAAATTTTCTAGCCAAGTTGGGAAGTGCCTAAGGAGTTGCCAGACCTACAGACCTACCAAGAATCCAGCACGTGAGAACAGAGACAACATTTTCAACAGGTAAATCCTATCCCTGCTGCAGACATTTAAAACATTTGTTGAAAAAAAAATAATAACCATAGCTTTGTTTTGCTTTCTTTTCTAAGAAAATGACAAAATGGTATAGTATCTTTTGGTTTTTTCCTGACTGTTTCATGCAGTTCCAAAAAGCATTGACTGAAACAGTCATTTTAAGCCCGCTGTTTTGTAGCATAGTTCTGTGGAAATGGGATAAAACATAAAGAACAAAGTGATGAGTATGAGATAAATGATTCAATGTGTCTATTTAACTCTCTGATATATTCCAAAGTGCTCTTTTCTCTCTCTTTCCTTGTTTTTTACTTCCGTTCTTTTTTAATTTGAGAGTTGAGTTTGGCAAACTGTGATTGCAGGTGCTGGCAGAGAAAGAAGGCATGGATGGTGCTGGAGCCAGAATCAGTCACCACCAAAAATTACAATTTCCACATGTCCCAGTTCCCGTTCAAGGGCAAAGGAGTAATCCATGTGGGAGATTTCTGCTTGCTCTTTCATCCACTACTGTGCTCAGACAGTCAGTGGGCAAATGCTTTAGACATATTGCTATTATAAAGGTGGTAAACCCTTGGCTCTATTAAAAATAATGGAAGTTTTTCCACCAGATTTTAAAATGCACAGATCTGTTTACTCTTCATTTCTGTGTTTTAGTTTTATTATGTTTTGTTTTCCCCAAAGATTTCTCTTGCAATGAGGTAGTTCTACAGAATCTCACAGGACTCACAGTCTGGGGGTCTTGCCCTCCTGCCCCCTGTATGTAGTGGGTTCCCTCAGACCGTTGTTGCCTCCCTTGGAGATGGGAAACTTCCCTAATACACTGTGTGCCACAGGAATGTTTCATGACCTCTGAGAGCTCAGATGAGAGAAGAGATATTTCAAGATGGGAATATACAAGTGACTGGGCAACAGCAGGTATTTTGGCACTGCTGGTCTTCTATAGACATCTTATCCAAAAAATGTGTACGCATACATATATGTATGTATATATATATAAAGTATGCAGAGACATATGTATATATGTATATACCTGCACATAAAATAGTTTTTATAACCTTTTCTGCATGGGAACCCTCCCTGGCCCAATGTCATGCGTTGGCTGCTGTCAGTATGAAATTCAGTTGCAGTTTGCATGACTTACAGATAGCTGCCTAGTATGTCTCTGTTGTGATGACTGTACATTTGGATGTGTATGGAGAATGACTGGAATACAGAGTGAACTAGTATTGCTATTATTTTATTATTTGTATGCTTACATTCTTGGACTATATTTTTTTTTAAAAGGCCTGAAGCATATGTTTTACAATCCCATTTACTCCCATTAGCACACAGACACACTCTGTTTCAAATTGACTTTTAAAACAGATGTCTTATCAAATCCATTTTAAAAATAGTTCATACCTACCCCAGGGAGATCTGGAATCCTTCAAAGCCTACAGCAATTTACATTCAGAAAAAAATGTTCAAGTCAAGCTTTATCAGCTCATGCTGTGCAGAGTTTGGTGTGTTCAGAGTGGATTGTGAAAAAATAAGAGCTTTGCAACTTGTAGCAGTGTGAACATAGGGCTGATACAGTGTTTAGGATAAAAGAACAGCTTCTTTCTCTTAAATAAAAGGAACAAAATCAGTGTTTTGAACCTTGCATCCTCTGCTTGATTAGCAGTGTTAATTATTTCAGCATTATCACTGTCTGTGTTCACAAAGTGTGGTCCCCTCAGGACTGCTGTGCTACCTCTTATCAGCCGCCTTTGAATGGCACCACTCGGCTCATCTGTAGCTGTGCTTTGCAAAGCATGTCAGATGGGGTCAATAGATCTTTTCAGCTCCTACTCCTCAACCATGTATCTGCCTGAGTGCTCTTTAGTTATTCATATGCTTTGGGTAACTGGGCATTACAAGAGGAGAAGTAATTTTCCTTCTGCATGTTTTAGTCATACACTGTTCCAACCTTATCTTCATTTAAGTTTTAGAGAACTATTTTGGGGAAAGAGCAGGAAAGTTTATGGGGTCATCTGCAAACCCACTTATAAAGCTTTCCACTGCCTTTCTGAAGTAATCCCAGATGTGCCCCAAAGGATGAAGCAAGGGTTTTGAGCATTTAAGTCTTTGAGCTTCTCATAGGTACAGCTACTTGTTTGCAGCTGGGAATGTGTGTATTTTCTAGGGGTAGATTTGCTGGCCTTTTGAGTCAACAATGTGCTTCATAAGTCTCATAGATGGGGGAAAAAGGAACAGAGATGATGGGGAACCCAGACTTTTGAATCTGTATGGTATCTTTGAGTACTGAAGCTTTCTGATAACTTCTATCCATCCTTCAAGTATACAATATTTCACTCTGTTTTTATTGCACCAAGCCATTGTTGACATTACCATTCTTCAACATTGTCTTTGTTTTCTACATTTCCTTGCACCAAGTAGTAGCTTTTATACCTTTGCCTCTTTTTCTTTTCTGTAGAACGAGTTGTCCTGAGAGAATTCTTTATGTTGGCAGCAAAGTTGTGTCCTAGAGTGGATATTATAGATTTATTCCACATCTGAAACTACTTATCATTTTTTCATCTCCAAGAAAAATCTCTTCTTCATTTGCAACATCTCCCTTGAACAAAGTTTTTAGGAGTTGGAGCCGTTCTCCTTTATTTCTTCCTTACAAGAGAAGAAGAAAGTCTAATGTATTTCTTCCTATTCTATTGTCCTGAATTCTTGTACTGCCAGGTCATAATTTTAAAAGTAAAAAAAAAAAAAAATGACTGGGAAAGAAAAAAAATCTTAAATAATAAACTGTAAATTAAGAGACAAGCACATCATTTGACTGCAGTGCAATGTATGAGCATTTCCATCAAGCTGAAACGTGATTCACAATTGACCGCACACTGGCAGAAATGTTCTCTGGTGCACTCTTGCTGCAGGTCCTATAATTCATACCCCTTAACAGCTTCAGGAGCAAGCTGGAGCTTTTTAAATAATAGTTAGCAAGAATGATAATTGCAGACCTGTCATACAGTGGGGAATGTTGCAGAGTCATTCAGTGCACAAGGGAGACCTGTGATTTTCAGGAAAAAATCATGATTGCCTCTAAGGACAGTTGAATTAGAAATAACTGTTCCATGACATGTCAAGAGAGCAGCTGGAGATCAAGCACAATCTGTAGCTGAAATACTTTAAAGGTGGACTGGAAAGCATAAAACTGTTTTTTGTGTTTTCCTTTTCATGGCATGTAAGATCTTTCAAAGAACAGTGGATTTCTTCGCTTCCCCTTTCCCCCTTTTATTTTATTTTCTTTATAACATTCTAGACTTTAGATCAGTGTCATGGTTTAAGCCCAGTGAAAATTGAGCACCATGCAGCTGCTTGCTCAACCCCCCCTCTCTCCCCACCACCCCAGTGGAATGGGGAGGAGAAACAAAATAAAACTTGTATGTTTAGATATAAAAAGTTTAATGATTGAAAATAAAATAAAATTAAATAATAATAGTAAATGATGGTAATAATAATAAAAAGGGAAAAAAACAATGATGCACAATACAATTGCTCAACACTTGCTGACTGATGCCAGACCCCCCCTTTCTGAATCCAGACTGGCCCCCTTTCCAGGTAACTCTTCCCAGTTTATGTATTGGGCATGATGTTCCGTGGTGTGAAATATCGCTTTGGTCAGTCTGAGTCACCTGTCCTGGTTATGCTCCCTCGCAGTTTCTTTTGCAACTCTCCTCTCTGGCAGAGCATGAGACAAGAAAAAACTTGACTTAGCATAAACATGACTTAACAAAAAAACAAAACACACAATGGTGTGTCATCAACACCATTCTCACTCTGAATCCAGAACACAACACTGCAACAGTTACTGAGAAGAAATTAACTCTATCCTAGCTCAAACCAGGAAAATCAGGTACCTGAAACAATAATGCTATTCAAAGACAGAGTTAGCAGTCTGGTCCCCTTACTTCACTTACTACATCAACTGGAAAACATCTTATTCACATGGGGGTCATCAATATTTGGGCCTTTCAGAGGGAACTGAAAAAATTTAGTAGAGCAATGAACAAGAGGCAGCTAAAAAGTTGTTTGAGCACAAATCACGGTTACCTTCAGCATGAGCATGAGCAGTGTTTTGTAGGTAATATGGTATGATCATCCCTGTTACAAAGGAAAAAACAGTTGTAAAGGAAGGTCTCTCTCTGTACCAGAAGAAACATAGCCTTCCCACCTTTTTTTTTTTACAAATTTGGGGAAACTGGAGAATACATGTGAAAAGGGAAAAGCTTTTTAAATTTCCTGACTCTGGAGGAGGAAATGAAGTCATATGGGGCATCCATAGGGACAGATGCCCATCCATTTGATGCTGACAGAGCTGAAGACTGGTCTGCAGGGGAACCTGTTTACTTCCTTCCCTGGCTGCAAAACCACTCCCCAAGAGGCCCATTTGTTACTCTTTTGAATTTTCTTTGCCTATCTCTCCCTGATCTGCCCTTATCCCCTAGCTTTCCAAAGCATAGCAAACTCTTTCTTTGCTTCACTCATAAATTTTACTACTTGTTTTCATTCCTCTGTGTGACAGTGTTTTCATATCAGAGAATATCTGAGATTGCCTTGCCATTTCTCTGAGACTTGCCAAGTGTCTCCACTGACTTTTATCCACTTTTCCTTCCTTCCTTCCATCCCTGTGTAACTCCAGGCTGTTCTTTCACTTAGAAAAGAAAAGCCAGACACTGTGTGAGACTTCATGACTTGACTGTCATGCCTGTTAGTCAAACTTCAATCATTTCTTTGTCAAAGCATTTTTTAACAGAGGGTTTTTACTTAGCAGAATCATGAAAACAGCAGTTATCCAAGTTATCACTGCATTATGTTTATGCTGTTCCATCTCCTCTCAGTGATGCAGTCTAGACTATTCTTTAATTTTATGTTCTTCAAAGAAAAGAAGAGAAAAAAGAAGGATGCTGCAAAACCCAGAGGCCACATAAACTTTTCCATTTTTCAGAGTGTATTGGCTGCATTTCTATCTTTCAAGCCTGCACAAGTTCTGCTTATAGAGTAGTGATTTACTGTGGTGTAAAGATGATGAAAAATTTCAAGGTGTTAAAGCAAAATAGTTTAAATCATGCCTGACTGAAAAGAAGACAAAGAAAGAATGATTTTTTTTTTATTTTAAACCTTTGTTTTCAGCAAATAAGTTAACTTTTCTGTTTCCTCAAGCATGCCATATCTTTCCATGTAAATCACTTTGGAAAGTGTATGTGTTCATTCAGGTTCAGCAATTTCAATGTCTCAGTGACAATGCTGGTATCAGTGACATCAGCTGGTATCAGCTGTTTCAGTGTTGCATAGCATTTAGGTACAAACTGCATCTGACTGGGGATACGTGGAAGTTTTCATAGTCTGGCCTCCCTAACTGAAAAAATGCTTGAGACAGGAACTAAAACTCTCAAAGTCTGAAGAAGCTGATCTGTACAAAAGACTATAAACAGCATCCAAAATTTCCAATAACCTTCTGAAGACAGAAGTCTCACCCTGATGTAAATGTGAAGTAACTGATGATATCTTACTGAACAGGGTGTCAACACAAGACAATTACAAGAAATAAACCCAAAATTATTCAAAAGATAAGTTGCAAATTTATTCAGCTACTTCTATTTCTGAGCAGATTATGATCCTGTGTTTCAAAGTTGCTGAGAAAGAGTAGGGACAAATTCATGGTGGAAATCATAGCATTTGAAATAAATTATATTCCTCAGACTTGTGGGAGATGGCATGCACTATTGCAGATGAAACAACAGATTATGTCACACTAGCAGAGCCAAACCCAGTGAAAAACTTAAGAGTGTTAAAAAAATCTCTCAATCAGTTGAAGAATTATTCAAATGATAAGGTGTACATTAAGCTTTGAAGTACACATGTTCTGAGAGTTTGCTGGGCTATCATTCCCCCAAGCATGTTATCAACGTGAAGCTAAAATATTGAATCTGGTATTTTTCCAGCTGTTGTTCAGCACCATGGGCAAATAGGACTCCTCAAATCACACATTTCAAGGATAGGCATTCTGCAGATGCAGAGTTTTTTGAACTTACTGTCCCAGTGGCACAATAAAAAGGAAGAACAGGCAGAATCTGAGAACTTGTTGTGATTTAACCCCAGCCAGCAACCAAGCACCATACAGCCACTCACTCTCTCCCCCACCAGCACGACTGAGGAGAGAATCAGAAGGGTAAAGGCCAGAAAACTCAGGGCGTGAGATAAGGACAGTTTAATAGGGAAAGCAAAAGCCCCACATTCAAGAAAAGCAAAACAAGCAATTGATTCACTGCTTCCCATGGGCACTGCAGGTGTTCAGCCATCTCCAGAAAAGCAGAGCCCCATCATGTATAACAGTGACTTGGTAAGACAAATATCATCGCTCCAAATGTCACCCTCTTCCCCCAAATTGTTTAAATTCATCACGATCTTCTTCCCTGAGCATCCCATTATGGGTCTTGTGCAATATAAAAATGTTTTTCCCCTGCGTAACCATCATGTGTCCTACACCCCTAGAGAAGAGAGCAACCTCCCTCACTTCAAAGGATGCTTTGGAGTTGACTTCTCTCAATATATTTCACACCTGTGCCGTGGGGCTGAGGCTCTGGACAGGGTGTCCCTTCCTCAGAGTCCTTAATTTGGTGTTCCACCTGCCTTTGAGCCTCTGTGCTGTTCTGGGCTTGGGGAGATGGGCTCTTGCTGGGCTGATGGCTCCTGTGATGTGCCTGAGAACTCAGGTGGAAGAACAAGTCATGTGGACTTCCCCACTGTGCTCCTTTGTGGGTGTGCAGACATAACCTTTTATCACATAAATTAACAATAAATATATTCCTACTATCGCACCACCTTTAACTTTATAACTCTTCTTCCTCTGTAAATCTGAGTACCTTGAAATTGTAGACTTTCTCTTCAGGCAATGCTATGACACAAAATTTACAACAGAGTAGCCAAACAGTTTAAAGGTAAACCTCCTAAAAGTCAGAATTACAATAATGAAGTTTAATAAGTGTTTTCTTGTTCATGATTTCATCTCAACACACCAGAGGTGTATTTTTTCCTGCAGTTTTCTACAAACTCAGACTAACTGTACAAATCTTATTCTGGAAATGACCTATAAGGCTGAATGTTTGTCTGAACCCAACACTATGAACTTCAATGGGCTCTGTGCAGGCTTAAAAAAATACCTAGAAATTCAGAGGTCATCTGCATGAAGCAAAAAGTCCTCCATGGGAAACTCTTGTGTTTTTGTAAGCAAAGCTACTAACTTTCCTGATACTTCAGGAAAGTATATATCATAGTATATAGCATATAGTATATATATATATATATATAAAATATCATAGTATATAGTATATATCATATTTCAGGAAAGTATATATCATAGACCTTATATCCAGTCTATGTCTCAAAGCCCCAAAATCTTGTTTCTCATATATTAAACTTGAAAATGTCAAACTTAGATTTGTGGCAACTTGAGTAAAAGGAACAAAAATATAGTGGGGTTTCTTTTGATGTTATTTTCATACTCATCTCTTCCATTGTTTTGTGGTATAACATCAAGAGTGTTGTAGAAAGCCAATATAACAAGTTTTGAATGTGAATTATTATTTAAAAATTGCAGCAGACTCCAAGGGCAAGCAATTTGAAAACTATGAAAACATCCCTACAATGAGATGCAAAAAATAGAAGTTTATTTCATCTGGAAATAAAGAGTGCTGAGAAACCTGAGAAACAGGGAAAAAAAAGTAGCTGTTTTCATAAATTATAGAACACCCAAGCCTAAATCCAAATTCTCTCACTCTTCCAGTTTGGCATTCTGCAGTTATGGTCCTCAGTAGAACTATATAAGCAACACACCAGGAAAATCTACCAATTCAGTAAGCTCCCTGTGTTCTAAAACTTTTGTCCATGACCTGGAAATTGTGGAAGAGCTTGCTGGTGTTTAACACTTCAAGTGTGCTATATATCTATAAGTAATAGATGGCAATTTTTACATGCCAAATCACCAAGGAGTAAGAAACACCATATCTTTTTTCCTTATCTTCTTTCTAAAAGTACATTTCATCCCTCTCCTTAATGAACCTGGGAAGATTAGATGCATGGAGCTGTCATATCACAATACATTTTCTAGATGTAAGAAATCAAACACTTAACAATTAGAATATCTACTGACATGCCACTATAGCAACAGAGGTGATATTTTCCATCTCAATTTCTCATTTGAAAGGTGGATCTTACTGCAGTGTTTCTTATTAAAATGCACCAACAAAAAGAAGATGAAATAGAAACTGACAATTTTGTCAGCAGTATGTCTTTTGACTTTTTGGTGGTGATAAACTTGATATCAGATTGACTCTTTCCAGTGTATAAGAATTTCATGATGTACTGTGTATAAAAAGTGTAGCTTTTACATCTGACCTCTGACAAGAGGTGATGCTCTTACTACTTAAAGTATAGTTTCCTTGCATTGCTATTTTTCTTTAGGCACAATAAGAGAAATTCAAAAGGCTCCTAGATGCATTTTGTGGTGCTGTGGATCTGAGGAGGAAATGATTTTTTGTGGTATCATTGTGTTTGTGTTCAGAAAATACCATTTACTTCAGCTCTCAGGAAATTACATTACCCTGAAAACAACAAAGCCCTAAATTGTTTCTATAACATGCATTATATGTTGAAGAAAAAGCAATGAGTGAGTATCTAATTTTTTAAAACTCTGAAAATAAAAGACTGTTTTTGTAGTTCTGTAAATTTCCCCAGAAAAGGAAAAAAATGTGCAGTGAAGGTGATCGCATTTGGAAGCGACATCGCAGAGATCAGAGGCACTGAATGGCTTTCATCTCTGCCTACAACTCACTTCCTTTGAGAAACCACATATGTTGAAACAAAAACATAGGCCAAATTAGGTTTGTGACAGCCGGTCCCCTGCAAATGTACATCATCTTCAAACACACATTGGTGAAAAGAGTTTAAATTTGCCTTTGAATCCTAATCCTCTCAGGATAACATCAGAATTATCCAAACACTGTCACAGCCTCTAGGTTAAGTAATAGCATCCAAACCTGAATACATCTGTTAGTGGCAGATTGCAGCTAACACCATGCAATTGGCAGAATGCAGCTAGAGACTGGTTAGAAAGAGCCAAGTGATTTTGCTGCTTAGTCCTTTCCTTTTGTTTGCTAATTAATTAATGTATACATTAAATTAAAAAAAAAAAAAGAAAGAAAACAAAAAGTATGGAACTTTCCTGGTTTGGGTTGAAATAACCTGTAATTAGGATGGATAGCTTCTTGCAGGTTTTCCTGTAGGTGTCTGTTGTAATTTCCCAGAAGAGCAGGAAAATGTGAGTAGACATAACTTTTTTCAATTCAGCAATAGCTCCCTGCAAGATTGCTGTTTAGTTTATAGATGAAATTTATTACTGAACACATTTTTCAACCTACTGAATTCCCCTTGACAGCTAAAAATATTGGATGCTTGCTATTTCAGAAGTCTTCTATTTAGCTAAAGGATTTGAACATTATCTGCTGTCCTCCTACTTTGAGGCTTCCCTATGCCTAAACAAAGATTTCTCCTACACCTAAATCTGTCCACCAGTGAGCAGTTGCTATTTGGCAGACAACTAATATCAGGAGAAAAAAAACCATAGTAGATGGGTATGTTTCTTTCAGCAGATAAAAAGAGCCTTTATAAGACGATGCAATAAAGATATCTGACTTTCTCCATTTCCAGTAACAATGAGGGCATTTGTTCAAAGTAAATGTGTACCATAAAATGGATCAAGTATATGACTTTCCTTATTTGAGAAGCTGCAGGCATCATCACCTTTTATGGAGGTGATGAACTAAGAGGAAAACAATGTGATGAACTAAGAGGAAAACCATGTTAGTGCTCTCCTGCTTCATTCCTTTGCCCTCAAAAGAAGACAACAAACAGGGGAAGTATTTTAAAGGGAATTTGTCTCCTACTTTAGCATGAAACCCATGCAAGAGACTGTATGTAGAACAAATTGCTTTTAAAAAACTGGTTTTACTGCCAGGTACATATGTGTTTCCAAAAGCCAGAACTGAATTCAGTCTCAGCTGGATGTGGCTGTACCTGTCCACACTCACCCTGCAGAGGTCATAGCACCATGACAGGCAGCAGGATGGATGGAGGAGTTGGGGTTCGAAGATGTGGCTCACCGTCCACCCATACCCTCCACTGTATGTTTTTGTAGCTCAAAGGAAACAAAGCCAGTCTTTCAATCTAGGTCCAAATTAAGGAATCTGCAGTTATTTAGAAAGTAGACATGCAGGAGATTATAGACTACATTTGTAAGAGCTTGAAGGTGTTTGATTTGCCTTTGGTGATGGCCAAGGTGGAAACCTGAGAGAGAAAATTATACTCTGCAAGGCAGAAATGTGGTTTGAAACAGAAAAGTGCTTGAAACTTGCCTCAAAATAGGATAACTGCATATCTTATGCTGTTTTTAAGCAATACTCCTGAGCTGCAGACATTATGAGTAGTAATGTATTTACCATGGTGGTGGGGGCTCAGAACAGCTGTGCCTACTGACAGGTACAGGGCTGCTGCTGGGCTGCTTGGCTGGATGGTCAGGAGCCCAGTGAGAAGGTTGTGAAGGAGACACATGCCACCCAGGCAGAACATCAGCAGGGCTCTTTCAAGCCATCCAGTTGTGTTTTCCAGAAGCGTCAGGGATGACGTGGCTCTTTGTAGAGCCTTTGACCAAACCCTGCAACTACTCACCAAATTCACCCCCAACCCATGCAACCTCTCAGGACGTGTCTGGCATCCTGTATAATATGCAGAGCCGACACAGGGAGCTGCACTCTGACCCAGACCCCACATCTAGCAGCATTTTCTACTGCTCTTAAAAGCATCTGTGTCCCTCCCAGTGAGGCAAGTAGCACCTTTGCACTGTCTTGGGTTTCCTTTAGCTCTGTGAGGAGCAACCAGCTCCTGACCTAGCTGTGTTTGGAGGCCTCTTGAATGCACATTGAGTTTGGCAGGTAAGGAAGAACCCACGCTGTGCACAAGTGGTTCCACCATGCCTTCTAGAGGCACTGAGGAGTTATCACCTCTTCCCACACTGTGACATCAAGTGCTCTTTGACCAAGTAGGCATATTCCCTGTCCTCAACACTGTGTCTGCTCCCACTAGAGTAAGAATGTGCTGTTTCACAGGTAAGATGCAAAGGCTATGTTTGTGCATGTATGTATGTACAAGTAAATAGCACAGCAGGACTGCAGATCAAAGAAGACGCTTGTGGAGACTTGAGGGGGAGTTTAATTTGGACTAGTTCTTGCCTTCTCTGATGGACTATATGCTAGTTAGGAGTTGAAGTGTTTTACATGTGGTCCTGGCACACTTCTTCTAGTTTACTTTAATCCATGAGTAATCCAGTTCATGCACTTTGATGACACTTCAGCATTGTGAACCAAAGCATAACAGGAAAATCTGCTTCAAAAGTGTACTTCTGGTGAAACACCAATACAGTCACTTAGAGAAACCTGGAAGACCTTAGACTGGCAAAGTCAGTACCTGTGACCTGCATGTAAATGTAGTCCACAAGCCCTTAAACACCCATTATCTAGCTAAACCAGGCCCTCTATGTAGTTTTTTGAAAGATGAACGCAGACTATCCTAATTCCATTGAATACAGTAAGATATTTCCTCAGGGTGACATCTTTCCTTGGCAGTGGTAGTAAGACCAACTGTGCCAAAAAATTGTAATAGTTCGGGAAAGGACAGAAAAAAGAACAGAAGGATTTGTTGAATTTTCTTCTGCTATAAAATACTAAAAACTAAATAAATATTTAGATAAAGAAAATTGTTTTCCTTCCTAATACACCCCTCATAATTTTATGGGGGTGCTGAGTGCACTTCCTCATAGAAGATCTTCACACTGAACATTTTGCACATAATATGTGCCACGCTTTTCCATAATCAGCCATTGCTACTGACTTTTCCATGTCAGACCACAATAAAGCTGAGAGAACAATAACATCTGAGCTGTACTAGTATTTTAATTTCTTCTTTGAAAGAAACATTTGCAAAAATTTACAAACTCTGTCAGAATAAGGCTGTTCACTTATAGCTGTTATATGTCACATTGCTAAATATACTTCAGTCTCTGAAAATGAAAAAGATCTCAGAGGTAATTTAATTAAGGACATTGCTGCAAAATGTTGGTTTTAATCCGTTTGCAGGAATATTCATTTCACATAATGCATAACAGGACATATCCTGCACCTACCCAATAGATTAGGTGTCTTCATGGAGGATTGCAATCCCTACTCTGAATCAAGCAGATTGGGGATTTAAATCTGGATCTCTCCTATTTCTGACTTGATTCACTGAGATAGATTTGGGGACTATCAGGAAGGGAAAAGAGACAATGGCACCTCATTTCCCTTGTATTTGTGGATGGCATCGAAGTCCTGGCCCTTAGAAGCAAACCACTAAGGATGGGATGCAGATGTGTAAACACAAGTATCTAATGCCATTTGATCTCTGTTAAGATAGATGAACTATTTACACAGAGTTGGGAGATAGGTCCCAGATTGCTGTAGAGTGGGGGCCAGGTGTGTTCAAGGGATATTAAAATGATTCTAGGTTCCTACAAGAAGGCAAAAGAATCTCAATTTTAATTTCAGAAATGCAAACCCAAGGTACTTTTTTTCCTTATTTGGCCAAAGCCAAATGTTTATCAAACAAAAAACATTCTCCAGTTATATCCTGGTGATAACTCATGTGAAAATGGAAAACAAATGCCAAGATCACTCCTACACCATTGCTGAAAAGAGGAAAAGACATGTTTCCATCCACTATTTCACTCACAGATACTTCTCTAGAAAAAAAACACATTAGCAGAAATTCTTCAAATGTGACAGGCATGTTGACCTTATGAAGCTCTATGTGTCTAAAGAAAATGAAGTGGTAGCACAGAGCAATGAATTCCTCACATAAGTGGAAAAAAACCATCTCTGTGGCAACCAGAGAGATTCAGCAGAAGCAAAGGTTTTGCAGTGTGTGCTGCACTGGGCTTTCCTAAACAGGCACTTGATGTTATGGCAAAACCACATCTGGGACGATTCAGAATTTTGCCTGTCAGTACAGATCATGTACTGTGTGGGTTTCATATAACAATTTCTCACTATTTTTTTTTTTTTAAGTTCAGCCATACTGTACAAAAAACCCTTTCTTTTTTTTTTTTTTTCTGCAAAGCATACATCAGCTCAAACATATTGGCACAATATTGGTTGAGATACTCTCAACTTTAATTAAGACTATTTTTTAAGTTTAACTACTTTCAGCTGTAGTTACATGAGAAAATGAAGGACAGATCGTAGTTTTAATGCTTAAAAATTCAGTTGCTGAACAAAATTATCTTTATAATAGGAAGTATTCTGGTTTTCAGACAACAAGCATAGTGTTTACAGGGGAGGTTTTTTGAAGGCCTCTGCACAGGTCCCACTGACATTAGTGATCAGATGTTGCACAGCCAGGAGCACTGCTGCTGTCTTCACATGAGCTGTCTGAGCAGCACTGCTTTTAATATCTTCCTAAATAGGAGAATGAGCCCAGTATATGCCCAGAGCAGGCACTAGTGTTTAGACGTAGAATATGGGGATGTGTGGGTCACTGAACTCAAAGCTTTGTGTAACTCAAAGCTTTGGTGGATGCCAAGATCCATATGAACATTATTCATCTGTATTTTAAGAGCACAACTTCACAGGTTTTATACAAGTTTTAAGGAACCTCATGTGTTAGAAATGGGGTTTTCTATACAGTCAAGGAGAGCTGACAAAGCATACCTCTCAGCTGCTGTCTATAAACTACTCTTGCTTTATCACCTAAAGAATCCTCCATCCGACTAATCCTTGGCCTAGAATTTATAGATTACGTTTTTCTTCTTCCCTACTAGGGAGAACTGATGTATCAGTTTATGATGGCATCATATTAAAATCTAAACTGAAAAGCGGTGTAAGTGTCCTCTCCTTACCTGCTTTAAACTCATCCCGGGGTGTCTGGTCAGCTGTTGTTATTGCTATTATTTGGATATCAGTAAATAAAAACAAAATGTTCTTGTGTTCAGATCAGCTCACAGTTGAGATGCTCTTTGTTTCAGAAAAGGGAACGACACGTGCTCTCTGGATGTGGGAAACAAAGGTTTATTCTTGCTATGTCACAGATAACCGAAGTGGCACACGGACAGACTGGGTGACTTGCTTGAGCTCACAGAGGGCCCATAGAGAGAGCTGGATTTTTTCAATAATATTCTGGTCTTCTATACACAAGTTCATCCCTTTCCAAAGAGAAAATTCAGAGCAACTTGCAACCCAGGAATCCAATTTCCATCTCTGACTCATTCATTTCTCTGCTAATGATCCTCTCCTCTCTCCAAGTGTCCTACATCATCTTGCACAGTAAAAGAGCTAAAGATAGGATCGAACTCTAATCCTTCTGCTACTGAAGTCAGCTAGCAGCTAAGGGGTGGCACACCACCTCCATTTTGAGAAAAGAGGGGGCTGTTTTCCAGGGGCTTCTGAGGTAAGCTCAGCCCAGCCCAGGTGACAGGGAGCAGGGTCCGAGGCCGTGCCACAATAGCCTGGACTGTCCCTTCTTTCTTTCCAGGCTTGGCTGACTTCTGATTGGGTATGAGAACACTCCCTTGGCTTTTGGGGATGATCCTATTACCCTTTCTTTTCCTCCTTAATTCAATATATTTTACCTAATAATTTTTGGCTGCCACTGATCTCTGTTACAGTGTCCTGAACACATGCTGGCAAAATCCTTTGGAGACTGTAGAGTACACGTAGATCTCTATTTTATCTCAGAACATCCCATGATACATATTTACTGTTTATTTCAGCAAATATTGAAAGAAATTCAAAGCATCTGGAATCTGAAGTCCTTCTTGCATTTTTAGTGCAAACATTACCATATTGTTACTTTGCAGACTGCCTGTGGATACTCAGGCAAGATGTAGAATCAGGTTAAACAGGATATCCCTAGAAGTGAAACTAATGAGCCAGCTGAGAAAGCTTACACTGTATAGCCCAATATTCTCCACCTTCTTGCTTGCTGCCTGGTGACATTTAGGGGAAGTCCTTCTGTCAAACCTATTACAGGCAGGCTACAAGTCATCATAAGCATTTATCCAGTGTGACTTGGTAAGGTGCTAATTGCTTTTTCTTGTCATTTGGCAACGCCCCTCTTTCCTTGCTATAATTAATGGCAAAAAAAGTCCCAGGAGAACTGTAAGACTTGGTCTCTGTTCAAAAGGATTATCTTTGCAATGGGATAATCCTCACCATGTCAGTTTGAACAAAACTCTAGGTCTGGATTATATTTGCAATGCAATGCAATGCAATGCAATGCAGTGACACTATATCAGAAAATTTGGCCCACTTTGTGTGGTGAGTGATAATTTTGCATGTCACAACAGGGCATCTGCCCTGTTTCAGTAGATGTGTGCACATTTAGTATATGTGCGAAAACAAAGAGAAGGAAGGCTTTTTGGTTTTATTGTGGCTCATTAGGTAGAATTGCAAAAAAGGCTTGCCTATGGTACTGAAGCTCTCCTCCAGGATGGCAGTAGGAAAAATAAGGCTTCAATTCATTAAAAAAGTCGGGTAAGCAAACAAGATTTCTGGTACAAACTCTCTTCATTGTATATATAATTTTAGAGGAAGATAGATTTCTTCTCTTTTCCTGAGATAGATTTCTTCTCCTAGAATATAATTTTTTTATTCAGAGATTTAATTGAACAAATAGACATTTCATTCTGGTGACTGAGGAACAAATTAAAAGATGTCTGACACTCACAAAAGATAAATATTTATTTATTTATTTAGTCTTTTAAATTATGCTTAAACATATGTCTCCCTTCCCTCAAGTTATGGAGGAAAAATAGTATTTGCAAGCCAATCAGATCCATTTACCTCAACGTAAATAGAAGTGTGGGGTTTTTAAGTAATTATTGTTAACTGCAGGGGGAAAATTATTTACTGTCCTTATAGCCAGATTTAAATATTTCTTTTATTTAGTTCTTTTTATACCTCCTCCTGGCTGGCATCAGGCCATGGCTTGAGTTCATAAAATGCTGCCAGCTGAGCAGCTGACCTATCTATAAGACCTCACTTTTCAAACCCAAATAATCTACAGACTCTCAGATTTTCCTTTCTTCTTGTTCTGTTGGATCTACTGAGGTAGAATTAAGTAATTCCTTTCCAAATGATGGGGAAAAAATTGAAAAAGTACTAAAGCATCAAAACCTGATGCCTGATGTTAGATATATATTTGTCAGGAATTACATTAATTCAGCTGATCTGACCTAGGAAAAGGCTACACAGGCTTCCTGATCTCCCTGTCGTGACTCTCTGACTCCCAGTGAGATTTGTGCCAGGCTCTTCTCTACACCTTCAGGTCTGCAGGACACAATCCTCCTGCAAGGCCCAGGAGCCCAGAGGCAAGGCATTGTATGCTGCAGGGCTGTCCTGGTCACTGATATTGTTCAAGTCAATACCTGGCCTGGAGCATGTTTAAGGACTATAAGTAACCAGGTTAGCTGTCTCATTCAACCTGCTTGTGATTTATCTGCTGTCACAAAATGCACTCAGCAGGATTTCTAAAGTATACAGCAGGAGTAAGCACCCACGTGGCTGACTGAGCATGGATGTGCTAGGAGGAATGAGTTTGCCTGCGCAATGTTTTCTCACAGCAGAGGCAGGTGCAATATTTCAGTTGCCTCAGTCCTCACAGCCAGCCCAAGAGACAACAGTAAGTTGCTACTTATGCTGAAAATTGTTGTCTGAAAAAAAAAGTTTTCTCTAAACTTTTTCAGTATTTGTAAACCCAAGGGCATAAAAGTAAAATAATACTTTTAACTTAAGACGCATAAACAAATAGAGTGGTGGGAGTTAGAAGATTATAGTCACATTCGGTGTCCATAACATTTGGTGTTCAACTAGCTCAGGGGAAAACACCATTCCTATCTCAAGTGCTTTACAATATCCTGTAGCTTCCTTAAAAATTAAAACTGCCAGCAACATACGTCAAATAAATTTAAAACAGGTTTTTATATAGTAGTCTGCAAAGTGAACATTCACTTCAGGCTCATTTCTGGGGTATCTTCACAGAAGGGAACGTAATTGGGTGAATAATATTTATCAGATATATAGCTAAACTAAAATGTAAACAACATGGTAAAGGGAAAAGCAGGAGGAAAGGGGCAATTATCATCCCAGAACAATCGTCTCCTTTGAGAAATCTGGTATCTGAGCTTAAAGGTGCAAGGGCATAAGAATAACAGCAGGAGAACAACGAATAAAAAAATATCATCGCAGCAGTTTAGTTGAACGATTACAGACTGAAAGATAGGCTACAGAATTGCAAATTTGAGTTCTTTAGCATTACAAAGGTTAAGGCACAGTGCGACGTGGGGAACTTGAGGCACTTGATGAGACAGTCATTATTCCTCAAAGAAAGAAAGGCAGGATCAATAGGAAAATAAATAGATCACTCTGCACCTTGACAGCGTTTTACAAGATCTCCTAATTGCTTAGTTTCCTCCCTTTGTATCTTTCAGAGAAATAATGATACCTGGCTCTATAAGTCACTGCTAAGAAGCCAGTTTGACAGCTTCAACTGAGGAATTTAGATTGAAGCTTAGAGCCCCTCCCATGGGCAAGATACTACTGCAGGGAAGGAAGGAATTATTAGGTGTATGGCAAATATGCCAACAGCTATGGTTGGTGGATGTGGAAGTGTAGTCTCTTTGAGGATATTTGAGACCAGAATAATTCTGTGCTTTTTAGGGCTTGCTGAGCTGGTGATGCTTTCATGACCTTTCATCTACTGCTGAAGTGCCAAGGTGTCTCCTTCCACTAAGTGAGTGTCCCAGGTGCTTGGTCAGCCAAGGCTTTTATTGTAAATAAACTCAGGCCACCTCCATCCTTTTGATCTCTAAGGTCACACCAAAGAAGGGGACTATTGCCATGACTATATCCTAAGTCAGAACATCCTTGCTTAACCTGTCCAAAGTTTTGTGAAACATAGCTCTCAAGGGAAATCCATGTCTAATTGCTTAACATCAACAGATCTAATAGGTATGAAAACCAAAAATCTGGAAGGTTCAATAAGGTCGTGTAAAAGAGCTAACAGCCAGGACTTTGTCTGTAATGCTGTTTCTTGACAAAGAACAAGTACCTGACAAAGATTTCTAACCTGGTAGAAGATACAGAGTTGTTTCTGTGGAGGATGATGTGATGCTCTTGGCACAGACCCTGGTGGTCCCTGGCAGTGTGCTACTGATGGGTTTTTCAGGAGCTGGCAATTGAAACAACATTGCTGCTACTTCTTTCTTATAAATATTTTCAAGTTCTAGAAGTCCCACTACAATAAACTGATTTCAGTCAGATTTACTTAAGAATAATAATTTTAAACTGCAGTCAGCTGCATAAAGTGCAAAAAACCATGCTGATATTCCTGGTTTCATGGCTCAGTGCTCAAAGTTTATAAAATGAAGAGTGATTTTGCATTGAAACCCCTTGAGAAATGCTAGTCTTCAATTGCCTATTTGGGAATGAGATTAATTACAAAACACAGGCAGTAACCACAGAGAAAACTGTCAGTGACAATGGCATGAATATTCCTGAGGGCTTTGTCACAAAACCTGCATGTTTTTACATCACTTCAAGTTGACTAATAAGATGACAGATTAAAAAGTTCTTTTCCAGCCCCAAAATGCAATCCAAACATTGCTGCACAGCTCAAAATTGTACTCCTGCGATGGTGTTCCTTTGGGGCACTTGTTCCTCTATGTTTAACCCTCTGCAGAGACCCTGTGAGCAAGGTGTATACAGTTTTAAATGATAAAATAATTTCATCTTAGCCAACATACACAAAAGATAGCTGTGTTTACCAAGCCATGTGCTTTGTTATGTTCCCCACCCCAGTAAGACACTGAAAGATTGTTTGGAAGCCAGATAGGCATTAGTGAGGAAGAGGATTGAATGGCTTCACTCCTGTCATAGATGCTGTTCCTGAGTTGCTACCCTTCAACACTGCATATGTGGGGATTTGTTTGTTTGTTTGTTTGTTTTTGTTGTTGTTGTTTTTGGTTTTGTTGTGTTTTTTCTTTTTTTTTATTTTTATATCCTTCCATGACAGTACTTTCCTTCTAGAATCCTTGAGTTACTAATGAACCTCTCTGAGAATTCTTACCTGTCTGAAACTTTATCTTCCTTATCTTTGCTCTACAGACTTTTTCACAGCTCTTTTGCAAACTGAGCAATTAGAAGACTGAGCCAAGGTAGTGCAACTGGACCACATCATTATGGGTCTTTGCATTCCCAGCACATCTGGGACAAGTTACAGAGGGATGCAGAGATGGAGACTGGAGCCCTACACCACCTTGCCTTTCATATTCTTCACCAGGAAAAGTTCATTGAAGCAAGGAACAGAAACAACAGCAAAGACTTCCCTATATGCTGAAATTTCACATTTAAACAGCTTTTAAATTCAATTTGCAAGAGCTTCTGAGGTAAATTCTTTGAGATTTTCCTGACCGCTTTCAAAATAGAATGGTGTTACATGTATTACTTTGCACTCAAAATGTGATCCTGAAGTACAGGTGATTTAAAAGATAAGGAAAGATGTCCACATTTGAATTTGAGCCTCACAGGCCTCTTGTGCCTTCCTGGCCCAGGTCAAGCTTTTATAAAGATTATAGTAATGTCTGTTCTCCTGCAGAATTGTTTATGGAACTGAGCAATATTTTTAACCTTACATAAGATCAGAGATTAATTTACGTTAAAAGACAGCTCTGGAGGTCTCTAGTCCACACTGCTCAAAACAGGGTTGGCTTCAAAGCTAGATCAAGTTGCTCTCATCCAGTTATGAAAATCTGTAAGAATGGTGCTCAGACAGAACCCCTTGACAGGAAATTCCAGTATTTGACAGTTGTCACTGTGAACACTGATTTCTTTGTGTTCAGTCAGAATTTTTGTGGCAACTTATGCTTATTGTCTTTTGTTTGCAGTGTAGCTGAGAAGGAGCTGAGAAGTCTGGCCTCCCAATGAGAGAACACACACCACTTACAATCAAGGACAACACAGACTTGACTTCAGGAAATTAATTTAATTTATTTCAAGGCAGAATAGAATGATGAGAAATAAAATCCAATCTTAAAACACCTTTCTCCCACACTTTGTTCTTCCTGGGCTTAACTTTACTCACAATTTTTCTGTCTCCTCCTATCTCACTGGCATGGGAGCTGTGGTCAGTTCATTGCACAACATCTCCACCTTCCTCCTCAGGGGTAAAACTCCTCACACACTTCCCTGGCTCCACACAACTTAGTTACACAGGTAAGAATAGAATTATATCTAATGTACTGCCATTATTTCATCCACTGGCTTAAATTTCTGTTTCCCATTGTTTTTCTCCCCTCACTTTTGGATGCACGAGAAATCTGAACTTCTTCCAAAATGGAGGGAAATCTGTAATTTAGTTCAGTAGATTCTTGTCAATAATTTAGCTCTTCTGTTGTAAAAAGACAAACATTCATTGACAAAACACAGTGAATGAAGAATCTACCAGCATATATTATAGTTTACATTGCTAAACATAGCAAAGCATAAATATCTTCAGAAGTTATATAAAAAGCACAAACCCCTTGCTCTTTATGTTCATTTTGGCTAGTAAATTGCTTAAAAGCTTTGCAGAGAGAAGCATTTATGTTTCAATAAAAATGGTTAGCATATATGTTAGTGTACTTAGATTGTCTTGTTTGCATGGGCAATGAAGTCTGAGGTTAATCTCATCTAATCTAAATGATGTTCACATTAGATTTTGCCAGAGAGCTGCAGAATGAAGGATCCCATGCCTGTGCAGTGAAGCAAGCATTTACCTCCCAGATTTCTTAAAAGGAGCATTATTTCCAGATGCCTTATGCTTATATTGTATCCTCAGTTCAACTCAAACATCAGAAAGCAATTAACTGTTTTCATCCCTGTTTCTGGCTGGATGCACAGGCAGTAGCAAGCTGCTTGGTTTTCAGAACATTTGACATGAAAGCCTGAATTTCCACTTCAGTGCGTGAGATTCATCCCTCTGCCTCCTATTAACATTAATGGGGATCCCTTCACTAAATCCCCTGCAGTACACTGAAAATCTCTTCCTGTTTATAACTCAGGGTCATGTTGTTTCTCCCTGGATTGTGTCCTGAGGGGATTATTTCCATTTTTATGCCCATGCTTTCACATAAAATAGGAGGTGATTTTAACATTTTCCGGCAGTATAATTTTCTTTTTATGAGTTTCTAGGAGTTCAAGATGATTAACATCTTGTAGTTCCAATTTTCCTCTGAAGTTGGTCACACCAAGAAACAGTTCCTCTGGCCCTCAAACAAAAACAACAAATAAAGAGAATAACACTCATCCTCTTGGATCTCCTCTTCAGGTTTATTCCAAGTTGCTTCAAGACCTGAAATCCCAATCAGCAGCTCATCTGGACTGTCACTTTTCAAGAGTATACTGTCATTCGTGCATGGGCCAGGTGTATAGATCTTGCTTTAATGTGCTGCTGGACATGTCTGAATTTTAACCTCTGGAAAGTACTCACAAAGTTCATAGCATATAATTAGTCCTTCTGTGGAAGCACATTGCACTGTGTTACTGTGTTACTGAGTTACTGAGTTGTTTCTGCAGCTGGAGATACATAATAGTAATTAGAGATTTAAATTGGACAAAGCTGCTCATAGCTGTCTCTTCGGGGTGGAGCAAAGTTACAGTAAAAGCTGAAGTGAGAAAGCTGTGCAAACATTAAGGAGTAAATGCTTTAAGAAATGGCTGAAATGTCTAGCATGATCATAGAACAAAGTGAAAGCATTGTGTTCAAAGTCTATGTTATAATGGTGAACAAAACATGCCTGGGAACAATCCTGGGCATTAATTGGTACCGAGTGGTGTTCATCTCTGCAACGAAACTATTACTCTCCTGACCTGTTTTCAGTTGGGATAGAGTTAATTTTCTTCTTAGTAGCTGGTGTACTGTTGTGTTTTGCATTTAGTATGAGAATAAAATTGATAACACATTGATGTTTTAACTCATTGCTGTTTTTGCTAAGTAGTGCTCGCTCTGGTCAAGGACTTTTCAGTTTCCCATTCTCTGTGCACAAGCAGGTGCTGGGGGGGATCATTGACCAGGACAACTGACTAAAACAGGCCAAGGGGCTCTTCCATGCCATAGAACACCATGCTCAGTATATAACTGGAGGGAGTTGGTTGGGACGGGCCTATTGCTGCTGAGGGACAGTCTGGGCACCTGTCAGGAGGTGGAGAGCAACTGTACTGTGCCTCACTTGCCTTTCTTGGGTTTTAGTCTTCTCTTTCTCTCCTTTTAATATTATTATTATTTTGTTTCAATTATTAAACTGTTCTTAACTCACGAGGTTTGGTTTTTTCTCCTGGTACTGGCTGGGATTAAACCACGGCAGCTCCCAAAGCAGTTTGCCTGCCTGCAAACTGTAGGTATGTGGGGAACAAGTCCTCCCATGTGCTGACACCTGAACCATGCTCTGGTACAATTTGTATCACGCTGACTGGTTTGGGTCAGAACGGTCCCAGAGTTTCCCCACTTAACCACAGAAGAGATTATGTTGCTTAATTCTGTAGTATAAATGTATCTTTAGTGCTTGCACATATACATTTGCTAGTTTAAATAACTGGCATATTAAAAGTAGTGAAAATATGTCAGCTCAGGCTTTACCTGAGGTAGCTGCCAACGTGCAAATTTTTGAGTCCAGGAGCTGACTCTGAATGTGACCTGCTAGCAGCACATGCTGACATTGAAACTATTCCATCCTTGTTGCTGTTGCTGCCCCTGCTATCTAGATTAAATCTGCCACATTCTTTTTGTGGTGTGGACAGGCCATATGTTCCTTAGAATTTAATTTCCATTTTAAAAATCATTTGGGTGTTCAGCTGTCTTAAACTTCCTGAAAGTCAGCAGAGTTAATGTTACAAAACACTTAGCAAACTCTCCTGAAAATGCTGCTCATCGCCTGTCACAGGCAACTGGCAGCCAGGAGAGCAGTGCTGCAGCTTGCAGCTGGTTCTGGAGGACCATGCCTGGACCCATCCTGCTTGAGGGCAGTCTCTTACTGTGTAGACCCTCAGTTTAGCCACAGGTTTCCGTGGTACAATAAGCAGGTCTCCACATATGAGTTAGGAGCTCATATGCCTGTTGTCAACCTGTCCTTGCTCACTTAATTCAATTTCTACCATAGCCCAGTCATTCTTGAAGCACCCTCAGTTAGCTGCCTCTCACATACGATGCTGGAGACTGTAAAGAGCTTCTCAGATTAACTTTCCAGCCTGTGTTAACCTCAGTGTTTCTGATTTGGTGTGCAGGCTAGCTAATTTAAGAGGAACTGGGGTCTGCTTAGGTTAACGCACAGGCACAGCACGGTGCTCAGCAGAGCAATATGTCAAGAGAACAAACAGCCATGCAAACTACTGCCTTTGCATGTTTGGATAGTTACAGAAACACAGTTTATTGCTCCTATAATATACTGTTTTGTATTTGTAGGTCAGAAAGACAGGCTTGTCCATTTCTGGCCCAGCCCTCCCACCAAGTAGAGTTCCTTCTGCACACATGGGAGGTCCCAGGTGGACTCAGGTCCACGCTGGTGGGATAAGATGTATGATGTCAACTTCAGCTGTTGCCTGTATTTCCCTCATTTCAACCACAAGTTCAGGGCAGAAAATAAGGAGTAGTGCATTCAGTATAAACTTCACAGGCATAATGAAAATGTGGCTTGCTCCCTATTGCTTTTGAACACTAGCAGGGAATCTCTAATAACCACGGATGCCTGGGGCTCAGGATTGTTGTTCTTCACAGAAAAAAACCAAACCAAACCAAACCAACCAAAGAAAAAAGCCACAACAACAACAAAAAAAAAAGGAAAAGAAAAAGAAAAACAAACACTAAAACACTTTTAGGTGACTGCACTATGAAAAGTATTAGAGATTGAGTCAGAAGTCACTCCTGTCAGCTGGGCGACTCACATTCATTTTCCCATTAATATTAAGTGTAATTATCCTGGCTACTGGCAGTCTTATATCTCTAAATATGTAGATGTAGGCCTGTTGTACAGCATGCATACATTTTTAAATGGAAGAAATCATTTAACAATAGGAAGTTTTGTTTCATTTTTGCATGAAAACTATGTATGTAATAACTTCAAAAGACTGACATTTCTCTTTCTCCCTTTCAAATAAACATTTGCAGTTTGAAAAGAGGGGAGATCATGTATAGGCAATGCTTAATTCCCAGTTTAAAAGCTAAATGAGGTGGTAGCAATTATCTTATGTATTTTATTGACTGTTCTGTTTTTTTTTTTTTAATGAGCTTGGAGCCAGATTCATTAGCTGGTGGGAAAGACTGAAGTAAAATCCCCTAAACCCAGGAAAAACTCACACAGACCTTTCCTTTTTTTTTTTTTTTGCAAATTCATAGTGCGTCAAGAATCACATTTCTGAGATTCATTGAGTATGTCCCTTCTGGCTATTAGAAGGGACTAGGAATTCTGTAGTTACATTGTTCATTTATCATTGTCTTCCAGCACTTCAGAGCATAATTGTTTTTTTTTTTCCCTCACACATTTCAAAGGATTTCATACCAAGTTTTTAGAAAAAGCTAAGAGGGACATCTTTATGACAGCCATACCGTGGTAATGGACATAGAGATGCATCCTCAGGGAATGCTGGGAGCTTTTTTTAATTACCTGCCTAACCAGGGTCCAACAGATTTCACTTTACTCTCTTCTCATTTTTCATTCAGACTGTATTCCTTTGGGTCATACTCACTGCACTACAATAAATTACATTTGCCAATCTGTTGCAAGCAATGTTTTAACTCCTGGGTGTCTGTAGCACCTACGTCTGTGCTCAGGAGTCTGTTGGGTTGTCAAAGAGGGCGCCTGCTGTGGTATTCAGGTGCACTGAGCTGAGCTGGAGTTGATGGACCGTGGCTAGCTCTAGTGTCTACAAGGAAACCTTTGCACCCTGTACTCCCTGTGTTTGTGTTTTGTCCTTACAAATGTTGCTATTTGGATGTGTATTTCCCAAATTTCACATGCTCTGTTGAAGGAAATAGGACCATAAATACAGGCAGCCTAGGAAAGCTTTGTATCCCAGCTTACTTGTGTTAACACATTCTTTATTATTTGGATTTTTAAAATTTTCTTGTGATAAAAACAGAAAGTTCATTTTTTCAGGATGCTAGTCCTTGACACTTGTAAGGTGCCCTTTTGAAGGGAGTGGAGCACTTTTGGCAGGTAAGCACTAGAGGAGATTGCTTAGGGACGTGACCAAATGTTTATTACTGAAGATCTTTAAGAACATCTGCTAGGAATGTCATAGGTTTAGTAAGCCCAGATGTTGGGAGAAATTGAACGATTTCTTGGGGTACCTTTGTAAATCTGTCTTATTTGAGTTTTGTATGAGTTAAACTAAAAAAACTCACCCCAAATCCATAAAGAACATACAGAACTAAAACCAGGTTTTTAACTCTTTGCTCTAAAAGTCTGTAGAGTACATCCTGGAAAAGGGCTTTGATTATCCTACAAGATTTAAGTGGACAAAAAAAGCTGTGAGAAAGTTACCAAAATCAAATACTTACTCCTGCAAGACTACATAGACATTAAAAATATGACACTGTAGATCTGCTTACTTCATTCCCAATAGCTCTATTTGCAGTGGCTTTAGGATGCTGAGGGGTCCTGTCAGAGTCCTTAAGTTTGTCATATTCCTTGCAGAGAAAAGTTCCTACCTCTTTTTCTTCAGATACAGGAGTTCTGACATTAAGATGAGATACAAATCACAGTATACAAGACAGATTTTTGTGTTGCCTCCCATCTTGCAAGACTAATGTAGCTTTCTACAAAACTGACAGAGAACTATCCACATAAGGACAAAGGATTTGGCATCTCACAGAAAAGGGACATTTTCCATTTTTTCAAAGGTATAATGCAAGCCTCTCCACAGATTTTCAAAGGCATGTCCTTGTATCCATTATGCTTGCTTCAGCTATTTCCAGAATTATTCAGTAGCTAAGATTTGCTTGCTTTTCTTCATTAAAGTGCTGGAAATTAGGACAGCCAACTCAGAGAAATGTTGCCAGTACTCAATGCTTGTGCTTCTAACCCTTTTTCTGCATGCTTGAGTGAGCTCTGCTCGTTCCCTCTGTTTGTTGTCATTGTTTGTGCTGTGTTTTGGTGGACATCCGAGTCAGGGGGAAAAAAAAGGTAGAAGAAATAGAGGGAAAATGGGTCACAGCTGAATAAAGGAAATGTGTGAAACAATAGCATATGAAGTAACAGTGAATAACATGCTAATGAAATTTCCCTGTATGTTTTAATTTTATAGCATATAACATTTGTCTAGATATACTGTCCCCATCACCATAACAGAGATGATCTTACAAACATTAAAAATAGTAATAGCTGTGGAAAGTTCTTTCTGGCAAAGATATGCTTGGTGGAAGTTTGGAAAACAGTCAATAGTTTGGTCTTTATGGCCCATTTCTGACAAGGAAGAGCTGTAGCATGGGCAGTGACACAATGACATTTTAGAAGGTCACATGTTCCTATGGGCTACTAAATAAGTTCTGGCTCAACTTTGGAGAGATGTGAAACAAAAATGTAATTAACACCTTTGTCTCTTATTTCTGGCTTGTGACATAAGATCTCAGAGAGTTGAATACTCTCTGTAGGTAAATAATATATAGCACTAGATTTCCTGGAGCCTTTTTAAGATGCTCATGCCCTTAATTAATATTATTAAATAAAATATATATTAAATTAATATTATTAATAGAAATATTATTAAATAAAAATGAGGTTGTATTTATTTTGCAATGGAAGATAGAAGGCATTCAAGAACTTGATATTTTCTCTGCTAGAGATGAACAAATCATTTCATTTTGTTCACAGAAAGTGGAAAGATAAAATCTCTGAAGAACGCACAGAAAGCATAATAAACTTCCAGTGAACAAAACTGGGCTATGCTAATAAAGCAATTATTTCTTTCTTTCTTTGCTCTTAGGTCACTATGGATAGTTATGCCAAGGACAGATGTGATGTCACTGGACTGATGATCCATTTTTTTCATGTACTTCTGAAAGCTACTGTTAGTCATGCTGATACCTTATCTTTTGTTACTATTGCACTGACAAATTTTCTGATGCATCAGGATTTTCAAGTGGATCTGTGGAGACACATGCTTCTTATGGATTCATATTTTAGAAGCTGATTCATTAAAGAATGAAAAAAACATATTTTCTTGGCATATCTTATGCAAAATTTGTTACGAAAACAATTGATAGGTGTGATGAAGGGAAGGCACTTATGCCTAAATTTAATCTTCAACATGCTTGCATAGGCTTGAGAAGATGCACAGTACATGATGAATTTTAGCATTCCTGTACATCCTGCTCCATGCTCAGACAACCTGGTTGTGTCTGATTTGTAATGGGGGGAGATGGTATTAAAAACTAAAAATAGTCCTAACACAGATTTATCAGTAGTTATATTAGGAAGGTATGATTTTCTAACATCATATATGAAGTGTTTCAGAAAAAGCCTTAAGCAGGGAGATTAAATTTTTGAGAAACCTATACTGAGTGATTCATTCGTAACTTGTAAGGTGGCAACACTGGGACATTATGGTTAAAGAAGAGCTAAATGACAGTGATAAAAAGAACCAAACTCCATGTTTTTGATAATAAACAGGTGCTTAGGCAAAATATATGCTTCTCTAAATCCTGATAATGATGACAAAGTGATTTAACCTTGATGAGTCTTTCTTTATAGGAAGACTGATCCATCCTGACATCACTCAGTGCATCTACAAGGCACACAAGGAGGAGCCATGCAGAAGAAGGATCACGTACTTCAGGCACCTTCAAGAAGAAGCTCTTAAATGCTCTTAGCCAGTCTTGTGTGGAGCTTAATAATCGATAAATACTGTCATGAATTAATTACAAATATGGAGATAGCTGTATTACTTATTTTAACTTCTCAAGGAGACTGCATGCTCTGTTTCTGTGCCAACACTTCTCTAAATGGTGTGTGACAATTAGTCTGAAATGTGAGCCTTCTTCGGAGATGTGGGAGTGCAGGCCTTGTTCTGGCCTTTGAGCTCCAAAAGGGAGGATTTTCTTTAAGTGCAGCTACAGTTTTGTTAAAATATTTGAAAAGTAAGTTTTAAATGATAAATTTTAGAAGCTTTTTTTCAACTAAATAAATTTAGGCTTCTTTGATTATAAAATTAAATAGATAATTCTGTCCTTAGGGGAAGAATAATATTAGTAGCTAAGGCTAAATGCATATTTTAATATAGCTAACCAGTAAAACATATATGACACCTTACATAAGGTTTTAATCTTCTTCCTTGTGGGTGTTTTCTGCTGGACTCTTACTCCCTCCTAGAACCCTCTCATTAAAAAAGCCCTCTGTATTCATACATGTTCAGCATGATTTTTGGCCAAAGAGATTAATCAAGGAGAGACAGACAAAACCCATCTATCCATATCAGATCTAACGCTGTGAATTAAGGATTAACAGCTCAATTTTGTTTGGACTGTACAAGTACATTAGGGCAATTATTATCCAAGCACTTTATCTGCATGAACACAGTACTCTAAAGTGGATTTAGATTAAACATACAGTATGCAGTTTAGAGTGCAGTGCTCACCTGTATTCATGGTTTTTATGGCAAATGAGTGTCACTCACGGAGTGATTTTTTTCTAATGACCTCAGCATTTTGAATAGGTTAGAATGTAACCAAGACACTTGAAACCGCTGCGTTGATGGCAGTGTGCAACATTATCTTTGGTTCATTTTTGGTATACACCTATTATATTCATATTTACAACAGAAAAAAGCTTTTCTGTGTTTAAATAACTGGTTCTGGATGACTGAACTTACCACTCGCCAGTGAGGTTGGCTGAAGAGGAATTAGCCTTTTTTCCTTTTTAAGTTGATCATAATATACTCATTGGTTTGGATAAACCCACTTCACCTATCCCAGTAGTTCCAGTCAAAATATATTACTGGTTTACCTTTGTTTTTTGCAGAAAACTTTGAATTGATATAATTCCTGTAAATCTTGGAAGTATCAGCCTAACTAGAGGAGCTAGTGAGATGCCCTGGTGCCAGGTGTGAGTGGGGTACCATGAGATGGGTGTGCAGAGCCAGGACAGACAGCCATAACACTTTCTCCCATTTATAATCTCCTTCTGCTCAATCTGAAATTCATTCAGGGACTTTCTCTCACCTTTCCCTCCTGACAATTTGCTCCAGAGTATTGTTGTTCCCATATTTAGGACTTATTCTCTCAACTTATAGTCTCACCCTGCTCATGGTCAGTTTAAACCCATCTGTTCCTTGTACCAGTATTGTCTTTCTGTCTTCTTACATGTCCTTCTCTCTCTCTGGTAAGCTTTCACCATCATTCTTCCTAGCCTAGACTTCATCAAATCAGTTCAATCAATTATTCTAATCTAGCCTTGGATACTAGAGTCTTTATTCTCCTACTATCTTAGCCTCTCCTGCACCGTTTCCAAATTAAGTTTATCTTTTCTAGTCATAGCCGACAAGAAATAGATGTTTCATGAATTGTGTAACAAGCACTGCAATAGCACTTATATTTCTTTGTCTCCTTGAACATCTTGAGATATCATTTCTCTTCATTATATGTAACCTTGTATTGATTGCACAGTTATAATGTCAGAGACTAGAATTTCTGGGATTTTGTCCCTGGCTCTCTTCCTACTACAGTCCATCTTTTTGTTAGAGATGAGGGGGGTGTGTGTATGTGAAATTCTCCTATATCTTGCAATATTTGTCATAGAATAATAGAATCACAGAATGTGTCAGGTTGAAAGGGGCCACAGTGGGTCATCTGGTCCAACCTCCCTGCTCCAGCAGTGTCATCCTAGAGCACATTACACAGGATTGCATCCAGATGGTTCTTGAATATCTCCGGGAGCTCCATGTCTCTCATACTGAGGAGCCCAGAACTGGATGCAGCACTCCAGGTGAGGCCTCACTAGGGCTGAGCAGAGGAGCAGGATCACCCTGCTCAATCCGCTGGCACTGCTCTTCTTGATGCATCCCAGGATACCACGGGCCTTTTTGGTCACAAGGGTGCACTGCTGGCTCGTTGACACACTTGTTGTCCGCAAAATAGTAAAGAATAGAAGATTAAGGAAAACTGCAGCTGATCATTTTCCTGGAAAACATAAAGTTGTGGTGATAACAGTAATAAAAAAAATCTATTGAGAAAATTACATCCTAATATCCTCCAAAAGTCTCACAAGCACTTGAAAGAAACTTGAATAATAATTGCAGGGGGAAATGGGGAAAAGAGGATGCATTAAAAATGGTATAATGATCACTGTCTAATTTTGCTTACTTATCCTGTTGGCTCATTGACCGGGTGTATATTACTCTGTGTTAATCACCATGCATTGTATGTCATAATAGCTAAGAAGACCAGAATTTTCTTATATTGCTATTTTAGTAGGCTTTACTGGGTAATGCTTGAATTCTTTGATAACTAATAAAATATTTTCCTGTCAGAAGAGTTTTACATATGTTGTTTTCTTTCTTGCTTGCCACTTTAGTTATAAGATGACTTACAAGGAATGTTATGTTCCATGTGGAGATTATCTGAGGTTCTGAGTGAAAAAATGGACAGTGAAGAAAGTATATCTGTCAGTGAGATTATTTTGCTTTGATAGTCGTGGCTTTCTATTGAAAATTGCGCAGAGTAACTCTAGTTTATTGTACCCTGCAGATTCATTAAGGATGTTTCAGCAGACAACGGTGCAAATCTACCCTCAACTTTAGAAAGATATTCTAATTTGGTCCAGAGTTTCCAACTGTGTGCAGTTTGTAACTGGAGAATGCATAGTGTAAACATATTCAGCAAAAAGTATTCCATAACGGACTTTTGAAAAATGCTGTAGTCCAGTAACAATAACTCCTCTTGAATGGGGAGTCAATATGAGTGCAGAACTTCGCACTAGAAGTGTATCTTTTTGTTTCTGTGTATTGAGAAGTCTAACTTCAATGAAAATAATGTGTGCACTGCAAAGATTTCTAGGCCAAGCTTATCTTCTTCAAAAAGAACATGGAAACTCAGACCTGATCCTGTGGCAGAAATGACAAACTGAAATATGGAGTAAGCAAGATTACACTCAAAAAGAAAGATTTTTCAGACTGCAAACCCTATGGTAATGTATCTGCAGCCTTTGGCCAAGCATTCTTCTCTGGTAGCTTCCTTGCTCAGACAGGACTTGCTAGAGGGTTTCTCAATTGTCTATGGAGAGACCCATTAAGGAAAAACTGTTATCTGATTAAGGTTGAAAAGATACGTCATGAGTTAAGGACTGGGCCTGCAAAGTAACCATTCCTTGAATACAGTGGTTTAGACTGTTTGTGAGTTTAGTGATGGTAGTTTTCAGACATATCAATCTCTCCATCTCAAGGTATATCCTATAGTGTTTGCAGACCTTCTTGTTTAGTTTAACCTACTTCTGTGTAAATAGGGGACGTTCAAATTCCCAGACCAGCTTCTTAGCATATGTGCACATACCACATTAGAAAGAGTGAATATCCACTCTCTGAGAACTCACCTTCCCTAATTGAGTTTAAATCTGAAGTGTCTTTGGTTAACACTTTTCTTGAGAGCTTTTCTCTAGAGCTCTAGACCAGCTACTCTCTATGATCTTTTTCAGCTTGACCTATCCTGCAAGGTTAGTAATTTAAAAAGTGATCCCACAAAATGCTTTTCTGGAATTCACATACACTTCAATAACAACTGAACTTTCATTAACAACTGAAATAAATTTGCCAACTTTTTTCACAGAAATCACCATCAATTGTTGAAGAATGGAAGAATGGCCATGTTAGCAGTAGAGACAAAAGACATGGTGGGTCCCCTGTTTGTACAGAAACTATAGAATTAGTAATTAGTGGTAATGAATGAAAAATAAATATGAGTTTCAGAAGTCAAGAGCACATAATGGTGCAAAGCTTCCTAGCTGAGGAAGGTCTGTATGCTGTGCCAGTTGTGCTAATAACTCTGCATTGGGAAGTTCTTAACAAATTTTCCCCTTACTAGCTCTACATGAAGTACAAACACTTTACGTCATAAAAGAAAGTCAAAAGATTTCTCTCTTGTGTTCTTTTGAAAAAAAACTTACACAGGAACAAAAAAGAATCTCAATAACCATCCTTGGTAATAAAGGGATATCTCTACATAAAGTGTTTCTGAAGAGGCATGCTCCAAGCCAGACACGGACCAGCTATTATCCATGGTGTTGCCAAGCAACATTTCTTTGCCTTCTTAAAATTAAAATAACTTCTCTTTCACCTTGCAGATCAATGGGTTTGAAAGGGAGGGGACACACAAACCCTTCAAGTGAAAAAAGGAGCTGGAACTATGTGTGGTTACTTTTCTCTGTGTAATTGAGTAATGCATGAGCATTCCTGTTCTGTAGCACAAAAATTCATTTGTAGTGGCCATGACTGGAATGGGTGAGCAGGTGTGTATAACAGATGGAGCACACCAGTATTTCTATATAGATTTATCAGTTCCAAATTACAAAATCTAGGCTTTTTTGGTTTTTCTACTTTTATAATCACCAAATTTTTCTGTGCTAGTATGTATCTCATGCTGGAAAGGGATTTAAAGTGGCTAACAAGGTGACTAACAAAGCAAAGACAAGAACAGCTGATCACCTCTTTTCAGCATCATAAGACACCAGCTGCAGTCCAGAGATCTGGCTCCTCCACTATTACACGCAGAAATCAATTAATGAAGTCCTTGGATGAGGGATGACACATTTACTCCACTAGAACTCAAAGAGAGACATTTTCTCGGCTTTAGAGGCGCACAGGATGTTTGGAAAATTTGGGAGAGCTGACATTAATGTTTAAATGTAGAAAGCTATCTTTTACGCATTTCTAGAGGCACAAAACTATAAAGAGATCCCAGAAAACTCTCAAATACAGGTGATCAGGTTCAGGTATGGATTGAGACACTTGATTCCAAGCTTGGTAGGTGTCTATACGTGAGGCAGATGTCTAAGCTTGTAGGATGGAGCCAGTACAGTAGATGTACTCGAGTGAAATATCCATCTCCTTCTCCAGGGATGGCACAGATGCTGATATTTTGTCACCTGAACAGATGTCTTTAGGCTTTTCCATCTTTACTGGTCAGTTCAGTGGCCTAGTTATAGATGACTATGTGATGGCATAGATCACCAGTGATGATAATGACAATTTAGATAGGTAACATACAGGCTCATATCTATGACATAGACACCTGCTGATGTCTGCAACTTAGGCTTAGTGCTCCCCACAGGTGATAATTCAGTTGTCTAAATATTGGCATCTACTCCTGTTTCAGCTCCTTGGAGGTATCCATCTGGCTGCTACATGCCATTCCTGGAGGATATAGCCCTACACCCACATCTCTGCCATTTCTACAAGCCTAACCTGCACATCTTGGACAACATATAATTTCTAAAGGAATGCTGGATGTTTTTGATTAGGCACAGCTCTCCATGGCATCCAGTGCTTTGCTCAATATATACACTGGTACCCATTCTCTAAGGGTCCAAGCAGTGCAATTGTAAATCACATGGTGGGACTCATGTAATCAAAGTGTAGGATCAGGTTTCAGTTGCTAGACAGAGCTGTCTAGGGCCATTTGGAGATCTGTTACTATCTGAAATTTCTGCACAGGCCAGTTAGGTATGATACAGGGCCTATAGAAAGACAGGTCTGGAAACAAGGTGAGATAATTTGAAATTTGAGATTTAAAATGGTAATAGGCACCTTTGTTTATGCAACTGAATTGCATCCTATCTATCTATATCTGGTCTATGTACCCAATACTTCTGTTACAGCCTACAGAGGGAAACAGACATGTTTAGAGGCATGATAAACATCAAAAATCCTGATATAAAGGTCTGTTCTATGTAACTTGAATGTAGACATGCGCTGCAATTGCCTAAGGCAAGGAAAAGTGTTGCTGGAGTTTCCCACTTAGTTTCATCTTAACTGTAAAGCAAGGATGGCACTAGAAAGCAAGGTGATATCTGCATTCTGTTTTCTGAGGAAATAATGCTTAAGAAAAATACACATACAAAGTGTATTCTTTTAATAACACCAGTACCTACAGCTTGTTCAAACTAGATGTGCTTTCATGTGAAGGTTTTTTAACTGGTTTTTGTTCATGCAAACATAGACTAAGAACTTGCACAAGATGTTTTCAAATGCAGGTCTAGATCTTATTTACTTTGGTAAAAAGGAATAAAGATGTCTGAAGCGGTGATAACGTAAGAGTCACCTATGGTTTTCATGCTTGCATAAAAGTTACTGTTGTGCCAATTATATACTGGAGAGGTTAATAACCTCTAAACCAGTGAGCTTATAAAGCTTAATAGTCTAAGATAGAGTGACATTTCTTATACTGACATTATGTCACGCTCTCTGAGCCACTGTCTTCCTTGCACTGTTGGAAAAGGTGAAAATTATTTCTGATCTCATTCCTCTAAAGTTTATTTCTGTGGTAATATTTAAGCAAGCATCATTCATGAGGCATGAGGTGTGAATAAAAGTGAGGCAGTGTACACAGCAGATGACAGGATTTCCGGAAATGAAGGGATTGTATTGCCTGAATGTCATATAATCATAGAATATCCCAAGTTGGAAGGGACACATAAGGATCATCAAATCCAACTCCCTGCTCCTCTCAGGACTGCCTAAAATAAACTATACTAATAAAATCATTGTCCAGACACTCTGAACTCTGACAGACCAGTGCCATGAGCACTTCCCTGAGGAGCCTGTTCCAGTGACAGACCACCCTAATTTTTTCTTACAGACAACACAGCCACAACTGTGATGGCTTTCCACAACAACATTTCAGTTCTGTTAGTTTTCTGCAGAGCCCCATGGAAAGCAATCTGAGGTTCACCCCTTTTTGTTTGTGAGGCTAAGCAGAATATTTCTACCCTGTCAGAAATTGTTAAGTATAGGGGAGACTTCCATGACCCTCTCTGATTACAAGCTGAAGGTCATTAGTGCATTTTTTTCCCCTTCCAGCTGACTGAGAAAAAAATTCCAGATACAACCCAATGGGGAACGAGGTCCTAAAAGGGAAAAATGGTGGGAAAAGAGTGTTAGTGTAACAAAAGTTAAGAGCTACTATTACAATGCAGCTAATGTAGGCATAATGAAATTAATATTTCTAAGAAAACTTCCATCCACTAGCAACAGAAAAATCTCTTGACAGTTTGCTCTGAAAAGAAGACCAATGTATGTGATTGATTCCCTTACAATTTATTTGAAATATGTTCTCAGTCTGATTTATAAAATTCACCACATTCTTTGAGTTAGGGTGGTACCTTGAATCTTAATGCCAGTGTATCTTGTTTGGAAACATCCTCAAGCCAGAAATCACCCTTATATTTCTTTTACAGATTTCTGTTTTTTCTCATTGTCCTACCTTGTCTTCATGACTTTAATGAAACACTTGAATGCCCAGTAGAGATAATAAAGTGTATGACATTTGCAAATGCCGGTTTAATAAACATTTCTGGAGATCCCATGTATAGTCATTGGCTTGTCTGAACATTAGAAGAATGAAAAGCAGCTGCTCCTTTCCAGTTGCACCTTATGAACAGGTATAACCTAGGAACAGCAGATACACTGTTTTGCTGACTGTCAGGTAATGCAGTGTACCTAGCTAGACAGTTTCCTTCATCATAATTACTGTAGATTAATCTTACAAAAATATACATTTAAAGTCCACCTGTCTTCTCCAATTACTTCTTTCAAGTACTGTAGATTATTTTACCTGGCCTTCATGAGTCTTAAATACTGAGATTTTTTTGGTATGGGTTTTTTAATTATTATTATTTTCATAAACAAAAATAAAAAATTGCAGATTCCTTCTGGTCCTAAATGTACTTTCCCCTTACTTTTTCTTGTATCTCTTTGACAGCACCAGAACAAGATTTGACTTCTTCAGCCTATGCTGCTCAGGAGTAGGCATAAGCAGCACAGTCACTTCTTCAGGCTTTAAGAAAGAGACTCAGCCTCTCCATGTGCATTAATGTCATTCCCTGGGCTGCAAAGGTGGTTCTAACTTCCTAGAGTAAAACACTACAAGCTGAAAAGCCAAAGCTTCTCCTCAGAACAAACACTATGTTGTAATGTTTTTAACAGACAATACTGCAAATCACCTTTACAGGGCAGTTGTTGAATGCTTAGAGAGGCAAGAGAAAGTGTTGGAGTGCTGGGGGAAAAGGAATTTCCATGGCTTCCTTCTAGATGGATATACTACAGTGTTGCCGGCAATGTGACCTCGCTGGAAAAGGAATTTGAGATGTAGCTTAGCTTTTGCACTTTAGCATTCAGGAATGTTTGCCAGCTGGTAGAGAAATATGCTTGAATGAAACACAGGAGAGCAGAAGTATGAAGGAACGTGGAGGAACCTGTCATTTGGCACAATAGAGTAATAGAAATTGTAAGACAGAACTAATACTGAAAAGAGAGCAAATTTAGGGGAATAACGTCTAAGTAAAATTTCAGTAAAATCAAGAATGATCTCAGATGCCATTTCCCTTCATACTGCTGCAAAAAATATTATTCTAATCAAGTCCCTAGCATCCTTTAAAAGCACAACAATTAACTATTATTATCCATAATTCACTGAGAGACAAATGAAGCAAAGACCCAGCACAGTAGCAGAGGACATTGGCTGAGGAACAAGATTATAACTCAGAATTCTCGGGTTCCCAACAGTTTTCACCCTCTTATGTCTGAAAAACAAAACAGAGGAAGATCTGAAAAGAAGGCTGGAGATAGTGAAGGACATTTCTTAACACCTGAGGGCCTTTTTTAGAAAGTTCTTTTTGCATAGTTTCCTGTTGACAGCTGTGTTTCTGTTCAACATAACACTCTTTTTGAGAATAAATCACTTAGATGATGAAGAACAAAGAAGCAACAGGAAGACACAGACCTTGCTTTTGCTGTTTTGTTAATCTTAGACTCTTAACTGCACAAAATTTCATCACACCATTCAATTTCCCAGGTGGGACTGGATCTTGGAACAAACAAATTCAATGCTATTGACCCCAATGACTTCACAGGCAAAAAAATGTTGGAATTTTCCCCCCACAACTAGAAAAATGGTTCTTCATGAGACTGGGTGCTAGTAGCAATTGGATTACATTTTACTGTGATGGCTCTGGCTAAATCCAGAAATTACCTTTGTTTAAAAAAAGAAATAATTCTTATGTCATGTTAACTAGGTCAAATACTCTGTCTTTGAAAAAGTCTGGCGCCCCACTGCTGCGGTGCAAACCAAATTCTGGGATATAATAATCTTTTCCATGAACCTGCTGTGAATATGAGTCCAAATAGTAATTTCAGGGAGAGAATGCCAAATCCCTATTTTAGACTCCTGGCTGTGATCTATAAACTGCCCCCTAAAAGATCTTTTGGTTTCTATTGATCATTCAAATTAGCTGACAAAAGAATAGAAATGCAATAAGAAGAATATGTATCATGATCTCATTATTTCAATGTGTTATGAGTTTGTGATGGGAAAGTTATTGAAATACGCTCTACTAAGACCTATATGTCCAGTTTAAAATTCCAGTAGTACTGCTATAGCTACAAAATGAACACCTGAAACAAGAAAGAATTGGGGATGAAAATGGGTTGATGTTGTTTTTACTCCTAACTTGTTCCTCATAAGGGCACAAGACAAAATAGGGTTTACCTGTGATATCTCCATAGTAGGAAAAAGCTGTAAGAAGTATTTATATTAATTACTTTATTTGTTTCAGAGTGTGCTTTTCAAGCAAATCTCTATATTGTCCCTATTCACCTGCTTTTAGTTCATATTCTGCAACAATACAAATGTGCAAACTGGACTCCTTTCAAGTAAAGCACTTGCTTTAAAGCAAAGCATGCCGAACTGCTAATTGCTAATGTGGTGTGAGCTCAGAGCAACAGCTTAAGCCAGTCTGAATGAGCCCCTTCTGAAACAGATATAGTGGACTTAGAAAGTCCTCACTATCAACTTTCTACAGGGACCCCTCCTACTGCCCTGCATTGCTTGCTAATGAATCCATGGTCACAGACCTTGTCAGGCAGTGACCAAGAATGAAGAAGAAAAAGAAGCAACCACTGGATATTGGTTGAAATACTCAAGTTCCCTAGGATTTCAAAGTCTGTAATGATCGAGGTGCAATAAAATTAACACCCCCCCAAAAAAAAAAAAAAAATTAAGGCATGAGGTATTAGAAAACTTGGATATTATTTGTTTGAGGTGGAAGGCTGGCTAGATGTTCAACTCTGCAAGAGCAGAAATGAGTGAAAGGGTGAGTGAAAGGGTTAATGTTGGGGTGTGAATTAAAAAGAAACCAAAGACATAACCACAAGTAATTTCACAGGTCAGTTTATAGCACAAATTGTACATGCCTAACATGTCTGAGCATGGTTTCTCCCTGCCAAATATACCTAGTGGTCATCAAGAGGCAGTCCCATTAAAAACAGTTATTTATAGGAGCAACTGTGTTCCCCAGACAAAATGGAACTGAAGGAATATAGCAGACGATACTTTAGGAGGCATTTATTTGAACTCAGAGAGATCACACTGTCTTTGCCAAACGCTACCCACCCATAGGCAGCATCAGGTACAGGGTGTCAAAGATTGCCAGCAGAAAGTGTCCTTGGGCATCCTTAGTAATCAGCAACAATTTAGAAAGGGTGGAACAGTGAAGACCTTGGGGTAAATGAGAGAGGGACTGAGCTTGAGCTTGAGCTGTGCCTGATCTCTGGGAAAAAAACTTTGTCATCCTTAGGGACACAAAATAGTTCAGTGTGATTAATGTAAGGAAGAGGTTGATCAATATAAGTCCACTCTCATATGGAACTTCAAGAATTTAATTCTGCCTCCAGTTTGCAACTCTTGGATAACACAGACACTGCCACAGGCACTGGGGAGCACAGTGAACAAGAGCTCAAGCTAGAAGTACACAGAATCAGATCTTACTAACTAGCTTGGTTTTTACATCTTGTGAATATAAATGCACCATTTAACTTTGGACTTGAGCTAATTAACAATACACCCTCTCTGCAGGCTGCTAGCTCAAGCACAAAACTGCAGTAATGCTGTGATGTGGGTGTTGGACTAGAACCAGTACCAGTTGTCACTCTTATCTCCCGGAAACATTTCTCTTTGTGTAAAGAGGTAGGTAGTTAGAGGTAGATCATTTTGGTCCCCTCCCATCTTCTGAAGGCACAGTTTGAACCATTACTGAACACAGGCCTTCTGTGGATAGAGGCAAATGTCTCTACTCCATAGGACTTATGTATTCCTCTTCCCTTCATCAGTGCCAAAATTCTACTGAGAAACCTAAAATCATTTTTTTCTAGCTCTTTATAAGTGCCTTGCTTTACTTAATCTTCACAGCCATTTAAGTATGCACTGAATTCCCATGGTGCAGAAGAAAGACAGGGTATAATTCAATGGTATCTTGATCTTCTAAATCATGTTTCATTTTCCTGTGACTTCCAAAGAAAGTTCTATTAATTCGTACACTGGTTTTGTGGGTATTGTATATTTAATATTTTATGCTCAGGTAAAAAGTACTAGCTCTTTGAATTTTTGCTATTTGTCTTGTGGAGAGGGTCAGGGGAGTTGCTTTGGCATCCTGGCACTTGTCATCTGTGTACGATTATTGACATTGGCTGTCAGATTAGTAGTCCATACCTTTTGCCACAGACCCTTTCATGCACTGCTCTTATCAGAGAATCTTCTAATGCTCAGTATCCCATCTTTTGCTCCTACTTTGTCTTTCTCCTTCCTTTTGCTGAGGGGACACAGTTTTCTATGTCTTCTTCCAGCCTGCCACATTCCTCCTCCTTTCTGTGCTGTCACTTCTTTTCATTTCACTCTGCTCAACTCCTCTGCTCACCTCCCATGGTCATCTTAGTTCACTTCCCTGGTCTTTGTCACTCTTTGTTTGCTACACCTTCTTACTTACTAAAAAAGGGGCTTTGTGGGGAAATTGAGATGGCTGTAGGCTTAAATACTGCCTGAAGTGATGCCTTGAAACTGTGAGACTAGTGTTTGTTGACAAGCAGAGTTTTCCCAGTCCCACAAACTGTCACATTCCCCACTCCCTCAAATTCCTATATACATTGAAGATTTTCTTTACATATTCACACTCTTATTTTTTTACCTCTTTTCTTTCTGGAATATAGCTTCATGTATTAAAGTATGTTTCTACCTTGAGGCAAGGAATCTGTCAATAAAAAAATAGTAGATAACTCTTCTGCTCACTTAGCTGCAGGAGCAGGACATTAAGACAATGCTCACTATCATAAAAATTACAATAAGATGTGGAAATCTGGAGTAATGTAGTTAAAGTATTGCACAAATGTAACTCATTGTTCAATTTTTTTCTTTGCTTAGGGAAACAGGGTGAATATAATTGAAATAAATCACAAATTTAAAATGGAGAGAAATTGAATCTGAGATGTAAGGTTCAGCTCTAATTGCCCTGTGTGCCTCCTGAAAAATTGTCTTGAATATGAAGTAACCACTGCTCTTGTTACCATGTTAAAGTGACATGCAGATAGAGCACTTCCTAGTGACATACAACACTTCTGTACTACCTCATATATTTTTTTTTAGAAGGCAACTTTGATGTTTGCATGCTATTTTTATAACTATTCATCAGCTTCTCTTCATACTGATTACACTTTTTAGTTAATACATACCAAAATTGTTTCCAGCAAGTACTAATTAAAGCTATCTCTATGGACAAATAGGAGAACAGAAAGAAAACCAGTCCGAGTATAGAGTTTTGCCTTTAATCCTTTCATACACAATTGGGTAATGTCTTCAGGGCTTCATAAAAAATATTTAATAGCAATTCTTTTTACCGCTTTTTTGTCAGAGGCATGTTAACATCAGCATCAACTGATTGCAATACCCTAATAACATTAAGTACATCAGAATTAATATCCCTGTTTAAGTGGTGGAGAAACAGCTAAGTCACCAAAAACCCCCTGGTATCAGTTATTTCAGGCACCCATTCTGCTCTTCACATTTGGGAACAAGCAAGGTGGAATTATAGATTTGAAATACAGAAAATATTGCCACTCACTTCATTCAGAGTGGCATTCAATGGCACTGAAACGACATTTTTTCCTGCTGTTCAAAGCAGAAATTCTGCTTAGTTTAGCTAATTTAATGTATCACTCTTCTCTAATTACCTTTTCAGTTTTTAGCCTGATTTTACAGGGATGTGTGGCTTACAAGATTCTGGTACGTAGCTGCTTGTGTGTGATCTGAACAACTTTTAAACTTTGGTTCCAATTCATTCACACTGAGACATTGGTAGAGTTTCCTAGGAGCTCAAGTGGAGAATAGAGATACTTTGTTTTCTCATGGCAGAAAGGCTAAAAAAAGCCCTCACCTCTATGTTCTCATCAGACAATCAATATATACTTCGCTATATCATTTGTTCACCATTTCAGTTCCATGTGGCTTTTCCACGACTTGTTTATTCTATGCCTTTCAGCCCTTGCATGGTAATGCATAAATATAATTCAACACACTTTCTTCCTCAATAAGCATGTCTTTAGGTCACACTGAATTCACTAGGACTTACACATAGGGTATCTTGAATTAGGTAGGGATGAAAAGGATACCAAGAGAAGGGGGCTATTTGCCTCTTTGTGCTTCTGAGTGACATGAAATTCATGTTGGCCATGGCAGTGCTCCAAAGCTACGTTAGTGTGGCCAAAGTGATTTCAGCCATGGCAGCAGCCAAGTCTGCCTTGTATATGTGTGTCTTTTTGATGCCCCAGGTGGAGCAATATGGACCAGCTAGCTTGGACAATCACATTTGCCTGAAACAGGCCAGTCCTACAAGACTTGGGCAGCCTGGGATTCTTTTTAGACACATTGTTATGGTTGACTCTGAGTCTGTCTGCTTTTTATATTGGTGTTTATACTCAGATCAGTAAATAACCAACAGTGGGCAGGTTATTACTGCAGTTTTACAGAGAACCTTGAAATGAGACAGCTGAATTTAAATGCCACCAGTGTTTCAAGACTTGTGGGTATTCACTAGAGATAAAATGGAAATACACATAAAATATAAAAACTTTGCAATTACCTATTCTAGAGTGAAAAACAATATTTATTTTTGTCTTTAATTCAGCCATACAGATAAACCTCAACTCAAGATAAATCTTAAAAGAACTTAGCCTTGATACAGACTGTCTGTATTACATGAAGGGCTACGCATATGTTTAAGGATTTTATTAGAATGGAATGACATCATACAGCAGGATTGAGCCAATATTTCTACAGGCTACAAATGCAAGACTCACCTTGGCAAGGTCATGATAGAAAAATGAAACCTCAGCAAGTTTTGCTAAACAAATGAGATGAAACTGGAACGTGCAAACAGAACCTAGCTGTATCTAGCATGTGTCAGTGGGTTATGAATCTGAGAGAAATGTAAGTGCATAATAGAAGTGTGTGAAATAACACGAAACAGGCCATGAACTTTGAGTAATTTATTTAATATAATTAATTCGGAGCCATCCCCCAGTGCATCAGTTTTTGTATATTTTATTTGATGTGTCAATTATTGCTTTAAGTTATTGAAGAAAAAAACAATGAGCTGTAAGCCTTTAACACACTCAACACTACTTCTATACCTACTTTTTCTACTTTTTCCTCTGCTATGGAAAATGAATCTTTTGACTTTCATTGGGCAGACAAACTAAGCGATCTATAAGATTTCTTTCATTTTTCTGCCAAAAATAAGTTAACTGAAGATACATATGATTCACTTATTGCCACAGCTATAACTTATTTTCTTCTCCAGCCAATATATTCTCTTTTCTATTTCATCTATGTAAACAACTCTTACTAGTATCTAAATGCTGATATGTTTGGGTTCACACCATTATCCAGGGAAAATAAAAAATAAATGCAATCAATACATCTGATTCTGGCAATGGGCATGGGGCTAAATCCTTGGAGATATGCAGAACTATTGAATACTCTCCTTTTGTAAATATACTCTTGTTCTGAGATAAAGTCACCCTAACTCAGACAAGGACTCAACACTTTTGGTGACTCTCAGCTCTTCAAAATAGTGCTTTGGTGATACAAAATTCATATGCAAATCTTGTGCTGGCTCTGTGTACATAAACATGGTCAACTTGTAGGTTGTAAAGCCTGTGTTACTTTCATGTTTTATTGCCTGGAGTTCCGATGGTCATAAGGACATGTATAGAAACACCCTTACAGCAAGCCATACTAGCATTTTTTATTAGCCAGACTTTCAAGTAAAACATCAAATACTACTGTGATGTGGCCAATGAGGAGAGTACTGGGACTTCCTTCTCTTTTATTATGTCTTCATATAGTCTATCAAATTTTCATTGGCAAAGCCAATAATTTGCATTATTTCAGGTGCAAATACCTTCATTTGGATGTGTGATAGTAAATCTGGAGTCAGTTTATTTGCATGTTAATAGTTAATCTGATCTTTACACACTTTACTGAACGGAGACTTCTGGGGTACTATGTCAGTACGTACTGTCCTCTGAATATGTAGTTTTCCTGTAAATGTTCTGTACTTACTGAATTGACTGAAATGGAATCATGGCAAATGTGTTACATGAAATTGCACAACTTCAATACGCACAAGTTGCTTAAACAGAAAAGGTCATTTATTGATCATGTTTTGCTCAGGTGAGTATGGACTTCTGTGTAAGCACTGATTTAAATATTTGCCTCATTTTCTGTAAAGACTATGAATCAAAATAAATTGTTGCTAGTAGCTCTTTGCTTCCCTTTTGTACATTCTTTTTTTAAAGGTTCTCTACATTAACCACTAGTTATTTCAGAAAATAATCGCACCATTATTATACTCATATTAAAGCAACACTTCAGCAAGAGAGCTCTGACAGCTGGTTGTATTTGTTAACCATGTTCACAAGCAGTGTGGCTTTCAATATTTTCTGGATATTTTCCCACATATCTAAAAATAATACAGGTCAATATCAGTTTATCAGTAAGTGGTTGAGATGGTTGAAACAAATGATTTAGTCCTTTTAAAAGACATAGGTGGCTGTAGGGTGAACAACCTCTGAATTAATAGGTGTCCTGGTTCTGGCCAGGAGAGGATTAATTTCTGCAGTAGGCAGGAGTGGGCATGGTTATGACCTGGAGTTTATTCTATACTACCTCATGCCATTTTCTGGGAATGGGGGAAAGAGTCCCCTGCTGCAGGGCAAGGGAAGGGGAAGGGGGAGTGAGCAAGCAGCACATGGTTTGGAGTGGTGTCAGTGAGAACACTAAACTGGAAAATACCGTTCCTAAACCTAAATAGGTCAAAAGGAAGACTCAGAATCTACAAGAACCAACTACCTCATTTCTTTCCAGTAAGGTGCCATTTATCTTTAACTGAGATGTTAAGAGAAATAATAATGAAACTAGTAAAAACAAAAGCAGTTTTGTTTGCAAGGTAGATTAGCCTATTTTTCTTGAAGTCTTTCTGCAAAGCAATTTTTTTTTCACTGAAAGAACCATGGCAATTTGTCCTCTGACACTTCCTTTCCTGGTCTCTCCTGATTTTTAAGCATTGCAGCACTGCATATTTAGCTTGTAAAGAAGATATCCTGTGACTCCTATTACTGATGAGTTTGCTTAAATCTATTCAAAAGCTGTAGTGGAAACGTGACTCTGAACTAGATTGAACTAGGCTGATAGTTTGAATAAATTGGTAAGAACTGGAGCTACAGGCTCAATAAATATACATATTTGTATATTTAATATTTATATTTAAAAATATACAATTTTCCAAAAATTCACCTGCCAAATTTTAGAAGAGTCTTCGGTTCTTTTAACACCTTAAGAGAGAATGCATAGGAGAAAAGCTGCACATTTTCTCAGAGGCTACTTGTACTGGTAAACTTTAGAAAATAAGAGTACTTGGCAAAAGTTTAAAGGGTAACATTCAACCAAAATAAAGCATTCCACAAAGCATTGACTTAGCACATGCTAACATATACAATTTAATAAAATCCAGCCCATCTTGTTCCCAAGTTACCCAAAATAGTAAGAAAAGAGATTAGGAGAAGAAGTAAAGAGAGAAAGAAAAACAGAGAAAAAAATAGCTGCCACCAGAGTCCTGCAAGACTTCAGCTTCCACATGTCCAGGTGTCAGGGTTCAAGCACCATGGAGAGCACATGTTGTTTTTTTTTGCTTTGTCTCCCCTCTGGCCACACCCTCCACTCCATGCAGGACTTCCAATGTGCCAGCTAATTTGGGACTGGGTTAGGGGCTCCAAGAGGTGGTACAGAGGAGTATTCCCAGTGTCCAGGGACTGATAGCTGCTCCAGGGCTGCCCCAGGGGACTTGTAGGGGCTGGCATGTGGGACAGGGCACTACCCTAACTCTGTGAAACTTGACCTGTCCCTTTCCCCTCACCCCTTGAGTTGGTCCAAGCCAACAATTAATATAATAATCCAATGTCTCACACAGTGTAAAATAAATTCTAAGATTAGATTAAATATTTTAAAGTCTATTATAGGAATAATGATGTGGGAAATGTTCTTTTATTAGCTTAAAGCTATGCCTTTAATGTATTTTGTCTCCAGATTGTGCCTACATAAATGACTGCTTAATTCAATACATTTTTTGCATTAGTATGCCTGCCTTTTACCTGTCTGAATTCTGTGCAGGTTGGTTATATTTTAAAATGAGTAATTATATTATTGATACTGATGTGATAATGAAAAATCAAATGGCATTACATTGTATACAACACTACTCAAGCTAGTAAAAATGCTGAGACCTACAAGAGTGCACAGGGAGACTGAAGGCTGAATAGTTTATCCCTGCAAGGGAAAGACAGAAGCTATAGCACTCTTTTCATTCTCTCTACTGATCCACTTCCTATTAAAATCAAAGGAAATACTCCTGTTGGCTTCAGTGAAACCAGACTGGAAATTTGTAATACCTCTGAGCCTCTGAAAGAGAATAAATCTTCCTGTCTCATTACTTTAGAGCTGGCTGATTTGTAAGTGCTGAGTTCTACTGTCATCATCCATGCCATGCAATTCAAAATATGACCAAAGCAAGTGTACTAGCTCCAAGTTAGTATCCAGACTCGGAGTCTCAAAATTGGTGTTACAGGCAAAATGGGGACACAGTGGATGTGACAAGATTTATGGTGCTTCCTAGTGTAATTCAAGGCACAGCTACCAAGAACTGGAGGCAGGAGACAAAGTGAACTGAGGGTAGGCTAAGCAACAAGTTCATTTTCTGTGACACTAAAGAGATCATAGAGATAGAAATAAAAACCGGGCTGGAGATAGATTATGGCTGATAGATAAGGAAAAAAGATAAAAAAAATTATTGGCATATACTCATTTATATACAGAAACCAGTCCTTGTGGGTTCCAGTACAACACTTAAAATATACACTTACTCAGTTCCAGCTGAAATAAATCCATTTATTCTCAGGTTTGCAAACCTAACCTGATGTTTAGTTATTTGTTGAAACATGCACTAAAAAGGAACAATTTCAAGACAATAAGACTCAGAGATTTCATAGAAGAAAAACAGAATATTGCAAGTAGTCCTGTAAAATCTATTTATACAGAATAAGAAACAGTAACATGAGCACTTTGGGGAGGAGAAATGATTACAACTCTCTGACCTACTGCAACAACACAAAGCCAATTTGGCACTGAAATTTTATTCCTTGAGAAAAGATATGTGAAGTAGGAAATATAACTTGTTCACTAGAATTTCTGCATGCATATTTCTGCATTGCTTTGTCAAACTACCCTATGGTGTTTACTATAAAAAGTGGGGTCCACGACATCATCCTAAGCATCTCTCAAAACACACACAGAACAGTAGGTTTGAACAAATGTATCTGTTCTGACGGAAATGCATTTTGTTCAAAGGTGCATTCAGGCAATACTAGCTAGGCCAATATCCAGATGGACAGTCTAGATACCTTGCAGTCATATCACAGAGGAAACGTCTTCTGCAATCAGTGTATTGCAGTTATATGAATGTCAGTCAGCTTTCCCCCCATCTCTTCTCCAGTTGCAATGTCTCAGTCTTAGCAGAAGGAAACCTGAGCCTGTAGGCTGCACAGAACCTCAGGTATAATCCGAACAGGTTTTTTAATTTGTCCATCTGGGGAGTAAGTTCTGGGTTCATGTTTTTTTTCCTTAGGGATAGAGCTGTTCCTTCTTTTTCCAAGTGATCTGTTTTTAACTCCAGATGTGTATTTATGAGTATGTTTGCATCAAGCACATTAAGATAACATCTTTTTATACAATAAGAAATCAAGGAATATAATACTTGGTAATCTGGTACATCTTAGTAGATTTATTTAAATATGAAAGTTCATGACCCTTTTCATGACGTTTATCTACTAAAGAAAATGCCACTTCAGTATTCCTTCTGTCCTAGGACACAACTGACACCACTTACTAGGCAGTTCCCAGCTGAGAAGAATGCAAGAACTGACCTCATCACCTCTGGTTATTCTCCATTTCATCTTTTCCTTCTAACTATTCAAGAGAATAAGAATAGGTTAATGTCACCTGAGGAAACAGCTGATACAGGAACAGCTTTATGAAAAATGTGTCTTGCAGATCTTCTGGAACTGCAGCTTCTCTCCTACAGGCTGATGAAGTCAGAGTGGAGCAGACTGAGCACCCTCTGCACAGATAGTGTCCATGCAGCTGATGGTCTGCTTGCCATGACTCAGGTTGCTGGGAGGCCTGTGTAACACCCCAGTTTCAAAGCCCCACACTTAACCAGGAATATTACTTATATTTAAGATTTCAAAAGAACCAAACTTTTAAAAAGCCTTTAGTTCATTATTAAATTCATGTACTTTTAATTTAGTGAGAAAATAAATGTTTTGGGAAAAGATTTTACAGGGACAACATATAACCAAGGCAGAAGTGTTTCACTAAAACACCCAGCACAAAGACCCAGTCCACAAAAACACCCATCTCAAAACAATCAGTAGACCAGCTTGGTAAAACACAACTCATTGGTTTTAAGTTACCCAAGAGAAATTAAGGAAGAGTAAAGGAAAGAATAAAGGAAGAAAAGAGATTAAGAAGAGTAGAGAAAGAGAAAAGGAGTAAAGTAAGAGAATAAGATAAAAATAGTTACTGCCGAGGATCCAATAGCTCACATGGTGGCAGCTGGACCAGCAAAAGTCCAACATGGAGCCTCATGCTGCTGCATTTATACGGTCTGGCCAACACAGCCATGCCTTTCAGGCAGGACGTCCAGGTCATTGACCACTCGATGCTCTCCAGGCCAGAGTGATGAATACTGTAACCAAACACAGGCTCCTGGTTTGACTCTTGGTGGACAGTGGCGCTGTGTCCAGCTCTGCGGTGTGGTCTGTGGGCAGGCCTGACTGTGTGCCTCCAGGCCACACACACACTCACAGTGAGTTGGCTCCGACCCACATAAAAATATATAATTCAGTGAGATTCAAATCCAGTATCTCTACAGGAACATGTCTGTTCCTGTAGGCACTGCCCAGGGGACCCCTGGTGGCGGTACTTAACTGGTAAAGGAGAAGATTAAATCATCACTCATGTTAGATACTTCCTGTGCAGTGCCCACATCTAAGGCCATCATTCTAGGCTCCTTCTTTTGTCAACAGAGGATAGAATCATAGAATCATCAGTGTTGGAAGAAACCTTCAAGACCACCCAGTACAACCATTGACCTGGCACTACCACTGTCACCACGAAATTATACCACCCAGCGCCAGATTCAGACACGTCTTGAACACCTCCAGGGATGGTGACTCCACCACTTCCCTGGGCAAACTATTACAGTTTCTGACCAACTGAACAGTGAATTTTTATTTTTTTTTTATAATATCTATTATAAATCTTCCATCTCAGCTTAAGGCCATTTCCTCTGGTCCTCTCAAATGCAAGCATGGCAGAAGAGACTGACCCCCACCTCACTACAACCTCCTTTCAGGTAGAGAGCAACGAGGTTTCCCCCGAGCCTCTTCTTTTCTACACTAAACAAAACCAGCTGCATCAGCTGCTCCTCATGTTTTCTAGACCCTTCATGAACCTTGTTGCCCTTCTCCGGGCAGGAAATAAATGGAAGCTGTGCATTTTATGTTACCTAAATACATTTACATGGTCCATTATGGGTGTTTTAACACCAATGAATTTGTTCAAATTCTAACTTTAAAGGACAATTACATTGACCAGATAGAGTCATTGATGCTGAACATGCCTACACATGCTCAGACAGATGAAATGCCATAGGATTACAGTGGACTATAGTGTTAAGAGATCTCATAGTTATTGTATTACCACCACAACTGCTATGAGGGCTATTGTTTCTGGTAATGCCATGAAGTTAAGAGTCCTCTCCAGACCCTTCCTGTGGACTTTTTGGATTATTGCCTTCACTTATGTTATACCCCTGAATTCTCCAGAATGGTGTGGCTGGATTTGCTTTACTGTGACACATTTAATTATGTTTTTATATACATATGTTTGAATAAGTGTCTTAATAATATAATAATGCATCAACAATACTTTGAGGAAACAAATCCTTTTTGGTAGAGGAGACAGACATTGATCCAATTGAAATATTTTTAACTCTCCAGCTTGTCCAGCTTGAAGATCACTAGGGAATTACACATGCAACACACAAATACATGCACACAGCAGGGAGAGGAGGGTAACAGAGCAACAGTCCGGAACAGGATTCTGTAAGATGACATGAGAGATTGCAGTGATCAGAGGCAACATTTGTCGGGTGTAAAGCCCTGAGTGAAAGCCATGAACTGCCTGGGTGCTTGACTTATATTTAAGGCTCCAAGAGTTCACCCCAATGAACTTCCCAATGAACTATTGCAAAGACTTTTAGTTCTTAATACCTTGAAGTTGTTAAGAGAAAAATCCTTAAGAAGTTGTTAAGAGCCTCAGAAATTAAAGCTTCAGAAGTTATTAAGAGAAAATCCCCAAGACATTTCTTTTAATTCAGTGAGAAAAAAGGCATTTTGGTAAAAAGTTCACAGGAGTAACATACAACCAAGGAGGAGATTCCACAAAAGTACCCAACAAACACCAAATCACAACTCTTAGTAAAATACAACCCATCAGTTTTAAGTTACCCAAAAGAGATTAAGGACAGAAAGGAGAGGGAGAGGAAGAAGGAGAAATGGAGCCCCTCTCCCCCTGTATTTATATGGTCTGGCCAGTGTGGCCATCCCTCCTTGTCAGGACATCTGGATCACTGACTGCTCAGTGCCCTCCAGGCCAGAGTGAGGGATGGTGCAGGGGGCATGGTGTGGGTGGCTACTGGGCACACCTTTTGGTTGACAGTTCAGCCACATGGTTTCCGATGCGGTCCCTGGCAGACTAGCCATGTGAGTTCCAACCTGGAGGCCTGACCTCCTCCACTACACACACGGCGTTGGTTGATTTGACCCAATAATCAAGTAATCCAGTGAGATATAAAACCAGTCTCTCACATCAGATAAGTGTGCTGATCAGCAACTTGCTTGCATGCTACTGGCTCCTTTTATGCCTTCTCCTCTCTGTTTTCTGATGGTTCTGATCCACCTTTATCACCTCCTATCTTGTCTTTGGCCCTTATGGAGTTATGCATATTCCCTTCATTCCCTTGAATAACCCATAATAATTTTGCTTTTCCCCAATGAACCCTTGGTAATCCAGGATTCCCCCTTTCCCAGTTACACAGTTCTGGCTGAACCTTAAAGCATCAGATTTTCTTTAAAAGCATTTCCCAGACCCAAAATAAATGTTAATGTAGGTGCACCTTACCTATCTAACACTTAAATACAGTTTGGAAAAATAACCTGGACAATTTGAACTCCTTTATGAAGGCTTTTTATAAGAATAGATAGAAAGAACCAGGACCCGAGGAAATTGTCTCAAGTTGCGCCAGGGGAGGTTTAGATTAGATATTAGGAAAAATTTATTAACTGAAAGGGTTGTCAGGCACTGGAAAAGGCTGTCCAGGGAAGTGGTGGAATCATCATACCTGGAAGTATTCAAAACCTGTGTGGATGAGTCACTTGAAGATACAGTTTAGCGGTAAACACTGTGGTGCTAGGTTAACATTTGGAACTGATGAACTTAAAGGTCTATTTGAAATCTAATGATTCTATTATTCTGTGAAAGAAGGGTTTTTTATTATAATTCTTCTTCCTACTCCATTTTTTCCAAAATTCTTTATTTGAGGCAATGATACAATAAATTAGAATTCTTCTAAGAGTAAAACCTGCAAAAGTGGGTTCCTTGGGCTTGAAACTTGACATCTAGCAATCTGAGGGATGTCTAACCTTGAACTTGTTTCTTCAGTATTTTCAGCCAGGTAGCTCTACTTGAAGTTACTCCATGCTCTTCTTGTACTAGAGAACTTGAGCATCCAGACTTGGTACTTAGGTTCCCACAACTAAGTGGGAGACTCAAAAATGGATATTTTCAGATGTCATTCTTTCAGGAGGTCTTCTGTAGGTATATCCCTTTATATTTTAATGCAATTGTTCACATTGTTTGTATTAAAATAAAACACATCAAATCTTGAGAAACAAAACTTGTGAGTCACTGCATCTGTTTTCTGATTTTTATATTCATTTTATGAACTTTCTAAGTCTATAAATTGAAAATAATCTCAAAAAAAAAGATCATAAATGGATTACTCTGATAGAAGTTTCAGTTAAAAAAAAAAAGAAGAGCAAGTGCATAGTGTAGTCAATCAGGAAATATTATGCTAATTACTGTAAAGATAACAGCTGTTCATACTCTTTAGATTATTAACACCTTATACACACCAGCAGGGAAGAATCCCATGCAATGCTAATCTTCCATGTGCAAACAACTGCTGCTTCTTCACAGGGAAGTGGATAATATATTCTTCTCTCTGACAGAACAATAGGTGAGCAACAGCAGGCAGAACAGAAGCTTTATGACATTAAAGATTTTGTTAATGTCATTGGCGCTGCAAATTCTACTATACATATGCTACCAGTAGAAAACAAATGTGGTTCTTATAAAGGAAAAATCACATCCAGCCTTTTATACATAAATAAATTACTAGATTATGCCAGCTGTTACTTTTTTTTTTTTTTTCTCTTTAACTTTATCTGGATAAAAATGTTGAAGCCAACATTATTTCTGAAGTGGCTTTGTAAAAAAGACAATTTTTTCACTTTATAAATCAAATCTGTAGCCAAATTACTTTGGTGTTCACTCCTTAGTTTCTGGATTAGAGAAGTAGCTTCAAGCGTATTGATACTTTAAATGTTCTGCTCGTGTCATGGAACAGGGGGAAAAAAATTATTATGGAGAAATCCTTCTCTACCAAGGAAATCTGACTGGGATCTGGGGAAAGGTGGAACAATGTTTTATCTACAAAAAATATTACTTGAATATAAAAACCACCCCACTCTAAATCTCTGTAATGTAGACTTTGAAAATGGAGTGTTAAGTCCAATACAAGCATGTTGCAGAATTAGCAAGCTCATGGACTCTCTGATCTGTTGCACTTAGAGTTTAATTAAAGTTAATTGAGACATTTAAAAGTTTAAAAATGATGACAATAAAGAGGAAAACAAACCCCAAAATATCTAACTCTGAAGGAAATGAAATATTCACATGATAAAGTTATCTTTTAGTGCTGTTTTATGCTTGTTCTGTGAATGACTCAGAAGACAAGACGGGTGCTCTGAACGGTTGTTTTGGCAAAGCTGTAGGCAGGTGCTTCTCTTTTTTCTGATAACCAACCAGATTAACAGGTTGTGACCCTGAACATTCCCCACTCTCCTTCACCCCTCGCACTAGACAGAACAACCAAAATTCAGATTTCCCACATACTTGTTATATATGCAATTTCTGCCTAATACCTTCCTGCCAAAGTGCTTTGCATCTGCTATTCTTGTCCCCGCCCTTCACTGTTCAGGTGCCTGAGCTGTCCTGCATCATTTGCTTGTGGTGGGGCACCCCAAGAACAGCTGTGCCAGCAGAAATGAGAAGTATCTCTTGACAAAATTATGACGTTCTGAACAGTTTGTTTTTCATTTGTTTGCACTGCTCACAAAATTTGCAGCTTCTCTGGTACTTCTGGTCAGCTTACAGCTAAGGAACATCCTAAAGAGGGTGAGTCACTCTAGATGAATCAGTTCTGCATCACTCTGAAGCATTGAGGTGCATTTTGCATCACTCCAGCTGAGGGATGAGCTCAAGGAACTACCAAAACACAGATTATCCAGAATCCATGTACAGAGAATAACAGGATCAGGTATCCTGGGAGGAGCATAGGAATGCTGCCTGTTTGAGTAGGGATGGAGTCAGAAAGGCCAAGGCACATTTGAAGCAGAACTTGTCAAGGATGCAAAGAATAACAGTTATGTCACCCAGAAAAGGAAGGCTAAAGAAAATGTACCCCCACAGTGAACGTGACTGGTGAACTGGTAACTACAGTTGAGAAGAAGGCTGAGGTACTCAACTGTTTGGCCTCAGTCTTCAATAACAAGATCTCTTGCCTCACCTCTTGCAAGGCAGGGACTGGGGAACAAAGTCCCTCACACTGTAAGAGAAGATAGGGCTCATGATCATGTGAAGAACTTGATTTTGCAAAAGTCTATCAGACCTGATGAGATGCATCTCACAGTCCTGAGGGAACTGGAAAAGTGAAAGAGCTCTGAGAAACCTGATCTAGTGAAAGGTGTCCCTGATTATTGCAGGGGGGTTGTACTGGATGACCTCTAAAGGTGCCTTCCAACCTAAACAGTTCTGTGATTCTAGGCTAACTTTAGGAAGACAACTTCAGTTTCTGGGACATCCAAACCAACCCTAATATCAACTGATTTGACAGAGATTATTTTCCCTGAGTCTAAGATGTTTCCAGTGTAGAAACATGAGCTAGTTCCCTGTGGACTCCTTGTCAGGCAATTGGTGTTTTTAGAACAAAAGTCATTTCAGCAAATGGAAGTACGTAATTTAGGCTGAGGTGAAGTAAATCACAGAAATAGTTCCACAGACAATAAACTGAGATTAGAATAATTCACTGAGATGCAACGTGTGTACTGAATTGGACTAATAACATCTTTTGTATTTAACTCACAGTAATCTTTGTTTGACTTTTGTTGAATATAAAAATACAATACAAATGCATCACCTTGTAACTCTATTTTAACAACATCCTGTGCAGTAAGAACATCTTTAATGCAGAAAAACTTTCACAGAGGTGACGTTTTGCTGAGTATTATCTTAAAATCCCCAGTCTTTTTTTTTTTTTTTTAAATCTGATGTGAAACAAAACTCCCTACCTCCCCTGGTTTTAATAAAGGACAGTGCTATGTTAGAAATCTCTGCAAGGCTTATTTTGTTCTAGACATCTGAAGCTCTGTCAGAAAAAGTTTAAAATTAACGTACTCATAGAAACTTACTTGGATATTAAAAAACTCCAAAATTTGAGTGATTTACTAACTTCTGTGCCAAGGATTATGTGATGCTTTATTTTTGAGTTTAGCTCTTCCCTAGCAATTACTGTTTTAACTGGAGTGTAAAATTAGACATCTCCAAATTTTGTAACTATTGATTACAGTAGTATAAAGGAAAAGGTACATATAGCTCTTCAAGAAATCTTCATGAGTAAATATGATATAAATATGTGACATGTGGGTGAAATGTTTACAACACAGAAATCTTAATTAATGTAATGTTACTTATGTTTCACATTTAAGATGGGATGCATAGGAAGAATTTTAAATAGAAGTTATTTCTGAAATGTACTTGGAATGTCGTTAACACTAAAGCTAGAAGCATATGAGATTGATCTTTTCTACATTCAGAAAACACTATGGATGTTCTACCGATGTCATTCAACATCTCCCTTATTTTTTATTCTGTGGGGTTTTTGACATTGAGTATTGAAATGTTTTCTAATGGATATATACGTATTTTTTCACTTTTAATGGTGGAAAATTGGAACATTTTATGGAAAAAAATCAGTTGTAAAAGGTTATATTTAGGTAAAAGTTATTATGTGATGTAGGATTTTCCTTTTTTGTAATTACTCCATGTAACAAAATGCACATATGTCCTTTGGCATAAATGCTTCCAGAATCACCCCCAAACAAAAGGAAACATCACATCTTTCCATCCTTTTCAGTGAACTTGTGTTCTCATGAAAACTTCCTTATTATATGTTGTGTTCTGTGTGTCAGGTGGTGGCTATATGAATAGATTTGCTCTGAAACAGAAAACCTTGACAAGAAAGTTGGGAGAATAAAGAGTTTGGGGAGCTCTGTATGAATCAACATTTTATCTATTTATTTATCCAGCAGGAGTTGGAAAAAAGTTTTCCCAGCTTAGCAAAGGTTGTCATGTATTGTTTTTGTAACTCCATGCTTTCCTTTACTTCAGATCAGCTTGGGTTTTCAGTTCATGCATATGAAGCCTATTTTTCTGATGTATATGATAATATTCTGTTATTCCATGGGAAATCAGCTAAATGTCTTGGGAAGCCTGGGATGGTTTCCAATAGCTGATATAATTAGGAGCATCTCAAGTGGTGGTGTTTTTTCAGATCAGAGGAAAATAGGAAAAATATTTGCTTTTAGTACATATTTAATCATCAACTCTGCTAAATTGTGATTTGGGCTTGAAGTTTGGGGGGAGGGGCGGGGGAGATTTGTGTTCTCTTTCATTTTGTTTGTTGTGCATTGCTCTTTTCTTTCTGTACTTTTCTCTGCTGCACAAAAACGTTGCAGAATTTCCTGAAGGAGGCTGCCACAAGCCAACTTGAAAAGGTCTGCCATAAAACTAATTTAATCTTCTGTCCATGGTTTCATGGGCTTTGGATCAGCCCTGGAGAAACTGGTCATATACTTGAAGGAGGTGGTTACTTTGACAGCACAGCTGATGCTTCCCTTGCTTTGCTGATTCATGTAAGGTGACAGATTAACCAAATTAAGGCATTATTGATGTACAGCTAAGCAAAGACATAGTCCTCTGTGGGAGTCTTAATTGTCATTTTGTAGCTTTGCTCTTGTGTTTTAAACCTACAGAAGAAGCTGATATTTCCCTGCAAACTAGCAGAATACTGGGGACACCGTAAAGTTTTTGTGCTCAACTTCATGCTTCATGGTTCTCCCGTCATGCCAAAGCTAATTTTTACCATCCTTCCTTGACAAGTGAGGATGCAGACAGTCAGTCATCAGTTTTGTATGAGGCATGACCTTCTCTAACTCCTCAATCTAAAATATGTCCCTTTTACTTTCTTGTAGGTCAGGAACCAGAAAGCCTCCTGCCTTCACTGAAGTCAGCTTTAGACAGCAGAGACATTCATTGACAGGTTGCAAACATACAACATGCATTGATTTTTTGTATTCCACCTTCCAGGATAATTTACAGAGGTGTAAGGGCTGTGAAGGATTTTCCCAGACCTTGCCAAAGACCACATTCAGTCTCGATCTTGGGAGTGCTGAACCTGTCTGAAAATCTGTGAGGGAGCTCCCTGGAAACTCATTTTATTATTCAGAGCAGCCTTGGAAGCAAGACTGTGTAGCTCCATGAAAGCTAAACCTCCTCTTCCATATAAAGCAGTCAGTAACATTGTCCCTGACCCACTCACCCAGTGACTAGTTCCCCACAACCCTCATGTCTCTCATGGAGAGAGCACTGAGAAAATGTTCTGATGGCAGAATTAGCATCCAAACAGGACTCTAGGATGATGCTTTTTCTTTCTAGCTAATCTGATGATGGAGCCATGATTCTCAAAGTTGTTCATGGCAGGAGGAAAGCAATGGGCACAAGCTGAATCAACAGAAGAGAAACTTTTTCTTGAGAGTGCAGTCAGGCAGTGGGGAGGTTGCCCGGGCAGGTTGCCCAGAAAGGTTGAACAGTGACCATCCCTGGAAGACCAAGTTGTGCAAAGCCCTTAGCAATCTGGTCTGATCTCATATCTCACTGTGCTTTGGGCAGGATTTTAACTAGGTGCCATCCAACCTTAATTTTCCTGTCAATGTTATGAACTTCTTTCAGCTGCTTCTCTTTCTGGACTGTTTTTTTAACCATGATTTCCTAGGCTGCAGCCTTTCCAGATGACTTAGCAGGGAAGCAGGTTCAATTCAGTTTGTTCTCTCTATCATTCTCTGTGAAGTAAAGTGTCTTCTGTCATTGGATGAAGAAGAAAAAGCAAAAGTCAAATCAGCTGACTGTTAGGATGCACAGCATAGATCCCTACATCTGGACTACTTGTCTAAACTCCCACTGTGGAGAAGAGAAAGAGACATTTTTGGGATGACATTAGTCTCAACTGAAGGCAGATGTCTAAAATATGTTTGGATCATGTATAAAGATATTTTTCTGCACTGGCTATACTGGAAGTTTAGATGAATAGCTTAGTTGTAGCTGCCTGTACTATAGTTGCCCCATAGAGGTAAAAGAAATAATTCATATCTGAAATGCCTGCAACTACCCACCACGTTTCCTATCTGCTCTGTACACTGAGAAATGAATGAGAGGTTGAAATCAGCTATCTCCTGAGATCATTCACCTTTGCAGGTGCTGCTATATGAAACCCTGTGAAATAATTCAAGGGTAGTATGAATATATGGGCAAAAGTGGCTTTGGCCATTGTGTAGAAACCACAGATGACAGAGCTTCAGAAAAAAATTAATCTTGATAACAAAAATGATGATTCTTACATATCTGACATCATAGCATGAATCTGGTGGAATTAGTCTAGCCTTGCCTCTGTTTTATTCAGCAGATGACAGCTCATTTTTCAAGGATTAATACTTCTAGGAGTGGGGGAAAGGAGAAGAAAGACCAGGAAATTGGCATTGCTCATATGTACCTTTATCCTACTGGCTAAATGATAATCCCAAATTACTCCTTCTGCTTGCAGAGGGATCGGGAGCTTGTAGCTGATCTAACTCATGTTTCTATTTATTAGGTTTATGTATGGTTCCTCTGAGTACTTTTGGTATATGAAAGAATTGTTTGCCAGGAAGCCTGACTGGGGTTGCAAAATTTCAGGAGCAGGAGAGGAAGACAGTTTTAAGACTGAGGCCTGAATGATCTTTTACATCTCTTCTACACAGATACACACAGAAGGCTGCAGAATACCTGGGTCATGGGAAATTAAACACATTATCTCCCTCTGACGGTCGCAGTGATTAATGTGCAGACACCTTTCATATCTCAAAGTGCCAGCACATTAATCTGATCAGTTTAAGCAAGTGACGTCAGTTTTTTAGAATCATCTTGTAGCAGAAGCCTCAACTTTGCAATGATAGGGCTGTGTTAATTTGCTGCCTAAGTAGAGCAATAGCTTAGAACAAGATTCATTTCAACTTTGCTAAAAAACATAGAAGCTCCATTTTCATTTAGAAGCTTTTAATAACTAGATTCAATCTTGTAAATCAGAGCAAAAAAATTAATACTTTGGTTATGTTGCCATTAAGTCAATGGTAAAAACAAAATTTTGCTTTTTATGTTCCTTTCAGCAAGTAATTTATGACTCATGAATTTACTTTTTATTACCTGACAATTTTTTTCTGTCATTTCCTCCCCTCTCCCTACTGTGTGATTTTCTGTGAGTGGTTTGTAGCAGATAATGAAGCCACAGCATTTGAAGTCAGACTCATTCTGGCCAAAGATGCATAGACTTTTTCTTCTTCCTGATTGAATGAACATGTGACAGTTAGTATGACATGTACCTGAGAGAAAAAATTACTGAAGATAAGCAAGGAATATGGAAAAAGCAGAAGTTTAGAGATTGATAAAGAGGATCTGAGAGAATTTTATCAATTAAAAACTTCTTCTTTTCTCAATCTAAGCCATGTTAAGGAAGCAAAATAACCTGATAACAGGGTTTCTGGCTCATTGTTGGTAAAATTTAAGTGCAGTTTTTCATCAAACAAATAATTGTACATGAACATATCAAAAATAGAAGGCATAATTCTGATTCTGTTTATTAGGAAGATTTTTTTTGCATTGATTTCAATGAAATCAGAGTTTTACATGAGGTCTTCTTGACTTTCCAAATGCAACCAAGGAAGGGAGTGCACGTGAAGCACACAGAGGAGGTAAAAATGTCCTATGGGTTTGAGTTAATTTTGTGTGTGTAATGAAGCATGCTGAATCTTGCTAAAGTAAATTATTTATGCACACAGTTTTCCATAGGTAGAAATGGATCCTGAAAGAGTATTTCAAACTGTAGTTTGAAAAATTAAGATCATAGAGCAATGAAGAGAGCTCATTTTGAGGCTTCTAATGAAAGAGAGAAACTTCCATGAAACTGAGGAATGGATGAGAAGAATGTCGTCAGATGAAAGGTAATTAAGCCTAAAGAGCAAAACATGTAAAATGCAGTTATTGTGTCAAGTTCTCAAAGCTGCACACAACTGGGATGTGTGTGCAGTTCCCTAAACTGCATCATCATAAAAATCATAAATTCCCATACATCAACAGATTGGACAGGGCCCTGAGATTACAATGTCAAGTGTCTGAGGAAGACACATGTCTGTTTAGATTGAAGGTTACTGAAAAGCTCCCTTAGAATTTACTTCTAGATTCTTCAACAAGATGACATGGATTGGTATCTTCAGAATATCTGAAAAGGAAACAAACTGAAAAGTTAATTTTGGGGCAAAGTTGCTGTTAATAAAAAGTTTATTCATGCTAGAGTAAAGGTCCTTCTTCCTTCTAGCTAGTGTCTTACTAACTCAGCTTTCAGGGGTATATTGATGGACAACAATTAAGATCAAAACTGTCAAAGTCCCCATGTTTTTCAGATTTGTATTTGATGATAACTCTGCGACGTGTTGAGGAATTCTTCATATAGTACAAGGGCTAATGCTTTTAAACTAAAAAAGGGTTGATTTAGAATAGATATAAGTGAGAAGTTTTTTACTATGAGGGTAACATTCCAGCGGGTTTTCCAGAGAGGTGATAGATGCTCTCCATCTCTGGAAACATTCAAAGTCAGATTGGACAGGGCCCTGAGCAAACTGTCTAGTGAAAGATGTCCCTTTTCATCACAGAGAAGTTGGACTAGATGACTTTAAAAGGTTCATTCCAAGCCAAACTTTTGTGTGATTCTATGAGCTACTCACCTCAGAGCAATGAGTTAATTTGTCCATGCTCTATGTAGTTCCCTGTTCTTCTAGATTAAAAAGATAGAATGCTTTAGATTTTGCTGTACCCTTAGGATATTCACATTGTCTTTCATGGGTTTCCCAGCATATTTGTTTGAGTTTGACAGGAATTCCTATAGGAAAAAACAATGTTTGGGGTTCTGAGTGAAATGATTTTATTCAGCAGATAATGCTTATTTAAAAATCATGATTGCAAGTATTAATTTGGAACACAAGGAAAGAAAGGTCTTCACTTTCTATTTACCTGTGTAAAAGCTAGTGTTTGCCACTACTTAGCGTTTCCCTGCTCTGTATAAACAGAGCAGAAGTGTAGATCTTCTTGAGTACTAGGCTATCACTGGGGGAGACCACTGCATGGGATGAGTTTCAGAATTTTTCCTCCCATTTTTACAACAGTCACAGCTGAATAACGAGATAATTTTCTCTGCTTGCACCAAGCATCAGACTGATGGAAGTAACAATGCACTGCACTGAAAATTGGTTTTCACCTAAATTTGGTAACACGTTAAACCAAGAGGTTTTTTTCAGCAAAAGAACCTGGGTCCTCAATTTTCTCCCCCTCTGTTTTTAAAAGAAGTCTCCACAGTATTTCTGTCATGTTCCACAAAGATTTTGTCTGATCCCTCATTCTGCCAGTAGCAAATACCTTTTTAGAGTCTAGTCATGTCATAATAAGGTACCTGTCTGAACTTTGTAAAACAGGGCTAAGCATTGTTCCCTGTAAGACAGAGAAAATTAGATTCTTCTTGATCAACTGTTAAGTATCAAGGATCATGGAAATTCTTGTGCTTTGACACTAGATCGGTGTCTTCTGAACTAATCACTCTAATCTTCCTTCCCCTTCCAGCTGACTATGAGAAACAGACACTTTTAATTCATGATTAGGCTATTATTTTAGGTAATTCCAGGAAGAGGTCAGAAGCACAGTTTTTTTCCTTTGACTCTAGAACAAACTGGTGGTTCCTAGCTCCCATATAGATGCTTTACTGTGGTCAGATGAATCTTACCTTGTGAATTTTGTACCTTCTTTGGAAACTATTTCTGCCTTCTTTTCCACCTGTGCCCCAACAAGCAGAACCACCAGACTGCCTTGAAAAAGTCTGATGGCTTTATGAAGCAGGCAAACACTATGATCCAAAAGCTTTGTCTTTTCACCATTCCAAAACAAAGCCATGGCAGTAGAGGTACAACCTCATCTTTATATTGATGAGCATTACATGCATGTTGGCAGTGGTAATTCCACCTTCTTTTTTCTAGCAAAACCTACAGCAGCAGCTGCTGGGAAAATTTATTCAGATTTTGAAGCCAGTGGTAGCTGTATCTTTCCTGATGAAGTCAGTGATACTTTTTAATTAAAAACTGTATGTGTTCCTTTTGTACTTTCCCCCTAGTAATTATGATTCTCTTTTTAAACAAAATTTGTATTTTCAGATATTCAAACTACTCATTTATCATGGGTGTGCACAGAAAAATACAGTAATTATTAGAAATCTCCCTCTCAGGGTGAATAGAAGGATTATCATGTCTAGGAAACCCATTAATTTGTTAATTTAAATAGACCCTTTCTATAGCCACCTGATTAATTTAGTCTGTAGTGATCTGGACCTCCTGGAGTCAGAAATAAAGGATCAGTTAGTACTGGGGGTGCAAGTGGCTTCCATGCTTTTGTTTTCAGTATTTCACAAAATCAATCAATTGAATTGTACTGTCAACTAAAAATAAGAGTTTTTTCAGCACAAGCAGAACTCCAGTAGTGTTGGGCTCCCTCCCCCTACCCCATGCCCACCAGGCCAGAGCTCACTATGCAGGACACATAGAAGCTGTTGGACATTTCCAAATCCTGCTGTACACATTTATAGCTACTCATGCTGATAGATAAGAAGAAATTAAATTGCCTCTGGATAAACACGTATTTTGTTGAAGCTGGAAATAATAGACCTAATTAGTGTTGTGGGCTTAAAGGACCCATTGTTCTACTTGGAACAAAGGCTTTTTGAGCATCTTTCCCCTAGCAACCACAGTACTCTCAACTCCACACTGTGCTCTGAAAAGTCCCAGGGTGCATTCCTGTTTTTTCCTAATCCCTTTTATCACTAATCCTGACAGCAGCATGGTAAAGGACAGGTTCAACATCCTTGTCAAAATAGACCATTGCTACTCTAAAATTAACTACTGAACCTGCCTCTGCCAAGTGAAGGTAGAGGTGAAAGACTGAAGAGAGAAACATGAGATGGAGTTTCAGCTTTGATCTTCTTTATGCACTCACATCAATTGCATGTGGACTTGAGAGTACCACAATAACTGAACTGGCATATCCAGCTTGCCTACTGCTGTTTGCCAGGATACTTGGTGGAGTCTGCCTTTTCTAGAGCAGGTCTGCTAAAGCAGTCCTCTGAAAGTTTGAATGACAGCAAGACACTAGAAGAGAAATAACTATGCTGACATTCCTGTCTCTCTCTATGAGAAAAGACACATTGCTGAGACACCCTCAGTGCTGTGTACAGCCAGAGGAAAATGGATGATTCTTTACAGCATCTAAGAAAGTAGATGATTTTGCTGCCTGCAGTGTGTTTATTCCTGTGCAATGCTTCCCATTGGCCTGTGAAGAATGGAGTCTTTTGCTTTATACCGTTAAAAACTCAGTATTTAGCCCACCACACTATGTGCTGCTCATCAATGACATTTACTATAGGAAGATGACTCTATAGTAACTTTTTGCCCAACGTTTCAGATGCCGAATAATTTGTGCATTTGTGCTTTCAAAGCTTCTCTCCTAGTTCTTATTCAGCTGGCTTTCTCTGTGTCCTCTCAGCCAGCTGCTGTGTTCTCCATCTGCCTGCCTTTGTTACCACTCCCTGCTGCTGCTGCTGCAGCTGCACTTGGCTTTGCTGCTTCTCTCCTAAGTTCTCTCAAACCTCCTAGGTTTGTTGCACCTTCCAGCTATTGCTGTGATCTCTATTTGTCCTGCAATAAGTGCTGCGAGGGCTGCCTGCTTCATCTGAAGGGATTCTCTCCAAAGAATAATTGCTTGCCTCAGGAAATGGCATCATTCAGTAGAGCAAGTGGCAATCTTACTAAGTATTAATATTAATCCAGGCCTTGGCATCGTGTCAACAAGTTGTGTTGCCTGGAAGTATTTTCTCATTGAGATTTTGTAAAGCTAAATGACTGATCATTCTTGGTTATTAATTAAATGTTTCATTTTAGGGCAGATGAAAATTGGAAAGTTTGAAATGTTTCAAGTGCCTTTTTAATTTCTCTTCAGCTGACCATTAATTAGAAAAATTAATTTTTTGCACAGCCCTACTGAAGACAATATTTTTTACACTTCTTCCATGATCACCTGACACAAACAACGTTTAGTCACTATTCTATACTTGGTCATGGTACCATTTATGCACAGCTGGGACAAATCATCTTAATTATAAATCCTTACAAGTGTTATGGGAAAGTTAGAAGATGATAATTAAAAGCCCAAACGAGAATGAGAACCAAGAAATGGAATGCTGGTTCTTTTATTACTATTAAAGGCCTCATTTTGTTACTAACTAATACACAGTGAAGTATATTTTTCCCCCACAAGATACCAGAGAAATGACTGCAAGTATTCAATTGAAACATGCAAAGGCTTGATAATGTGAGGCATAGGAAATGAGAGGATGAAAGTAAGGTACAATTCATAACTCTTGCAAAGCAGTAAAAAAAGGAGCTGAAAAGGAGAGCAAAGAGCACTTATCTGGAAGATGTATATTAGGACTTCCTGATATCTCTATGCTTGGAAAAAAATTGCAGCTATAACTGTATAGATGCAGCTCTTCTGTAAGCTGATAAAAGAAAAAAAAAAAGAATTTCTTTGAAAAGAACACTTGTCCACTTTTAATACTCCAAAATCTGAATTCTGAAGTCCTTTGCATAGACAAAGATGAATTATAAATTCTTCTCTCTGAGACTGCAGAAATAAAATTCCTTTTTATAAAACTTGTTCATGCAGTTATCAGTACTTAATTTTCATTGTTGTTTTTGCAGGAATGAAGTCTGAATGAAGCCTGAAGTCAATTTTTATCATCAGTTTTACATTTCATCTGGCAACAGTGAAGAAAAAATTACAAAATACTTTTGAAGGAGGAAAATATGTTTATTGGAGCAAAGAAGTGGGAACAGAGACTTTGAGCCAAGAAAACATCTAAAATTAATGTTAGGGTATTTTTGTTAAGATTATATAGTCATAGAATGGCTTGGGCTGGAAGGGACTGCAAAAGTCATCCAGTTCCAACATCCCTGCCATAGGTAGCAATACCATTCACTAGACCAGGTTGCTCAGGGTCCCATCCAGCCTGGCCTCGAACACTTCCAGAGATAAAAAATCCACGTCTCTGAATAACCTGTTCCAGTGCTTCACCACCCTCCAAGTAAAGAATTTCTTCCTAACACCTAAAATAAACCTGCCCTCTCCTCAGTTTAAAACCATTGCACCACTGTACTGTGACTATCTACCTGTATAAAAAGACCCTGTCTCTCCTTTTTTATAAAACATCTTAAGATATCTGAAATGAGGTCTCCCTTCTCCAAGCTGAACAACCGCATCTCTCTCAGCCTGTCTTTGCTGGAGAGGTGCTACAGCCCTCTGATGATCATCGTGGCCTCCTTTGGACCCTCTCTAACAGACCCTAGACCTGGATAAAAATATTTCAGGGGGGATTCTCAGAAGAGTGGAGGGAGAATCACCTCCTTTGAATTGATGGCCACTTCTCTTTTGATGGAGTATAATTCCCAAAGAAAGTTTTCCTTGAAACAGGAGAATATACTGACATATTTTCATTCTTTATATAAGCTATGTGAAGTATGTTATAGCATAATACAAACTAGAGAAGAAGAATCCAGTGAACATTCTGTAGCAACATCCAGGTGTCTGTCCTTCAGAAATTTTATGAGACAAATGTGGAATGTGCAGGGTGAGCTTCAGAGTGTGGTCCCTGATTATATGCTATGAGGACATGATACAAATTGGATAGTAACTGAATTAGGAGTTTATGTAAAACAGAAATCATGAAGGCTGACTTGTGTACAGCAGCATGGTAAGTTCAACTCCCAAACTGAAACAGGGCCAAATATGCTCAGCCTGTGATGACTTAACATACGACTAAATCAATTAACAGAGTTGTTATTTACTACTGCTCACATTGGGGTCCCGGTCGTCACCAGAATGTCCTTTGCAGAGCTGTTCCTTACCAAGTAGTCACTCATCCACACTTCAGCCCAGCTGGAGCAGTTCGCAATTGACCAAACTGCATTTAATGCCATTTTCTTAGCTGTTTTACTTTTTTTTCCATTTTTGGGATCATTGTTGGTCTCAGCAAATATCTAGGCCAATTTTTACTTTTAGAATTTGGTTCAATACTAATGTCAGGAAAGGGAAATGTTTCTACTATCTTTAGAAAGAATGTAATCAGTCTCTCTATGACCAATTCATCTCAGAGAAATTTGACCAATGTCCACATAATTAATCTGCGTTAGCAAAATAATTGAGCCTGTTCCACAAAATGCAGCTTGGAACAAGAGCACCATTTATAAAGGGAAAGTTATTCTGGTTGACTGCTGATCTCAGAATCACTCCCTATATCTCCCCTTGCTTTTTTGTGTTAGATTCTTTGCTGATTAATCTGGGTGGGTTCTGGTATTTTATAAGTTTGCATTTGCAGTCAGTATTTAATTGATTTAACCATTAACAGTTCATAAAAATGCTAAAGTTTTCAACAAATATAACAATCTATATAACAAAATAATGATAACTAAAATATAATTAGTAATTATTGATAAGATTTGAAGTCATATGACTCAAGCTGTACTTTTTTTTCTATTCTCTATGTGTGCTCACTACTGGGGAATGTGGCAGTGCTACCAGGGTGCTTTGATATTTCTAGTCCAGGTACTTTAAGAATGAATTGTAAAGAGCTTTTGATACAGGTATATATCTGAATAGATTTTTCTTTCTCTACCGCTAGGACATTTATCTTAGTCGCACAGAGGGAAACCTTCAGATATGGCTGGTGAAATTCCAAGGCTGAATGAAATGATCCACTAATACCAACCTCAAATCATGACCTGAATGTCACACAAAAGTTTTAGGGAGTGGAATTTCAAGGTTAATGCAGTGCTTTTCTAGAAAGCATTAAAAAACTGTGGGAAAATTAAAGTAACCTTAATGTAAGAAGCTATTTTTTAAAGTACTTAGTATTTGTAAACTACTTTTATTACTTCTGAGCTTTTTGTCTTGGCAATACTGCAAAGTGTAATTTTCTCTTTTGAAATTCTACCTCTGTCAAATGGATTGATGCATATTTTTTAAAAAATTGAACTTAAAAACATTACTGATTAGTGTTCTGAGCAGAAAATCGTTAACTTTAGTGATGAAAAATTCCTACTGTGCTTTCTAATTCATTTTTGTGTCACAGCAGCATTGTTCATTATTTCAGATCTACTGTTGTAGTTTATACCTTCCTTTATATATGTCAAATACTAAAGCTTCCACTGCTTGTAATTAGTTGGCTTTTTTCCCCCACTGATTTACATGATAGTTGTAACTGAGGAAACAGGAATTTTTTTCTTTGCACAGACTATTTAGAAAAACTCACAAAATATTCTGTTTCAAAGAAAAAGCTTGGGGTGTAAATCATTTGGGAAAGAGTGAAATAAGCAGAGTCATGGTGTCAGAATGTCCAGACTCTGGGAGACTAAGCCACTGTAAACATACCCTTCTCTCAGAGAAGACGCACCTTAATAATTTATTATGATGTGAGTCTCCAAGCACAAATTTGCTCCCCACAGTGTCCTTCTGATCTCTTCTTATGTGATGAATGCTGACTAGATAAGAGTATGACACAATAGGTTCAGGAACTACGTCTTCCAGGACAATTATTTTTAGGTGCTAAGGAGAAGACATCCAGGACTCTGCAGTCAGCTGTGTTTCTATTTATAGTCAGCACCCCTTTCTTCAGTGGAGCACACTAGTTAAAAGACAGCTGATGATTGATGAAGATTTCCTCACAAGATCATTACAGCCTTCAGTCTACAGAATCTGATTTTAGACAAGGGATCTAGTTAAATCGTTTCTCCATCCAAGGTTAAATTAGATCAGTTCTAAACTAATGGTGCCAGAGTTTTGGACATTAGTACTGCCTGCAGCAGAAATGTATCATAGAAAATTACTCTGTAATCAAAGCCTCAGTTTAAAGAAATCAGCCAAACAAAGTAAAAACAATAAAGAAAGGAACTGAAGCAGCCAGGCAGGCAACACTGGGTTGACATATAACCAGGACTTTTTTCTTAAAGAGGTTCATAAGGTGATCACTTAGAACTCTGGGGGCTTTAGACAAAAACAACCACCAGAGACCCTTGGTGAAGCCCCTCAAAAACCTTATAAGGATATGCATATATGCTAATAAGTGTTGGGAAATGTAATGAATATGTAATGGGAATGCAGGGAACAAAAGGTAATAACCATGTACTGCAAGCATATAAGCTTTAGTGAAGGTACCTCTGTGTGCGCTTTGGTGAAATGACTCCCAGGGCACTCAGTGCACTGAAATCATCCAGTACTCCATAATAAAATAGTGACTGCCTGCTAAAACTCACAGATTGACTCAGCAGAGTTTTGTATCAACCAGATACTCTAGTATCAATATTATCTAGCTACAGCAACAGGATGTTAATTCTTTACAAGCAATCATCTATTGTGAATATGTTTTACACCCTTGCCTTTTGTTACTCAGAGAATTCCTCTCTACACTAATGGCTAAACAGAAGGCATATCAAGGTTTCTTTTATCTTAATGCTTATAGGGAATTCCCCCTGAGAACTCTGCCATTTGTGCTGGAGCCACCCCTTATATTTCACTGGGCCAGCATCTGGAATATAACAAGAGCAGACTCTGATACGGTAGGTCCATCAGCTTTAAAATGGAAATTTACTGCTGATAGAAACTGTATTTTGAATGTAACAGAGGATTGCACTGTCCTCTGCTTTCTACATTCCCTCAAAGCTAAAGAAGCTTTTCTTTTGGTGCTCTACTTGGCAAACTGCTTTGGAGTCTGTCAACTTTCTCTGGAGTCTGTCAAGCCCTTCTGTCCTTTCATTAATTTTTGTGTTCATGATCTCTTGAAGAAAGAAGCTTCACATGTTCCTGAAGAAATAAAAGCTTGCTGTTTAATCTCCTGTACCTCTGCAGAACTAATTTACTTTGCTTGCTGCTTTTTTCTTCATTTACTTCCCCCATTTATAATTACATTAATTACATGCATATAAAAATATTCTGCCTCTTTGACATTAATTACTTAGCAGTAAAGATTAACGAACTATGTAAAATGTTTGGTATTGCATATTCATAAATGGCTTAAAATCTGCATGGGTCACCAGTATAGTGGGAACTCAAGTAATGACCACAGAAGAGTTTCCTGCTAGTAGCCAAGAGAAAAAAACAAGCAAACACAACACTAAGGAAAACCACTCCCAAGAAAAATAAGAAGCATCTTGATATACAAAAAATCAAAGTGACTTGGCAAGTGAATTTTTTATACACTGTAGTAACTTCCCACCCAAATAGGTAGCCTGTAATGCTGCTTTAGTTTAGTTTAGTTTTGTTGTGGTTTGGTTGGTTTTTTTTTGTTATGCTTAATTTTGTTAAAAATTTGCTCAGATTTCTCCCTAAGCTTTGAGTCCTTTTCTTCATATTTCTATTTCTATACAAAGAAGAAAATCTACCACTGAACCAAACAATGCATTATTCTTGCAAATATGTCAGGGTTTCCGTGATTGTTTGACCAGACAGAAGGCATTAAAACTGTCATAACTGGCTTATTAAGACAGTGTGCACAGCAAAGAGGCGTAATATTATGAAAGTTGAAAAAAATTGCTTCAAACATTAGTGTGACCAAGAATGTCATGTAATTTCCATAAAGTTATGCTGTGTAGGCTACATTGTTCCTGATGGGAGGAAGTCTTCCAGTAGGCAGCCTCAGAGAACATTACAGGGTCCATTTTCCTGTATCTGCTTATCACATGTCATTGGGGTGCAGAAGAGGTTGGACCACCACAAAGAAGAAGGAAGTACAATTCTTTTGGTGCCTGTGAAGAGAATTTCCAAAGATTGTTGGTTTCAGAAACTTACACAATAAGGTATTACAGATCCCTGGAAACATGACCATTCTGGGACACATTGGATGCCACAGAATCACAGAATATGCTGGGTTGGAAGTGACCCACCAGGATCATTGAGCCTAACTCTTAGCACTAAAAGTGCAAGTCTGTACAAGATAAATTCACGCAGCATATTGTAACACAGGCTGTAGATTAATTAGTTGGTGCTTTTAGTTGGTGCTGGAGTAAATAGAAGATGTGCACCTGAAGACCAGGTGACTGGACTACTATAGTTACTGTAAAATAGCATATGGAAAGGGTCAAGAAAAGTTGATATTTTTATAATATCCTATTTTCTTCTCACCAAATCTGTGTTTGTGTAACTAAGTTAATCAACGAGGAAAGATCCCATTGAGAGTGAACAACTCCCCCAGTATCAAATGAAGCCAAACTTTATAGGCACTAGGAGGTTATTACAGAGAAATTCCCTCAAAGGGGAAAAAACCCACCATAGAATTTCATGACTATCTGTTCACATATAGGTAGCAAAGTTGTGGCATTCCATTCTCAAACTCCAGCTTGACATACGTGCATGACATACATAACGTGTACAAAGCCGTTTCAGCCACTGTTTTTAATTGTAGACCCGATTTCTGTATAGTTTATTTCATCTGAACATCTGTAAGTGCTATACAGTATATGAAATCAATACAATTATTCCCATATAACAGTTTGGGCTTATACTCAAAAGTTCTGCAGGATCAGAACTGCAGCTTTTAAAACAAAACATGAGTAGTGTTTGAAATCCTCTGTATTTTAAGACAAGACTTACTTTGGAAAATAGATTACATATGTTATTAAAGCTATTCTCTTAAAATATATCATGTAAAAAAATTAAATCCAATTTTGAGGACTATTATGTCATAGAATTCAGCCACTCTGAGATTACTAGATTAGTCTGTCAGCTGCTTTTAAAATGCATTTTATATTTGTAGCTGTATCAGTGTTCATTTGTTTCATCACAACAATCCTATCTATTAGGGAAGCTCATTGGTCTGATTTTATAGATTTGGTACTGAGGAAAAGAAAAAGTCACAAGTAAGTCTGTGCCAAAGCTGGAAAGTGAATCCTGACTTTGGAGTCTCAGACAGATGACCTCACAACAAAACTGATTTTTTCTATCTATAGTCATGTGGAGGAACATACAGGGGCTTACATCCAAGTGTACATGTACATTGTCTTCCACAGGCTTTTATTTTATACTTGCAATTGCCATAAGTGTTACTAGGACTAAAGACTGACTCCATTCAAGGGCTAGCTCATTGAATCACTACTTAAGTCCTTAAGGCTCCCATGAAAGACTTTGCTGCCTATATCTTCCTGTGTAAGTACATTGTATTTAATTATTTATATTTCTGCAGTTCTTTCTCCTTTTGAGTGACTCATTCTGTAATTGGAAGACATTTTTCAGATAAAGTGTTCAGGAAAATTATGTTTGAACTTAAACATTATTAGGTTGAATTGTACGGTTTGGTTTAGCTGTATAGGTCAAGTGCTCCAGTGTGATTACTCAAAGTGCAAATGAGTCATTACTTACTATCCCATTGCTCATCACTAATTCCAGAATAACAATGGTTCTCTGTTGTGGGAAGTGAAAAAAAAAGTCTTTGAATTAACTTGTACACGAATGAAACTCTGATCTCGATAATGAACATGTGGTAGCAAGGGTAAGCCTTAGTTATGCATGGTAAGTTTTGCAAGATTAGGCCTCAGACCTTTCCTAAGATCACAAGCTTACTTTCCCTTAATGGATAGTGGTCTATATAGTCCAAGCTTTCTAAAATGTTCAGTACCTCAGTTTGTGAGAGCCAACTCCAACTTAAGCTACCTCAAAGAAACTCTATTTCACATAGATTGTGCAAGTAACAGCTTTTTTAATATGTACTTCAGAGTCAGTTTAGTTCTTTCACACTGGATGCCTAGAAATATCTTGAACCTTAAAAAAATTATAGATGGGTTCTTTCATTTTTCCAATATTTATGAAGAAAAGGACAATTATACACTATCTAGAAGAACAAAACTCAAAAGACTTTTTTATTCTTCTGTGGTTTAAGACTTCCTATAGAGATAAATAATTTTCTCAAACAGAACAAAAATCTCTACCTCGTCCATTTAAAAATCTCATATTCAGAATTTGAGAGAGATTCCTTCTACCAGGGCTACATTTATGGCCATCTGGCAAACAACATACTAAATACATTCATCAGAAAACTATCAGTGTTTTAGTAGAACTGACTAGATGAAAGACATTGTTATAAATGCAGTCATTGCCTTTAAAGGTTAACTCAGCCCGCTTAAAATTCAAATCCTACAGCCTACAAACATGAATCATGACAATTTCTCCAGGTGATGATTTCTCTGATCTAACTGAAGCAAAGAAGACAGTATAGGAAACCAACTGCTGGAACTGTATTTCAAGTGTAGCTTTAGTCATTATAGAATAAGAATATTAGAACTGTAAAATCAAACCACTTTGGAAGATAACATCTTTTTATTCATTGTCTTGCACTGAAGAATTATTCCTTGAATGTATGTCAGTAAAAAACGCAACCACCCATCCCCCTCAAAACCCCCCCAAAAATCAAAAATATTTGTTGCTTAATAAATCTTAGATTGCCTAGTTTACATACTAGAAATAGATATAGGAAGGGCTTGATTTTTGACTCAAGTTCAATATATTCTTCTGTCAACAATAACCTTAGGTATAAAAAGCCATACTCTTAAGCCTCTGGACTGGTGACACAGTTTAGTCAACCCTGAACCGAACTGATTTTTGTGTTGTTCCTGATGTCTTAATAAAGACCAATAACATACTTAAGAATTAGAACTTACAGAATACATTTCTGGAAGACAATAACCTTTCTGGGTGTTTCCGCTCAGAGGATTTTATGTGTTTTATGACTTTATGTCTGACAGTTTAATAACTGTCCTATGTGAAAAAAACCCCAAACACAAAAAACCAGAATCATGACATGAATTCATGGCAGTACAGAAGGCCACCAGAGGGTACTCTGTGATACTGAGACCTTTTTTCCAAATCTACAGACACGGGAGATTCCCAGGTCACCTATTCTGACCTGCAGTATATCACAGAAGAGACATCATTTACAGATTGATTTTCCAGTCATCATTATTTGAGCAGTGTGGATAATTCACATGTAGGAGAAGGGCTTATGTGTACTTTTGCAAAGTCCATGAGTATTCACTTGGCAAGCGCTTTTCCCCATCTCAACCAAGCATCTATCTGAGCAAGTCTGTCTCAGCATGATAAATTGGAGAGTGTATATAATGTAGGTATTGCAGGTACAGATGGCAGACAGATGAGGCTGGCAAGACACTGTGATGCTGGAAGATGTTTCTTAGGTCTTACAAAAGAATGAACTCCTCTGTAAGAAATCTCAACCCTCTCATACTCTATTTTCCTGTATCTGTTACGATGCAACTTGAGAACTTAAAATGAATTATGTGTATATACTAGTACTGTAAAGAAAAGAGTAATGGTGTGGGTCTAGTGGAGCACAACAAGGATGGTAAGTGGAGTGGAACACCTTTCTTGCAAGGAAAGGCTGAGGGAGTTGGGCCTGTTCAGCACTGAGTAGAGACAACTGAGAGTGGGCCTTATAAATGTAGATAAATTTCTAAGGAGAGAGTGCCAAGAAGATGGAGCCAAGCTCTTCATGGTGATGCCAACCACTAGGACATGATGGGAAGAAATTGGTACACAGGAAGTTCCACCTGAATACGAGGAAGAACTTCTTTACTGTGCAAGTGACTATGCACTGGAAAAGATTGTCCAGAGAGTTTGTGGAGTGTCCCTCACTGGAGATAATCAAGAGCTGCTTGAACGCAATCCTGTGCCATGTGCTCTAGGATGACCCTCCTTGAGTGAGAAGGCTGGACCAGGTGTCCCACTGTGGTACTTTCCAACCTGACCCATTCTATGATTCTGTAATAGGAATGAAATTTCTGAGATCAAAATAAGGCTGAAACTTATCTCGTATAACCACTATACCCTGCTCCAATGCACTATTAATTAAACAATGAAGAGGGTGAAAATTGTATGCTTTGATTGACTTTTTTGTTGCTACTTTCATCTTATTGTGTTTATTCAAAATAATTAAATAGCTGTAAAAGGCATAGAACTGTGTCTTTATGCTCAAATGAACAAATAGAAGCAACATAATTGTTTAACTTGGCAACTATTGTGTGGCAATGATGAATGTGGAAATAAAGACGCAAGAAACAGGCATCAAAATGGAAGCTCTCTCTCCATCTGTTTGCCTCATTTAAAAGAGGTTGATATGGGGCATGGCATCAACAGAAGTTAACTGGATTATCATGAATAGGAACAATATTGCTTCTATTCCTTTATGTGAGGACTGCACTTTTGCTGTTCATGCATTGTGAAGAATACTAGGATCTCATCCTTGCTGAGTGAGATTCCAGGAGCCTGTGGGTTGTGCTGTGTACAAATGCATGAGGTTGGTTACCTGTGCCAGGTTATCCACGCAGCTAAGGTGAAGGGATTGATAATAAGGTGCTCCTGCACTACATGACTTACACACATAATGGGAAGGCAAACAGCTCACTGTAGACTGAGCTGATACTCTATGAGCTATGTTTGAAGGAGCCAGATTGAATCTAGGTGCTGTGTACAGTTGCGAGCCTGAGCCAATAGGTCCTGCTGACAAGGATCCTGCATAACACTGTATGACTCTTCTGTGTCATACCTGATTTGTGTCTGGCCAGATTAGAGTGGGCACAGGCAGAGAAGCATGTGTTTGTCTAAACTATCCACATGTATATATATCCATCCCTCTGTAAATATGAAAAAGCATATAAATACATTGCATTGTTACAGAAAAATGCACTCCTAGAGAGCACAGCTGGATGGGACAGATGTACTGAGTACAACTGACTCCACAGAAGTGGTCCCCAGGCCAAGTATCTCCTAGCTGTTTTCATTAATGCTTTTGTAAAGCAGCTGACAACTAAGTAGTGTATACCTGTTGGACTCTCCTTCCTTATATCACTTGTCATTCCTCTTTTACCCTCAAAGACCTCTTCATTCATTATCTTCATTATTGCTTTGCAAATAGCTTTGGACCTCATCAAACTTAAAGACAAGTTGTCCATAAACTGACAAGACAAAACGACCCTCAAGTATAGATTAAGTTTTAAAAAATCTGCCTGCTATGTAGCCTTAAAGGCAAATTTAAAATCTCTGTAGAGATTAACACCTTCTATGTTCTCACCAGTGATACTCAAAAAATGCTTTTTGCTCTCCTCCTGGGAACACCCAGGAGTCCTGTGAGTGCCGTGGGGACCTGGTTCTTTTTTTGGCTGCAAAGGAAGGATTTCTGGATGAATTCTGCAATAGTTAAAGAGCAGTTCTTCTTCAAACAGTTTTTACTTTCACCTGTTTTAAGGCTTTAATAATGCCCTTCACAGTTTCAATTTCCATGTGCAAATAGTCATCCAGCTTTTGACTTTTGTCTGGATTTAGATTTAGAGGTGCAATTTGGTTGCCCAAACATAGACATGTAGTATAACTTTAAATGCCTTTGGATATTTCAGGCATCCAGGAAGCCAAATAAGCCTCAGATCTGAACTCTTCTGGAGCAACAATTCTAGATATTTGAAAGCATGTTAAATGCACTTGCTAATCATGGTAATTTGTATGATGTCTGTATCATCTGTCCTCTGGCTGCCAGCATAAACCTGTGGACCATGTACTGTAGATAATTAAGTTGGTTTGGATTTGGGTTTTTTTGGGTTGTTGGGGGATGGGGGGGTGTTGGGTTTTGGGGGTTAATTTTTGTGTGGGGGTTTTTTTTGTGTTTTTTTTTTTT
>VWZF01002844.1:1249957-1317226 GCA_013396755.1 Sclerurus mexicanus
TTTTTTTTTTTTTTTTTTTTTTTTTTTTTATCATGCCTGGTACACATTTCTGGGTGATTTGTGAGTGCACAAATAATTGTGGTCACCTTAAGTCATCAACTGAATTGTCTCAGCAGTTTATTATTATTTCCAGGGTGACAGCTGTGCTAATATGTCATTGCCCATTTCAGCAGTCATGTGTGCTGTTTGTAATGGAATTGCTCCCTTGTATCTACTGTTACTTGTGCCTATGTGTTGTTTTATCCCATAAGTAAACTCGGCACAGGCTTTTGTTGCATGTGCACTGTGCTGGAGAATTGTGGTTTTGTCTAGAGATAAAAGGAAAACCAACAAAATTATCCAGTTAATGTCATGCAGCAGTAGCCACATCAGCTACTTTGTGCACATGAAACAAAATCACAGCAAGGATATCAGTACACAGCAATTTAGTTCACAGCCTGGAAACAGTGTATGAAAGAAGACTGACCAAATCATTCTTTCTTCCCTGCCCAGAAGACCAGGGAGAAACTATCTGTTCCACACCCCAACCCCCCTGCCCCATCTGCCAAATAAATGAAGCTTAATAAAAAAATATGAATAGATGAGCATACGATAAGGGGGAAAAATGCAAAGCATAAGCAAAGAATTACAGTAAAGATTTTGAGAAAGTGAATTAGCTGACAAGGAAGAAAAGCAAGTATCTGACTAGTGCTCAATAGAAATGGAAAAATATGAGCAGATGACTGTAGGAAGGTCAATTTTTGTTGTATTTTTTTTTGTGACAGTCTGAAAGGTTAATTTTAGTCAGGTGGTTCTCTACACAAGTTAGAAAACACAAAGATTTACCCTATATTATCTGAGTGACTGAAGAACTTTCAAAACTGCAGGAAGATACTTTTGAAAATCTGAATGATCTGGAGCTAAGTTCAGCCTTCAGAAGACTGAAAAAAAAGGAAATAAAGACACCTGTCTTTTTCAGAGGGAAAGCTCACCCCTTCCACTGCCCCTAGACAAGGAATTGTGAGCTTAGACACTTTCTATTTCTATAAAGAAATTGAAATATAATGAAGTATAAACACCTAGAAGATAAGAGAAAGGAAACTTAGCAAATACACTTTTGTCAAACATATCAAACAAATCAAATGCAACCCAGTAGTGAGCTCTGTGTTACAAAGACTCTTACATCTATCTCACTTATGATTTTTGAAAACTAACTAGAAAAATGCACAGCAGCTCTTAGGTGAATGGACTGCTGCTGAAAACTTTGTTGTTAAATATTTGTTGTCAGGAGGGATGGAGTTATAAAAGGGAAATGCTGCAACTCAAACAGGTCATGTTTCCTTGGGAGCAAGAACCAAGTGTGACCTGCAGGCACGAGCTGTAGGTTGCACAAATCCAGGGTAGACAACAACTGGCCAAACAGCAGCTCAGTGAGGGGCACATAAGGCAAGCATGAAACAGTAATGTTTTGCCACTGTGATAAAAGGTGTGGCCTTGGGTGGATAAAAGGTGTTATTTTATGTGAGAGACATGAAATGATGATTCTTCCTATTGGGTCCTGGTAGTATGTGAGTGGACCTGTAAGAAATCTTTATTACTTATTTTCAATAAGATATGCATAACTGGACAGAAGTCCATGCAAGCATGATTTGGAAAATACTGTGAGCATGGAAAAGCTAAAGGAATGTTTGGACTTCTTTAGTTAAGGAAAGAAATAATGGAGACATGAGATCACCTTTCAAGAAATTAGTTATAAAGACAAAGAGAATAGGGTCTTCTCCATATTTTCTGAGAAAAGGGCAAAAAGTCATAACATCTGTCAGAGCTGGCATAAGTATAGCTGAACCTGCCTTGGGGAGGAATAGTCAATGGATGATCTAAGTGCTTTCCAGTTCCATGGTTTGTGAACTATAACTCTGTATATCTATATTAAACAAAGGCAATATTTTATTTATTGTTCATCATGCAATTTTTAAGTGCTTCCATTAAAAAGCAGAATTTTCAAGCATAGATAATTGGCACAATGCATACCTTGTTTTTTTAGCTGACTTAGAGAACAAATATACGAATTGAGTATGTCATCATTCCCTCATCTTATCTCAGCTGGACGTAACCAGAATCAATGCAAGAACCTGAGTCAGATCTTTAGAAAGGCTTCAATTATTTTCGATTGATTTCATTTGAAGGTGTTACAGTCATCATGTGATTAATGGTACAATTTTTCAGTAGAGCTGTCACAGACAGTTCATTTTTAAAGAGAGCTTTTGGGCTTTATTCTAGAGAACAAATGGGCAGCAATGATCCACCAAGAAAGAAATTAGTTATAACTGATGACATTTCCACATATATTTGCCAGCCAAAGCTTCCTACTGCAACAAAAGAGTGTTACCAGCCCTATGGGGTGTTTGGCGACTACATTCTTGACCTCACACACCATGTCACGCTTCCTTGATCCAGTCTAAGCTTGAGGGCTCAAAATCTCTCTGTTGTCTGAGTCAAAATGGGAACTTGAATTCACAATGTTTATATGTTTCAGTACTAAATATTAGGTTTAGGGCTTTTTCAGGTCTCCTGATGGAGCACCACGTGGCACCAGGAATTCAGCTTTCACTTGGACAGAAAGAGAGAAGGGCATCTGTAATCCTAATGTTCTGTCACTCACAGGGTAATTAAAGTTATTTCACCAAACCAAAGAGAAGGCTTTTGAACAGTCTTGTATCTATATACTTATTTATGTAAATAGACATACATTTTGCATCACTGTCCTTTATTTACATGGTTATGGTCCATCTGTCTATGGTGGTCTCCTGACTGAGACCTGCTCTGGGCGTTCCCACAGAAAGTTCATTTCTGTAACAGCACAAGGCAGAGGAAGCCTTAATAATATTTGAAAATTTCAGGAGCTGTGACTTACAAAAACCTTTTGTATTAAACTGTTGGCTAGTGCCTGCTTTCTGGCAGCTCTGTACATACCACGTAGCAGCAGCTGAAGAAGATAATTGTCAAGTGATGGCTTGAGATAATGAGCAATGCTTTAAACAGTTAATGACTTGTTGTGATGCATTGACCTTGGCTGGATGACAAGTGCCAACCAAGCCACTCTATTACTTCCCTCCTTGGCAGGACAGGGGCGAGAAAAGATGAAAAACACCCTTGTGGATCAAGAAAAAGGCAGTTTAATAAACTAAAAGAAAAGGGGGTGTGTGGAAACAAAGGAAAACAAAATATTTATTCTTTTCCCATCATCAGGCAATGTCCAGCCACTTCCCAGGAAGGAGGGCTTCAGAACCTGTAGTGGTTGCTTCTGAAGAAAAACATACTAATAACAAATGTCCCTGACTTTCTTCTTTCTCCTCCTTTCTATTAGCTTTTCTATCTGAGCGGTCATTGCATGGTATTGAATTTTCCTTTGATCAGCTGTCCTGGCTATGTCCCTGCCCAAGATCTTGCCCAAGCACAGCCTGCTAGTGAGCGGGAAGTGTCGGAGAGACAGTTCTGTTGCTGTGCCAGCACTGGTGTGTTATCAGCACCTTTCTATCTAACACTACAAAGCACAGCACTGTGAGGGCTTCATCTCAGCCAGACCAAATATACTTAGACTTGTTCTGTTGGTGAAGTAGGGAATTTAAATCCTCAGGCATTCCTGATATGTCTCTGAAATCAGTCACACATAGCCAGGGTAGGAGTCGTGAGGCTCTGTATCTCCGAGTATAATCACAGAATAGTTTGGCAGAATGGTGTGGGTTGAAAGGGATTTCTAAAGGTCACCTAGATGGGCAGGGACACCTTTCGCTAATCACAATGCTAAAAAACTCCCTTCAACCTGATCTTGAACACTGTTGGGGATGGGGCACCCACAACTTCTCTGGGCAGCATGCTCCATTGTCTCACCAGCATTACAATTTTTGTAAAAAATGTCTTTGTTATATGCAATCAAAATCTACCATCTTTCAGTTGCTCATGTCCGACTTTTAATCCAGCAGTATCTCCAAGTCCTTCTCTGATGCACTGCTCTCAATCCATTCAATCCTCAGTCTGTATTGATACTGGCGAATGCCCTGACCAAAGGGCAGGATCTTGCACTTGGCTTTGTTGAACTTCATGAAGTTTCCACCGTGTGGATCCCCTGGAGGACTCGGGCTTGGTTTCTTCAGGAGCAGTGTTATTGGTGGATGCTCTACATAACTGATATGCCTGTTTGTGGAAGAAGTAAAGGATGCTTTAGTAGCATGTATGTTATTTGTTTACAGCTTCCAATAATTCAAGAAAACCTAAGGAAGGAATAGGATCTAAATTAAATCTTTGTTCTTTCAATTTTGAGTTAGCCTAAGCGGGACTTATCTGCTAACTACTGACTTCTGCAAAGGTAACTGATCGTCTGGACTCTATAGGAAAAAAAAAAAGAAAGGGTGTCTGAAGAGGGCAATTTTTCTTATTTTAGATGCCTGTCCTGAGATCGTGAGTCTCTCTGTGAAGGTATCCATATGTTAATATTATGGGAAACCAAATGACTGACTTTGCTAGATAAAATTCTTGAGCTAGGCACACGTAGGATCTGCTTATTAATACAAACTTTGTCCTTTTCTAACCACAACCTTTACTTTCACAGTCTTGGTATGACTTTTTCTGCTTCTACTTTTTGAATTTTTCTTCTGGTGCTTTAATATTTTGTTCCTATTCTAAGTCTCCTAAGATCTCCATTATCCTGAAATATCAGTTGGCTAAGTGCTGCGTGATAGTAGAAATAGCATTCCAGATGAATCATATTTGACATACATTAAAATTATGCAGAAACATATAACTAAATTATGACTAATACAGGAATGACACACTGTCTGACAACTCAGGCAAGCATAAGTCACTACCTATAAATGGAGATGCTAGAATCAGCTGAAAAGCAATTAACTCTTTCAGCCTGGAACAACACAACCTTTGTTTATTGGTTTCTTTCCACATAAGGAGAATAATTGTTCCGAGATTTCCAAGTTCTTCTGTGAGTGGCCTGTTCTTAACAGTTTGCAAGGCAGCAAAATACATTTTGGTCTTTTATATCAAGCCAGATATAACACACAGTGGATTTGATCAGCTTGCATGTAGATGCAGGTGAAGCATAAGCTCTTGACCAGTGAGTACTGTGGGTACGGTAACACCAGCTCTGCCTCTCCAAGGTGCCCACAATCCTCTGGTCCCTGCCAAACAGGGGGTAATTCTCAAGCTTTAAAGTGGAGCAGAACTGTGAGGTATACAAGTGGGCAAATAAATTCTTACAGGCCCTGCAAGGAACATGGCAATGGTGCTGTAGTGCTGTGCTAATTAGCCTCATCTGACTTAATTAACAGACTCATAAACTGAACTCAGTCAAGTAGTGCTTTTGCCTCCAAGAAGAGGAAGAAGCTCATTCAGAGCCCATCCTGGGGTCTTTGCGCAGAGCCTTACAGTAACATCCTTCAAAGGCAGCAACCTTATTCTCCTCAGTGCCACCAGAGCAATCTGCACTCAGGCAGCATGGTCCTGCAAAGTGATGCGGTCACAGGCAATGGTGCCATGAGGGTCAAGTACACTGAAGTGGATCAGGGACTGTGGGAGTGCCAGTGAGATTTGTCAGTACAAGGACAGCACTGGCACTGGCACAGTGGCTGAGGAGCACCTGCAGCATGGGCTGCCTCCAGCAGCTTGAAAGCACCAGCCATCACCAGAGACAAGAGCTGTGGCTTTGCTGTTCTCTCTTACATTGTGTGTTGACTTCACTTTCCTCCAAAAGAAGCAGATTTAACATCAGCAATGAGCTCTACTCTGTCTTGACTATTTCTCCCCCTGAAAGTAAGGAATTAGTGTTTTCAAAAACAGTCTAAAATAAAGCCATACAAGAGCTTTTCTTATAAAAAGAAAAGGATTAAGGATATCAGTAAATAAAAGCTGTCCATAATACCTTATATTATCACAGCCTTAACCATTTTAATTTTCTTCCTTTCCTGCATTATTAATAGGACTTTCCCAGATTTTTAATGGTAGTTGTTGCTGTGGAATGAAGCAGACCAAAATCACTGTTCAAAACACTGCACCTTTTTCACCTGTTTGCTGCTGTATTTAGTTGTCGTGTTATCTCTGTTGTGGCTGGTCCCATTGCTTCTATTTCCTATTGGAAATAGAACACTTGCAAATCCTGCAGCTGAACGAGCTGAACCTGCAGCTCTCAAGGTGCTTTGCAGCCAAACGCACTGCCCTGTAGTCACAGATGGAGAAGTACAAGGACGAGGAGCATTTTCCCAGAGTTACTCAGCAAATCAGTTATAGAAAAAAAGGCAGACTTTCACTGTTCTAAGCCAGTTCAGAGTCACTGACAGGTGACATTTGATGTGCTGCATGCTAAATTTTTTTGAGATGACTCTCTGAATAGTTTTTGGTCAAAACATGAGGGAGGACACCCTTGAGTCCAATTTTATGAAATCAGAGAGCATTCAAATAGGCATTTTAATTTTTAATTTGACAAGCAGCAGTCAGATTGCTTGAATTATCACTAAACTTTGCAATGCGTTATCTGAAGTACCACAATGGTGCATGTAACCTCTGAAATTTAGATTTACTCTTTGGTGAGCAATTTTCTTCTTGACTATCTGAAAATCCATGTTCATACCACATCTCAGGGGGCACATTTTCACTAGGCAAAGACAGATGATCTTTTAAGGGGTTCTGTGCAACATGTGTGGCAGATCTTATTATTATTCTCTCAGAGGGTACATTGAAAAGTAACACTTAATAAAAAGGACCACAGGAAGTCAACATCATGACGTAGCTTTTATTAAATATGAAGTATCTGTGGTTCACACAATTTGGGACAAATGAAACTCAGTCTTATATTTTGTCTGTTTCTTTAAATCCATCAGGGAAGAAATTACAAAGCTGTTTAAGGTCCTAAATACAGCTAGACATTCAGATTCACCATGGGCACCTGATTACTGCAGTGCAGCATCTAACCTTAAGGTGCCAGGTATTCAGGATTCATATGTAAAATGGTAGTATTGAGTGTGCTTGAATAAGAGCCCTATCTGGAACTGTAGGCACTTTCTGTAGGAAAGAATTTTTTTTTCTTTAACTAGGATCCATAGTCCTGCTGGAATTCACAGTCTCACTGGCATCTAACACATAATCAAGATTTATTAAAATAAAATTGCTAAGTATCATATTTACATTCCAGCTTCAGACACCTAAAAATCATAGAATCACAGAATGACAGAATATGCTGAGTTGGAAAGGAGATTTCGGGAATTTTAAGTCCAACTCTTAGCCCTGCACAGAANGACCTTTTCCTCATATCTAATGTAAGCCTCCCCTGACACAATTTCAGGCCATTAATTCAGCTCCAGTCACTGGTCCCCACAGAGAAGAGNCAGCCTATATGTACATCCAGGGTTGCCTCTTTCCAGGTTCAGAATCCAGCACTTCCCCTTGATGAACTTCATTTGGTTGGTGATTGTCCAGTCCTCTAATTTGTTGAGCTCTCTCTGCAGGGCCTCCCTGCCTTTGAGGAAGTCAACAGCTCCTCCCAGTTTTGTGTCATTTGCAAACTTGCACAGTATCCCTTCCAGTCAAATGGTAGTTTCCTCTGCTAGAGAGCTTGGATAGATTGTACATCACAGTACAGTACATGCTGACACTTCACATGGGAGGCTGTAGTTGGTGTCTTGGGTTTTCCTCCCTGTTGAAGCACTAGGACAGCTGGGAGCAGAGGCACCAGCTGGCTCTACAGATATTTTCTATTACTGCAGAAAATTCTCTGCTCCAATGGTGATGTGGTCCATTAAACATATAGCTTGGGTGAACTTCCATCTCTTCCTGTTAATCCTTCAAAAGAGACCAGAAGGGTGACTTCAGGTCTTGCAGCTGTTGTTTCAATGTATTTTCAGGCTCAGCTGGCCGGTGAGGGGGGTGGGGAGATAGGGGGAAATGGATCTTTGAAACACTTGAACCACATTTTGAAACTTAATTTTCAAAATGAAGTCTAGGCAGCAATGTAATCAGTTCAGCCCAGGGGTGAGATATGCAACTGGGAGTTATTAAAAACTGCTCTGTTTCAATTGATTGCAGGACAAATCTTTGTGAAGAGAAAAACTGCTTGGAACCACTAGCTCAGTAAACCTGAAATACTTCACTCAAAGCATTTCAGACTCAGCATAGTTCCCCTGGAGCCAAACCAGGTTTGTGCCTATCCCAGAGCTATAGATCCTCTGAGCTTTGGGGTCAATGTCTTGGCGTCCCACCAACAGATCTGCTGTGGACAGGAGAATACTGAACTCCTCTGCCACTGCTCTCATAAGTCAATGTTACCGCTATTTTTAGGCAAACTGACAAGAATGTCATTTTCACAGAACAGTTGCTGACTCTGGGGAATTTATGCTTCACTGGAAATTTTCATAAAAAGTTGGTTTTAATCAGATTTCAATTGAGATCATATGTCCAAAATTTTCTTGTACACTGAAATTTCTGTTTTATTTGCCATTCTGTGATGGGAAATCATACTTGAAAAAGGTAGTCTGATTATAATCGAAATTAATGATACCTCTGCTTTTACCAAGTCACGTTTGCAGTTACCAGGCACCAGTGTGACTTCACTTGTTGATACTGGATAATTCCCTTTTGTTCATCTTATTAAATCACCCGGAGTGATTAGGTATAGGATTAGTGAAGGTATAGGAAAGTAATTGATTCAGTCTCAATGGCACATCTAAAACCATGTATTGAAGAAAGAGTGACCGAATATGCTCTTCATGAATTTTATTAAATGTAATAAATAATCAGGAATCAATTCAAAGAGGACACAATAGTTAAGCCTTCTACAAGTACTTGCTTATCACTTAGGACTTAAACAGTATAAATATAAAATTATGGCCAAAATAAAATCATGTAGAAATTTATCAGAACCACCAGCAGTAAATCCTCAGATTAGTCAAAATAATCAAATGAACACTGCAAATAATCACTCAAATCTTAAAGCAGGAAGTTCAGGGAGATAACCATTCATTTAGTTCCAAAACATGATCTACCACAGCCATGGTATAAATCTTTAACTGGGTAAATATTTTAGCATAAAAACCAAATGAGTATAAATCTACATTACAGTCTCAAAAGCCAATTAATGTTTCCTTCTTGAAAGTTCACCACCAAATACAGATGTTAATCAGCCTACTTTTTCTCTCCTTTCTCCCAGAGAGTATAAATGCTACACCATGTTTTGATGAGCATATATTTCAGTAGTTCTTTCACAGATCTACCACTGGCAAAACCCTAGGAAAATTACAATGTTTGATTGGAAGAGAATGCATTTTAGTTTAGTATTGAAATATTCCCTGGTGCTCCCTTATGCAGCTAGAAGGATTCCCAACTGTATCCCACCAAACACATAGTTAAATAATTAATATAAAAAGATACTAAAACATGTCAAAGCCTGTAGTCTACTTGCCATGGGGAACTGCCGTTGCAGTCAGATATATTTGTGATCATTTTCTGAACTGAGATATGTCTTTAGATTGTTTTTGTCCCCATTTCAGGTTGAAGAATCAGTGTTGTCATTTCCATTGCGGATTTTGGGATGGAATGTTGTAAAGTGATAGTTTGTGCCTGGAAAGGTATAATAGGAACTTAGTCTATGGTGGTTGGTTCATCTTTACCCCACTTTGCAATAACTGCCTTGGTGCTTGGTGAAAAAGGGATGTCACATGCCTGAAACAGGATCTCATATCAATATAGTGACTACACTGTAGTCTGTAGCTAAAGAGAGAAGCCCTTTTTGAAGCCACCTGTCTCTTTCATGTGTCCTGACTCTGACATCTTTCCACAAACAAAGGAACAACAACCAGTGAATCTAGGAAAAATGAATCTAAGGTATGGCACTCAAATTTCATTTCAGCTTCTGGAGCTGGTGACAAAACAGCACTTTACTGTCTGATGGTCCAACATCTGTTAGAGAGTATATTATTTTCTCCTAACTCTCAGTCTTTTTTTTTTTTTCCCTACATGTTTTGTAATTTTGCAAAGGGGGGAATTTTTGGTATCCAAGTCAATTTTATTTTAGTGTTTAAACTTCAGATGTTTCTCTCCTGCTTTGCAAAATCCACATCCCTGAAGTCTGGCTACTGATGCCTGCAGAGATATGGCAGGTTTATAGTATAAGTGCTACTAACAGACATGAAATGATAGGTCAGAAAGAGGAATGTGTGTTTGAAGCTTCCCCTCTCCCAAATTCATGTTTTTCACACCTATTATATTGTTTCTGAAAGCACAGCTGGCCCAAATGACATTTAGCTACACTGACTTCAGATAATTTTTAATTATTGAATGAATAATACAACTAGGAATATAAGCAAGCTCAGCAGATAGAGATCAGCCTTTTCCTCATCCTTCCATTGCTGTGTGCCATAACCACTGGAGAAGATCCTTTTTACTTGCTTTCCTGGGAATTCCCAGGATTCCTAATCCTAAGAATCGTTATTTTCACTTGCACAATGGCCAGCTACCAATAGGTGGCGTCAGTGGGGTTCCTTCATTAAACTGGCCTCGTCCGTGGGAGTGATGTGAATTACTCCGTGGAGTGAAAATTTCGAACTTTTCTGCTTCAAAAGCTGGATAACGGTGGAGGAGTAAACATCACCTACTCACTCAGCTTAGGAACATTTAAGAGTAGGTTTTCAGATCTGGGTTTTGAATGGCACAAAAAGGGTGCCTTGCAGTCTCCATATAAATATTTAAGCTCTGAAGTGGAGTAATAATTTCTGACCTGTTCCAGGATTTAGAATTTAGCTGTAGGTTTTTCCCTTGGTAACTTGAAGACATCAAAGTCTTTTCCTGAATCTGACTCAAGGTGCTTATGAAAGAGAAGTTGCAATGAAAAGTTTACCAAAGTATCAACCTCATGATGACCATAGAAAGCAATATAAGCAATATTGAAATTCTTGCATGAACTTATATTTTAAGTGAAAAAGACTTTTAAAGAAACTAAAGTAACTCTAGCATGGGGTTTTGTCAGGCCGTGGTGCACCATTCAAAAGTAAAGTGAATTTTCCTCTATTTCAGTCATGTTTCCCTCACCAAGACTTCAGCTGAAACTGCCCAAGACCTGCAGTCCTTGACAGAGATTACTTGAATTGAGAATAGAATGACTGGGTTCAGTTGGGAAATTTATATTGTAGTGGTGTCACAGCAGGAAAGTGTTCTAAATACAAAGTGTGCCATTTTGTGAATAATAGCAACAAAGGAAAAAAAACACTTTAGTCCTACTATACCAAATTAGATAAATGATATCTGACACTGTGCAGATGCAGATGCAAACACATCTGATGGTTTATTCCTGGCTTTTTAAAAAATATTAACAATCATAAGGCAAAGAAAATCTCTTAGCATTTACCTGAAAGGTTAAAATGTATCTTAACTGTGAATAGCAAGTACTTACCTAGGAAAGATTTCTGGTGGAAAATGATAAGAAAAAGTAACCTTAGCCTTAGAGATGTGAGGCAGACCTTTCTGTCTGCAAACATTTCTTAATTTAACTAGACTTCCATTTCAGGCTTGATTTCTAGTACTTTTCCGATTACAGCTCTCAGTACTCAGTGCCAGGGTGCTATTCTCAAATTACAGTTATCTGGAGCAGAAGGCAGTTGGGGCGGACACTTCTGCAATGCTGAGAGAAGTGGAAATGCTTTGCCAAAGACCAGCTTCTTCCCTGTCACGTGAGCTGGAGCATGTGCTAGCACAGATGGACAGAATGGCAGCTGGAATGCCTTCAACTTCCCCTAAAGATGCTCTTCAGCTACAAAATCTTGCATAACAGTTCCTAGTTTTGAGTTGATACAGTAGTACACCAGGACCTGACAGGAATCCACATTAGAGCTGCTTCAGGTAACCTCTCCACTATGTTTTCCCTGCCATGATCTGTCACCAAAGTGAAGCCCCTGCTCACTGGACACTTATGGATCCCCAAGGGACATGCAGTTCCCAATGGCAGACATTTACTGAGTTGCTGTTCCTTATTCTTCAGCCATAAAGGGCCACATGCAGAAGATGTTCCTGTTGTTTGGCTTATTTTAAGTGGTAAGGAGGTGCTGTAAATCCTTCTGGGTGATATTTGATGCCTGGAAGGCAAGTCTCTCAGATGATAACAGCCATGTAATTTCGTTCTTGTGTGATGCTACACCAGAGGCTTAGTGGTGATGCAGCCACCAGCCAAACCAAGATGTAGATTCAACAGCCAGGATTACCACAAGCTCTACAATAAACATGGGTTGGGTTTTTTCCTAACTGTATGGCAAAGCAGTTTGTATTTGTCAGATTTAATTGAGAGACTGGTGAAACCTGTTAGCACAGCAATGACTCTAGGTACAATCTGAATAAAAGGTATGAATTTTGAGCAGTTTTACTGCAATGTTTAATGAACAGATTGTCCTAGGATTTAAAATGTTATTAACTAAAGACCTCAATTACCATTATGCACTGTTTGTCTTGTTATTATAACTATTGCCTGTAAATGGTATCATTGCTAAGAGTCTCTCCATGCTACACTGAGTCAGAATATTTAGGAGTAGAAATAGAACTAACTAGTGCAACCTTCTCCATAGGTTAGAAAGAAAACACAATTATTACTAAATGAATGATAGCAACAAGAAAGGACTGCAAGTCAGGGTGGTTTAGAAAGTATTTTTGCTACAAGAAAAGATATTATGAAGTTATTAATAGCTACTAGAAACTTTCCTCATAATTTTAATCAACTTTATAGTAATATGTGAACATAGTTTTCTGCAGCAAGAGAGGTAGAAAATGTCAATTTAGTATCGCTCAGTCATTTTAAGTCACAGTTCCCTTACGACAGTATTTAGCTCTCAGCTGCACAAATACAAGGAAGCATCTAGCCTTTAAATTGCTTTTAAGTGAGTTTCCTGTGGAGACAGAACAGAAAGTATAAAATCCAACCTTGGTAATGTATTGCTAGACAAGTTGTTCCTCAAAGAATTTTGTGGCAACCATGATATTGGCTATCATTTGGACAGTTATGGCTGACTGCTATTTAAAGGTATATTTATTTTCTTACAACAGAGAATAGTTAAAAAAGTTAATAATTGAAGTTGATTACGTCTCAGTTGCACCGAAGCTGAAAACAGTTTTAAATGTTAGGAACATATTCTGAATTTGCATATGTCTCCTTATATCAGTCAAAGATAAGAGAAGATAATAACACAGATAATAAAGCAGGAAGTGTTGACTAATACGTAAACCAAAGTATTCAGATTCTACCTGTGCTGTACAGAGATTCATATCAGAAAGCATCTGGTGGTCAGAAGACATATATTGCTGATCTGCAAACCCAGCTTTGTAGAGTTCCTGTGCCTCATACCTATAATAATTGTTGTGTGTTCCTTGTAAAACATAGACCATAACAATCAGAAGCCACACTGTGACTGCATTATTTCACTGGTATAGGTGCAGTACCAAAAAAATCTGATTTTTTTTTTTTAATTTACCTTGATTGCAGAGAAAGTTGTGAAAGGTTTCCACATCAGAAGTCTTTAGGAAACACAGCAAAGGCTTTAACTTGGAGTAAAACATCCAGAGACTAGGAAGAAAAAAAAAATTAAAAATTAATAGATTGCAAAGTCTTCTTGGAGTCTACCCTATCTCAAAGTCTCTCAAAATGTGAAATGTCTGAACTGATGCACAACCTTAAGCTTGAAATTGCTTCTGTATTACAGTACCAGGCTGCTGTGGCACCACTTTTGGAAAGGTTTCCAGTTAGATGCAATCAAATACTCATCAATAAGCCTATATGAGGAAGAAATTATATGGATATGTACTAATTACTTGGGAAGAATCAACATAGATTTTGTAAAGGCAAGTCCCATCTGACAGAGTAACTACATTATGCTGGAAACAAAGAAAATGGACAAAGAAGGTCTGATTGCTCTATATATTTGGTTTTCTAAAAGCATTTTGATCAGATTCTTTACCAAAAGCTCTAAAAGAAGCTGCCATAAAACAAGGGAACATATCAATAAAGAGAAGGAGGAATAAATGCTCAGGATTCAAGCTGAAGGAAGCAATCAGTAAAAGAAGCAGTTCAGGATGAAAAAGATCAGGGTAAACTTAAAGTAAAAAGATAATAAAGAATGACAGAAGGTCTTAAGATATGGCATAGATGATAAAATAGCAGGTGAAAATCAGTACACATAAAACATAATCAAAGCTTCTAGACAGCTTCTGTATAGGCAATAACTTAAATTGATACAAACTGTTCAGACTGAAAAGGAGACAACTGATGAGAGATATATGATACAGGTCTATAAAATCTTCACTGTCTTGGCTCAGGGGTATGGGTAACAATTCCAGTGTAAGAACTATACAGCCTACAAGTAAGCCAGCAGGAGCAAAATCCAAAAGAGTGAAAAGGAAGTGAATCTCCAGACAATACATGGTTAAACCAACGATTACAGCAAGGTGCTGAGGGCTTACAGTTCTTTAAAGAGTTATCAAATGAAGTTATAGAAGAAGACCCCACAGAATGATCTGAAATACAAAGACCCTATCACTCCTTCTGGTGCTCCCTGGGTCACAAATTCCTGCAGTGTTGGAAGGTTGACAGGAATAAGAGAAGGCACTGAGGCAGCAGTAAGTGGGTCTGGAGTGGGGGCTCAGCTCTCCTCCCAGTTTGGCAATGCCCTGTCCTTCTGGACAAGGCACCAGGGAGGTGGGGAGGTGGAGTTAGCCCAGGAGACCCCAGACACTGTCCATCTTGGGAAGTGATGACCAGCCTGCATCATGTCACGCAATGTGCAGCAGTAATGAGCGATTTGAAGGTGTACCTAACACCAACAAATGAAGATGCAGATATGTAGCTACAGCAACATATTAATATATTAAAATAATTTCCAAATTGCAAGCTATTATACCTTTACACTAGCCTTTGGTCTATTAGCTTTTTGTTGACCTCTAAAAAAGCACCCCATAACATCCTGTGAGTAAATTTTGCATACGTAAATAATTACTGATTTCCCAGACACCTACTGATTTAGACAGCTGGTGGCCTCTGTCAGCTATATTGCATAGCTATGTCATCAGTGTCATTGTGATGAAAGTTGTAGTGTGATGTGAAATATGTCTCATGATGTGCAGATAAACCAGATTGGAAAGTGCATGAATTCTAACAGCATTAATAAAATGGGACAAAATGATTTGTTATTGACTATTTTATTGATCATTTCTGCTCCAGTGATTTAGCTATAGAGTACACTAGAAGCTAATTATTTTCTTGTAGCACTTATAATGCTAATGACATATGGACTGCTTGCAAGCAAATTGATTTTACACACTGAAGTGACAGCACAATCGACAGGCACCAGTCTGTTTAGCCACCAGTCCCAGAGAACAACAGGCTAACTTTAGTAAAAGTTAATGTAAATGCTTTTTTTCTCTCTGTACATTGTTTTATGCTAAGACAGCTATCTTGAAGCGTGAGTTATATGCTGGAGACTGTCACACTGAGTACTGGTGACTTTCAAGTTGCCTCACTGATTTTTGCCTTCATAGTCCTGTTTTTTTCTGTTTCATATCCTTGAAAGATATATATTTCTGGGAGGCTTCCTAGAAAAAATACTACTCTTAAGGGGAAAAAAACCCCAAAAAATCCCCACAAAACAAACTTAAACCACACCTGAACTAAACAGTATTATTCATTTCATTTAACTAAACATCAGAAAAGCAAAATGGCATATACTCTTCTGGGTTACCTCTGTCTGTCTTCTAGTGATTGACTCCTTGCTTGGACACCTCATGTATTTTAAGGTACAGTTAAAAAGCCCAGCTGGCTGGTTTTCAATATTGCTGTACTGCTCATTGTAACTCCTTGTCAAAACTGAGAAAGTTACTGCAGGTAACAGTAAATTACTGCAGGTATACAACAGTGTGACCACCCAAGGCAAACTCTTGTGGTTAAGCTACCTTTTCATAGTGAGGAATTCCTCAAATTTTTGAGGAATAAAAATGAAGAAGTCTCAGTAAAACCAAGGAAGTCTTTTTTTCCTTTCTTTTTTTTCTTTACGTTTTTTTTTTTCCCCAGTGGATCTGTTACTTTCAGTTACAAAATACAAGATTTCTTAAAAGGAGAATCCGACAGTCCTTATACTGAGAAAATGCTGCACATCACCTTTCAGAAAGCAGGACATTGCTGAGATTTCTGTATCTGTGGGTTTTTTTCTCACAATCAACACCTGCTTGGAGAAATCTGTTCTAGACAGAAGCTAACAGAAAGGATGTCTTCACATTTTTATTATATCCTAGATAGAAGGAATAGATTTTGTGCATAGATTTACTTAGCATGTTGTCTGCTGTGGCAAGGGGACTGTTAGCAGTACAATCAAAACCAAGAAATAAAGTCAATGAGCAGAAAAAAACCCCAAACATTAACGGCACAATAGCAAAAACATTACTTTGAGCCTTTGCGGCTGAAGAGTGGCAGACCTTAATCATTTAACCAAGAAAGACAGAAAGGGAAGTCATAACATAGATTTAGAGAAAATAAAAATATCAGTGGGTTATTTAGGATCGTCTGGGCCATGTTAAGATCCTCAAACAATCTGCAGCACTTTGTGCGGTCTTCCTCTCTATGCAAGGGAAGTTGTACAATATTACATAATTGTAGAAATGTTTCAATTGTCTCTTGCTAAGAGGAAACAAAAAGATTTCTGCTGTTTGCAACAAGAAGAGGTGTCAGGTAGATCTCATACCAGAGTGACATCACTCAAATATTACTATTACCTTTAAGTGACACTGTGTCAAAACAGCAAAATCACATCTACTCCAAAAGCCAATTGAGTGCTGCAGTATCCTGAAAGCATCCTGCCAGTCATGACAACATGTTGCTTGCTCTGAACTTTTTCTCGCAAAGTTTCTATGTTAACTGTTTGGCACATCATGCTTTGATGTCTTTTTAGATAATGCAGCTGTTTATTATCACAAGGTATATGGTGCTGTGAATAGTATAGCTTTGACACATGCCTAAATCAGCTCTACCACAGGGAAGGCAGGTCATAAGGGACTTGTGCACTTCTGGGCATTTCACAGGACAAGTGAATTGACGGGACTTACTGTTTTGTCTTTCTTGACGTATGATGAGGAAGTTTCCTGTCTGGTTCTGGGTTTTGGTGAAAAGCATTCACAGTGGAGGAAGGAGTGGAACCATGTAATCCTTCTTTATGCTGTACTAGATGCATATAAAAGCTATTAAAAGACAAAGGAAGCTGAAATGTTAAGATGGGGGAGAGAGAAAGAGACTGCAAGCTCTGATTTAGGTTTATCTCTTAATTAGGAAAAAAAAATATAGTCTGTGTTGGTAGGGGTTTTTGCGTCTTTTCTCCATTACAAATGTTGTATGATGGGAATTGACTTTTCAATTCTTTAGCTTCAGAAACTACTAAAATGCTATATAAAGTTGGGTACAGTTTTTTAAACAGAACAGGAAAAAATCCTTCAGACCGAGCTGCATCAGAACTCTAGTGCATCTCTCTATGTTATTTCACGATATGAAAGACAACACATATTGTTGTCATATTCATATTTGGAAAACACAATTACTTTGTTACCCATTAAAATTAGGTCACATGGTGCAGATATTCATAATGAACCACTTCTACCCGTTCACATGAAGGTTAGCACCTTCTAGGACTACCAGAAGTTAAAGAATACATGCCTCCTTTATATGTCCCAGTATGACTGATTTATATTAAATAATTAATGGACAATTTTATGCAGCTTACAGCTTCTGTTATATTGGTGAAAAAAAAAATTGTAATCAACATTTCAGACAGATGATTTTTCCCAAGATTACAATAATTTCCATTGCTAATGAGCTACAAAGTAAAACTGCCTCAAGCTTCATTTGACTGGCAGCTTCAGTGGCTTGATCAAGAGCAAATTGAGGAGAAAAATTTGGGAGGGGAATGAAGCAGGGAACCATTATTCTTAGGAGTTCTGATTTTGTTGACACCTGAAGTCAAACTCAGCTGCAGGAAAAACTTGTTCTTTTCAGGAGTTTGTGCTTAATTTTCAGGAGTTTGAGCTTAATCACCCAATTGTTACTGAACTGGGGGCCTCAGCCATGGTGCAGGCTTCAGTAGCAGTTATGGAATAAAGCAGACTTCCTTCCCTTCAGCTCATTGCTGGGCAGCACTGGGAAAGAAATGAATTGGATGACTTTTGGTTGGCTCCAGCCAAGGCTTTCTTGGTCCCCAGCCCCACCACACTGCCTGCCAGGCAGCAGTCAGAAACCTGCTCCCCCTGGAAACTTCAGTGCTCCATGCCCTCAGACAGGGAAATCCTCTTCTGGGAACGCCTTCTCACATTTGGCTTTTTGACGCCCAGTCCTCACTGGAAAGCCTATTATAAGCAACAACAGCAACAACAACAATAAGAAATAGGAAAAAAATCCAAAGGCTCTGTTATAACCATGGGTTTTATCAAGAGCCTGATTTTCTTTTGAGTCAAATGCTCAGCCACAGCATACACACACTATTTTAAACAGTTAATTAATTAACTCATTAATACCTCTGAAGGCTCCTGCCATTATAACCACATTTTTTTGGGGAGCTCTCTGTTCAAACCCTTTTTGGAATAAATGAACTGTCCATAGAATTCAATCTGTGCTTTGTAGTATACCTGTTATTTTTTCCAAAATGTCAATAAAGGCTTTCCTGGAAGCTTGATTGTATCCTTCCAGCCCCTGGCAAAAGATCAGACTGCTATCAGCTTAGATTGTTATCACTAAAGTTGATTATGTTGTAAAATTTTGTCTGACCACATGCTGTTTATTAATAAGTTGTACCGCTTCGATATTACGTGCTTAGATGGTGAATTTAAGCAAATAATATGCTTCTTGAAGCTGTTCCAGGCCAACAGAATTTATTCTCAAAGCAAGCTTGGAACAGGGCATTTGTAGTGAATATGGACAATTATTTGCAATAGGAGATGCATCTTGCTATTGCTGTGTTTCAAGCACCTTTATTATCATTTCTGCTTCTGGAAGTAAGAACTTGACTCAGAATACATTTATGAATTGCAGCATTAGGTGATACATCTGACACAAATATATCTCTTTCATTCAAAGGATGACAAAAACCGCTGTTCATTCAAGAGGTGTAGTTATCAAACCCACTAAATATTTCAGATTCAACTCTACCACAATGAAATGAAGCAAAATAACTTCCACTATTGCAAAGGTTTTTGCTACAAAATAAAAACTGGTATTTTTTTAGATGTGAAAACAGCAGGCCATCAGTCATATTGCTGTTGACAAAAGATGTTTTGTGTTAGTGAATTTTTACATATGTGATGGAATGCCAGGATAAGATAGGTCATATCTCTCACAATCTCTCACAAGATAAGAATTTTAAAGCTCTAGAAGCATATTAAGAAATATGAACATTAGCAACTCACTGTGGACCAAGTTTGTATAGGTATATATGTTATGTACTGAATATAAAAACTTTGCATTTGCTTTCATGTCAGTGCCTTCAAACAGAAGCAAGGCACCTGGCTGGAATTAATCAGTATTTGCCATAGCAAAACTAAGAAGACAATTCAGAACAAATCCTGGGAAAAAAATTACCATGGCTTTTCTTTTTCATATCCCTCTAATTATGCAATTATTACCCTTTCTTGTAACAAATCTTATGTTATACATGCATGACGAAAATGCTGAAAATCTCTCTTTTATCTGGTATCAGAGATTCCAATGGATACAGAATCAGGTTTTTATCTTTGAATCAATCAAGGGACAATTTAGCAGTGTATGGGTATTCTTACTCAGTACTTCATTTTCCCAGTGAATTCTTTTTTCTTTCAGAGACATGAAGAATAATATTTTTTTTCTCCATAAAGGCAAGGGAGATGGTGTGAGTGATGGTTTTTGTAGTTTAGGGCATTCTGGAGCTTGACAGTATTAATGATTCAAAATCAGCAAGAGCTCAGTGTCAGTTATAAATAGTTAAATCCACAAGGCATCATTAGATCACCTAGTCTGACTTCTGAGTAACACAGACACTACACTTGAGAGGCTTGAGATGTTGGCCTGTGAAAAACTCGTGAAGTTCAACAAGGCCAAGTGCAAGGTCCTTCATGTGGGTCAGGGCAATCCCAAGCAAAAGTACAGCCTGGGCAGAGATTGGATTGAGAGCAGCCCTGAGGAGAAAGACTTCGGGGTGATCTGACGATGTGTACTCATGACTCAGAAAGCCAACCATGTCCTGGGCTGTATCAAAAGCAGCTCTAGGAAGACTCTGTCTGAGCAGAGAGGTTGGACCAGATGACTCATTGTGGTCCCTTCCAACCTTACCAATTCTGTGATTTCCCTCTGAGACATTTATTTAATGTTTAGCTGGTATTTAGTTAAATAGAAGTACCATCAAGCCTTCAAGAGACTTCCAAAGATGAAGACATTGCTACCTCTCTCAGCGTTTTCTCACAGTGGTTAATCATAATTGCTTTCAAAGATTGTTCCATATCTTCAACTTGAAGCTTTATATATTTAAACAATTTCATTTACATTTTTATATTTTTGCCTCTTTCTGTCATTCTTGTCCTGCAATGTTTCAACACACCAAAGATTTCCCCCTTCTGGGACAGGGATAGGGAGCAACTATCTCATCTGCTTGGACAGGGGGTGGGACTAGGTAATCTCCAGATCCATGTACCTTCCAATCTTGGACATCCTATTATTCTGTGAAGGACTTCCATGTGGTAAGACTGGGAAAGGTTTTATGGAGCACAAAGTGAAACCCCCTCAGCTCAGTCACAGTCATACAGATCCTAATTCTGATCAGTGAGTCTTTCTCATGATTCAGGTGAATGTTTTTGAAGACAGTCCATGGATTACAAACTTAAAACAATGAGACAGTTACATGGTCAGATAGGGATTATTTGCCACCATATTTGACTTTCATCCATAAGGGAAAAGCTAACCCACGGCTGCTGTGTGCCATGAGACAGGCAGGGGTAACGTCAGTTCTGCAAATAAGTCTCTGAATGTGAAGCCACTTTTCATATGCCACCCAAAAGTAAATTCTCAGCTCTTTAAATGTAACTTCTGACTGTTTGCAGTCTCACAGTACTGGGTGAGATTTTGGCAAATGAGATATTCTCAAACAATTATGACACTGACCTGCGATTTCCTTTTTCCTAAACAGAAGTTCAAAAGCAGTATTTTTCCAATTAAAGCCTACATAAAACCAGATCAAGGGAGAAATGCAGTAACATTGAAAGGAAAAAGAGTTAACATTTCATCTTTGATTGAGCTGGGAAATTTCTCTTTGACTACAAAAATACAAGAGAAAATAGGCAATAATAATATAAACCAGTCCAAATTAAAATAAAACTAATTTCCGTCCTCCTCCATATTGTGACAAGAAATCCATATTTCTGTCTTAAGAGTCACAGATTTTTCTAATGCTCAGCAGGTTATTACTCATGCTGTAAGTCAGCAAAGACAAATGTGCAGAACATGGTGGGCTATCAGTTGCTACTTATTCACAGTGGCTTGTTTCAGGAACATTGATTACTTTGTTTCTAAGATAACAGATTTTTGTATAGGATGCTAATGTACTACCTTCTAGGATGAAATTTTATCATGGATCAAGAAAACTTACAGATTGCCTGCACAGAACTATGTTATCCGCATGGAGATAAACATATAACATAACATAACATTAAACTAACTCTTAGTGAAATACCAAAGGACTTCCAACTCAACATTTATTTAACCCCAAATTCTGAACTCTGAAGGAAAAAAATATTAAATTGCAGTTGGAAGTGCAGGTAACAGCCTACTTGAAATGTGGCAGCTTGGGACCAGAACAATGAATTCTCCTTGAATTTGAAATCTGCCTTGTAAGCTAAAAGATGGAGTATCTCATTTTGTGAAACCTCGGATATATAACAGAAAAAAAAAAAAGTGCATGTATTAATTCAGACATATGACAAAGGAAAATTATTAGGGAAAGCTACAACTCACAAAGTATGTATACTCTAAGTGATTTGAAGCTTCTCAGAATATCTAAAATGTTTTCCACCTTATCAAGAAAGACATCTATAATATATGAAAATTGTTTGCCTATTGTGATTGCTCCACTTACAATGTTACTTTAATCAATGAACACTGCAAACGAATCCGACAAAATGAGTGAAGATAGCTGTATGATTCTTAACATTTATGTTGATCCCAATATCCCCTATATTCTTTATGCAGCACTCTTGCTCTCCATGCTGTACACCTTTCCTGGGAGAGAGTCAAGCTACAGGTGCCTGAACAGTGACTCATGGACTGCAGCTCACTGGTTTGAAAGCTTTGTGGAGTGGCAAAATAGATCTTGAGAAGTGAAGCGCTAAATACAAATAGCCTTTGGGGCACCGCCAGTGCTTGTCGTGGAAACTTTTATGAAAAGACTAGGCCCATACATCACACCAAAAGACAGAAAAAATCACCATTATCCAGCTGAGCTTAGTTATTTCAAGTGGTTCTTGTAAATTAAATGAGTGGAAGGGAAAATGGGAACCATGAGCACATAACCAATGCTTGGGTAACTCTTCAAAATGCAAACTGTTGCCAAAGTGATAAATCGGGGTAAGAGCAGTTGAGCAGTCAGCAGCTGAGACAAAGACAGCCTGTCCTTTAATAGAAAAGCTCCACTGGATGCATACACTACTGTGCAGAACAAAGCATTGAATTTTAGTCCTCATAAACAAAACTTCACCAGATTTTCCTTGGGCTCTCAGATACCTGCTGTACATCAAGGCTCCCGCAGACTCTGCTTCTTTCAGTTCAAAGAAGCCCACAGTGGCCACAGGCTTTTCATTCTTGTCAACTATTAAAAATTTTCCAGTTCTTTCTCTGAGTCTAGCAATGCCTCTTTTAGCCTCAGTAGCTCTTTTTCCTGCTTCACCTGTACTCCTCTTCAGCTTTGTGCGTTTTCAACCACACAGTAGCAAATTCCACTTTCTTAGTTTAGCCATCCTTCTATATAGTAATTTTTCCTCATGCCAACTACTGTTAAACAATTACAAAACTTTTCTGAAGTGGTGACTGAAACCTCAGAGGGAGAACTAATGTTCATCAGTAATGAATCCTGAGCTCTGTTTAGTATGTTCTTCTGGGGGACAGAAGCATGTGCAATTTCTCTGGACTCCTGGTAATGAGAAGACACCTTGGGTTTGTCTGCGGCTGTACGGCAGACAGAGGACAGACGTGAGGGAGTAAATATCCCTGTCAGTCCAGTTCCAACTCCTCTTTTTGCTGTTTTTTCAAGTGCAGTAATGGAAAAAGCAAGCAAACAAACAAACAAAAAAACCCAAACAACAAAACCAAACAAGGAATTAAGAGCAACAGATTAATCATTGATGTGAATGGTGTTTGTCTTGAAGTAGTGGAAATGAAAAGTATCTTAATTGCTTGAGAACTGACTTACTGGAGGGAAGAAAAGTAGTTTAAAAAACTTCTGCTGGAAACTTTCCTGAAGCCCAGCATTGTAATTGCATGCAGCTTCATGTTAATATATTTCTACAAATAGCTTAGTGCATATGACAGTCCCACAGTCTTGATGTCTAATGATAAAGCAAACAACCACAGTTAGAGAGAGCTCGGGGAGCTATACATGAAACAGATACAATGTGTAAGAGCTGTTAGCAAGCACATCTTTTAGATCTGACTGCCCACTAGCTGATGGCAATCCCAAAAAAGGATTTTAGGCAGGCTTCAGACCTAATTAAACCAAAAGAGCCAAAAAACACTCATCCAGTCTGAGCCAATCAACTCAGGCAGCTCGAAGTTTGTGCTCAGCTTTCTGAAAAGTATCTCAAGAGAGTCTTCAGTAATAAGTGCAACAGGGAATTGTAGCATATTTCACTCCTGACCTATGCTTTTTTTGCAAAGTGAATTTGGATGCTATGTGTAGCATCTGACTGTTGAAGTGGGTGGTCCTCAGGTCCTGACTTCCTGCTTCTTCATCTGCAGTATAGACATGACCAATAGGAAATCAAGAAAGTTACTTCAGTGGCTGAAAAACCATTCTGTATCTGACTTTGCTGTCAATCACCAACAAACCTGGCTCTAAATTTGCACTGACCTCCTAAGAGTGCGCTATATTCCCTGCAATTCCCATGAAATTCAGTGGGCAGTGCATCCCACATGGTTTCAATCAGTCTTTGCCTCCTTTCATAGTCAGTAGGGACACCTTCAGGAGACAATTTCTCACAATCTTCAATAGGCTTCTAAGGAGACTTCCCCTGGCAGGCACCAGCTCTCTCCACTAATAGCAAAAAGGTTCTGAGCAACTACAGCAAGTGGCCAACTAGCTCGTAGATGGCTGAAGTTAAATATTATTATTAAATATTCTCAGTGGAGAAGAGAGGTAAGATAGCGCTTCATACTATATAAATACACAGACAGTGACAGGATCTGCTTGAAAAAAATCACAATTTCAAGGACACAAATGCAGGAGTGATTAATACAAATGGGTCAGAGTTAACATCAGAAAAATGGTTTGTGATTACAAAAATCTTGGGCTATTTCTGAGGTTATGCATTATCTTAATTATGTGCAACACTGAAAATAATTTCTCGTAGCAAGTGTATACACTTGATCTATTTGACATTCACATTGAATGTATTTCAATGACCAGATGCTTGGTAAGACACACTTGCAGTTCTGAAAGTACAGAAGTTTAAAGCAACTACGTTCTATGACACATCTTGGCTTTGCAATTTCTGTACAAGAGAAGAAACAACTAACTTCACCAGGGCATCCCTGTTGCACCTCTAGCACTTTCCAGATTGCAAATGTGGTTTACAAACTATGACTACACTGGAAAATCTGACTAATTTACTGGAGATGTTTAGAAAGAATTCTTCCTTGATAAATCTAGAAATAACTTATTATTTCTTTGCAGAATCAGACTCCTCAGTGTACCAAAGGGGACATGTATTACTGGTTTTAAAAATATAATAAATCAGAGTTAGGCCACAAAATCCTAAGAAACATAGCTGAATTCAGTATAACCAGCTACAATGGAGAATTAATTGTTATGTTATTAAAGGATTGTTTACATTATTCTATGTTGGAAAAAGGAAATGCCAACAGATACAGCACAGTATTGCACAGTCAAAAATTTTAAATTATCAAAACTGGGAAGACTGCACTCAGAATTCCATTCACTGTTACAAGTGTTAGTTGCAAAGTGGAATATTCATTTTATACATAACAGAAATAACAGATAGACATTTAAATTTGGAAGCAGGGAATGACATTTTAAAAATAATAATCCGAAGTTTCTATGGGTGTAGAATGCAGAACTTCTATGCCTTAACCTAAAGTTTGACACAGAAAATGTCTATTTTTCTTGAGCCCTTCAAAAAGATTTATTCTGTAATGTGCACACATTTTCACTTTTCATATTTCTTTTGGCAAGCACTCTCTGTTCTGAAGGTGAGAGATATATTTTTCATTCATAAAATCATTCTTGTGTAATACAGTGTTTTAGCTTTCTGTAACCTAAACATGTAGAGTAGGCTTTGCTCACATCAGTTCTACTGCGGTCAGCATAAGGGTTACCTTTTACAAAAAAGAAAACTGATTGAAAACTAGCCTCTGACAAAATAGTAAGTAATATACACTCTAAGAAGGAATAAACATTGGATATGCTCTTGCAGGGAGGACACAAAATAGAGGAGGAAACCAGCAGAAATAAAATGCAAGTCCTAATTTTAGTAGTTGACATATGGCATTGTTATAGCAGTTCTGCAAGTTCTGTTTAACAAAGGGTAAGTTCACACAATCACAAGTCTTGAGTTATTACAGATTCACAACATATCATTTCTCATCTGATATAGATGTTCTCCTGACACTGAAAATGTCATCACCTACACAGAGCAGCATAACTCAGTCATATGGAGCCATGTGAGCAAACCTTAAGTGCACTTGCTCTTAGGAAGAACAATCAATTTTTATTTTTTTTTGTATCCTGAGTTTAAATTTATAATGTAGCAATCACAGTGGTGTGCATTATGTCTGTATAAAGTAACCAGAAACATATTGTGAAGTGAGATTCATCTGACCTAATGTCCGTGTGTCCACCTTAACTAGGTATTAGGGTGTTTCTGGACTGCCATTTATTTCCTTCTAAAGTAGCCCTTTTTCATACCTGACTATAAAGAGACTCAGGGTGACTAGCTTAGAAGAGGTTGTCACTGTGGAAACATGCAATTAGCCCAACTCTGTTGTTAGCCAGCCTATGTTAGCCCAGCATATTAAACAACACATGCATATTAAAGGGTATTTTGGAAACAGGATCTGTAAAAATGAAGTAATAAAGAGCCACTGATAATGGTGATGGCAAAAATTATTTTTATGCGTCTGGATCTTCCCAGGCATTTTAAATACTTGGACATTACATGCTGCAGTTATTTAGAGTGACCGGCATTCAGGATGAAAATTGGAGCATAAAGCAAGATCATCAGAGATTCCCACCAAGGGTACAGTGTGGAGCAGTCACCTATCTCAAAAAGACAGTCTGAAATATCATCACACTAAATGGCTGAGATGCATTTGAACTCCTGCTCTTTCTGCAGCTCAGGCACTTGACTGAAACCTTGAAAAAAGTGCTTGTGTCCACTCGGGAGTCCGATCGCTGAAGCTCAGTTAAATCCTTGCCTGCACCTCTCTTTTGAAACCATTGAGCTGAATTCACCAGCCTCTTTGATATCTTGATGACAAGATTGCTGTGCTTTTGCCTACTTATGTGTTTTAAGACACTGCTGGAAATGTTTCCGAGGAAAGTGAGAGGCAACCATTTGTGTTCAGATAGATGCACTTCACAGCAGAGATAAAGATACAAAAAGAGCAAAACCGCTCAGTTGTCAAAGATTGTCCCTATGCTTCTTCTGCTTGTCATTATAAACATAATATGTTAAAAAAATACTGCAAAAGAAGTGAGTTAAACCAGTGGGGGGAAAAAACAGAAGCTCGAACTTTAGATGTCAACTGAGAGGTGAAAATCTGTGACTTTATGCATTAAATATTAATAGAAAATGATAAATGCCTTCTGGCAATTAAGTGACCTTAGAGGTAAGAGTCATGAGATGGCTATCTAATAGTTGCATTAAAATTGCATTGATATTTCATGCTTTTACAGAGACAGACTTTATGGTCCTGTTGTTGTTAGAAGAACATTTATTCCATATCTATTTTACTTTTATTGAATAGATTTTTTTTTTGGTAGAACAAGCAGGAGAGCAACAAGATAAGATCCAGACAAATCATCCAGAAATATATATAAACAGCAATGGAGAAAGAGTAAGTTTTCATTTACTCTGCATGCAGGGGTTTTTTTTATCTACAGATACTGACTGGATCAATAAAAGCATAGAAATTTTGCTTTTAATAGGAAGTTCAGTGGGAGGAGACACAGGCATGTAGATACCTGCATGGCTTTTTACAGTATGATTTCTATTTTTTTTGAGTGTCTTTCTCCAAAATGTTCCCATTTCAGACCATTTGGTTTAGTTACTCAAAGGTTGCTTTTGGAAAGTGCTTTGGATAGGATTCCATTCTCATTGCTTACAGAGGGGAGAAAGCATCACAGATTTGCTGTGATAGTTGCAGATAGCGTACAGTCTAATCTGAGATGGGAGAATGAACTGAATGGTGGCATGAACTGCAACAGTGTGTAAACACTTGAGACTAGAGAATAAAAGCAACCAAGACCTGGTAAATTTAATAAGGGCTGTAATGTGTTTATAACCCTCAGGTTTAGTGGCAGATGGTGAATCTAGTTATGTATATTGTCGAAGGTTTTATATATAAGTAAATTTATGTCTCTTTTGTTGTTTTTTTTTTCAATGTCTTCCCCACTCATATTTATAGATGCATGAAATGATAATGGGGATTCATGTATCTCACACTACTGGTAGTACTGCTGTTCCCATACTTGTGACACACTACCTGATGGAGCTTCACTATGCGCTGTAACTGTCCTTCCTCTCTCTTCTTCCCATGGCCATCCCTTGAGGTAATGCTGCCTCCATGAGGACTTTACTTCCAATGGTAAGGGAAAGTAGAGTTTGCATTCATCCTTACTCCTTTCTCTGGTGACAGTGTTCCTTTTCCTTTCAAACAAGGAACCAGCAGGGGACAGCTGTATATACAGAATCCCAGAAAAAGTCAATATTGGGAATGGTAGTCCTATTCCTCAGAGCAAGAAGCACCTTTCTTGGGAAAAAATCTCCTGGGAACACATCCCTAAGGCATTTTGTGATCAGACTGGCTAGTACTGAAAAAGCAGAGAGAAGAGACCTTGGGTCCTCATCTGCAAACCTCTGCGCTCACACTGATCTCCATCCAAGGTCTAATAATCCTGCAAACTCGGGACACTTTTTTTGGAGTGTCTCACAAATGCTTTTGGCAGGATTGCTCATCATGATTATGAAGCTTGTCTGTCCTATCTTAGATGCGCAAGGAATGTATGAAATCTCAGGAGTTTACTGTGAATATCTGTTTGCCTTCTAATAACATCTGGGAAACTGAAGAGTGAAGTGTTCTGCTAACTGTGTCTTTGATTGACTCATTCCACTCAGTTTATCAGGACACTGAAGCAGAACTATTAAATAGAAACCCTAAACATCACTAGTTTCTTGACTGGCTGCTACAAGCTTTTATATTAAACAAGGATTTAGTACATTGGTTCTAGTGGAACCTTTTCAGCAAAGAAGTATCACTGTCTCTCAAAATCAGTCTGTCACAGCCACCTGTGAATGCTGCCAAAGCAGTGCTTGCAATTCTGCCACTGCCTTTTTCTGCTGCCATATTACTGAGTATATATAAATATACTCATGGATAAATATATACATATATATGACACTAACCTATCTTTTTAAAAACAGAAACAGTGCCGTTAATTTATATGCAACACTCGAGGGCCCAATAGAGAGATATAAAATGAAACTATATTACAAGTAGCTTCCAGTCAAAGATGGACTCTTTTATTTTAGGAGGGATCCTTTTTGATTATTTACAGCATAGATTGGCATTTATTTACATTGCAGTGACAATTCACTGTGAGCTCCTTTTTAATCTATTATAGCTCTAGGATTGTTTTTTTTTGTCCATTACTGCTTTTCTACACAGCAGTTTCCAGTTTTCTGTCTCTGCCAATTTTTTTCCCCATGAATATACTACTTTACATTTATCTATTTTAAGTCTCATTTATTTTTATCTGCCTTTATTGGCTTGCCAACAACTCTGCAGCACTGCTATATGCTCTTTTGAATGGACATCAGCAATTCATAGCCATTATCATTAAACAAACTCCTTACATTTTTCACCTTCTTTATTTTCTCTTCTCCTGTTTATTCCTGTTGTATGATTTGCTTGGATTACAATTCCTCACCATATTCATTTGGTAATGACTAAGTATGTAACACTGCTGCTTCACTGCCAAAATCAACGAAGGCCAGCATTTTAATACGTCTCAAGGTCACCAGTAAGAGCCCTGAAACGGACGTGGGATGCCAGGCTGGATTTGGATCTTTAGCTCTTCAAAGTGTTATGCTGTACTGAACTAATGTTCCATTGCAGTCCCTAGTTTTTGAGACAGATTAAATATATGACTCAAAATGAAAAAGAAATCCTTGCTTAAATAAAGATTCTGTGAGTTTCAAGACAAACATATTATTTTCCCTTTCCTTATGTCTCCTTATTTTGAAATCTCAGGCATAAAAGTGTTGGGAAAACTGGTTTTGACACAAAAGTAAAAAAGGGTCATTAAGCATCAGTCTACTTAAATATTGTTACAGGCTGGATTTTCAGGCTGCAGTTCAGGTAGGGGAGGAATATTTACTCTTCATATTACAGATTGTATACAAATTGGAAGAAGATTGCAACCATCATGAGGTAAAAAACATATTGCCATTTCAGAATGATCTCCATCCCACAATTGCCTTCCTATTCATTAATGTATTTATTTTAGACCTGTCAAATTATTAAATTGTGATTAAGGAAATGTTACAGATATTAAATAAGTGATTCATGACCAGACTTCTGCTTTGTGATTTCCTCTTCATTCGAGGATATATGTATTACTATCTGGTTCATGGCTTCAGCTATTACCAAATTAGATAAATAGCAAAAGGAAATAGCAAATAAAAGTAGAAATGTTAAATGTAGCTTTTATCCTGTTTCTCAGAATCTCTCAGTTTTTTCTGTATGTTTGTAAGGCTTTTCTTGATTAAAGACAGCTTCCTGGTCACAAGAAACTACTTCAACAAACAGCTTAAAAGCCACATGATACAAAAACAAATTGAAAACCAAAACAAAATGTGAACTTCAGAAAATTGCTGTGACTGGGAACAGTAAGAAAAGGGTCCCTGGACAGGACCAAATGGGCCAGCCAAAGGGCTCATGAATTGAAAACTGTATTTTGAGAAAACTTTCATGCAGAGATTGAGGAGATGAAGCTCCCTTTGCCCACAGCTGCTGGAGAGTTGACAGCTGTCTGTCAGGCCATTACACAGGGAACAAACTGGTGCCGAATGTGTTTCCTTGTGCTTGGGCCATTGACAGCCTACTGAAAGGTGTTAGAAATCCCCATGTTCCTGAGTGAGGAAAGAGAAGATACAGGGTACCATGATTTCTCTCCATTCCTGCCTGGGCTTGCGGCAGGTAAAGAAAGCAGAATGAGCATATGGGGACAGTGGAATTTAAGGAAAAAAATGCAGCATGATTTTCTCCTCTCAGCCCCTTCTCAGGCAGCTCTATGCTCTGGTCCTACTTGAGTGACCCCTGTAGCCAGGCGAAGGAGCCATTGTAGTGGACCATGAGGTTCCTTGAGGGGTGGCAAGGGAAGGTGGGAATCCCCTGGCTAATGGGCTCAGGTCCTGTCTCCTCCTCAGCCAGGGCCTTGAAAAGCAGTTTTTTGATCACTGCTTATATAGCTAACAATGTGGGAAAGAAATATTTGGCAACAGACGCAAACAAAAGAAAAAATTTCTAATGATCTGGAGCTGAAAGCAGACATATCCAGAAAGTAACTATAAAAAACTTCCGATGATAATTAACCACACTCAGATGATAACAGTTCCATCAAACTGGATAATTCATGCTATTTTTAAACAAATATTTGGATTAATCCTCCGCAGAGTAATGGTCTGCTCAGAGTGCATAATTTTATTTGTGAATTCATTTGTCCTTTCTACATTATTGTGCGTTTGCTACATGAAATTTTATCCATCTTTTTTTTTTTTTATTTTGCTATCCCTCAGTTACTTGGTCTCAAGGTCTTCCAGCAATTTCTTGCAATCAGACCTAGCCTTTACTACCCTGTATACATAAATATCAACAGTAACTTCACCCAGCTATGCACCTTTTGAATAAGCTCATAAACTGAGTTAGAATAGAATAGTTAGTTCCACTCTTTGGAGAGCTTAAATACACTATTCTTGTCCCTGTGGAAAAAACCACTGTGGGCATATTTCACTCATTCAAATCTTATATTTACTTTTATTTACGGAGGGCTGTGCAGCACTCTGGGATATAAGCAACGCCTCCAGCTTTGGGTCATCAGCAAACTTGCTGAGGAGGCATCTGCCCATTCATCCAAGTCATTGATGCATAGGTTAAACAATACTGGACCCAGCACTGAACCTTGGGAAATACCATTGTCTTTCTTTATCCCTGGGAAGTCAGGACTTAGGGATGAACAGGTCTTGTGTTAGTAGGGAATTTTTTCCCTGTCTAAGAATGACCTAACTATTTAGGAAATGTATCCTCAATACTTAAAAAAGCTGAACATTACTCTCTGCCTCTCTTCACTTGACCTTGGTCACATTGTCTGTGCATCAATTTTGTATTCATTCTGCAAATAATCAGTTCTTCCTTTCTTCACTTCTCTGCTTTGCCTTTTTAGAAAGAAGCTGACTTCATAAAACTGACAGATACAAGACTATAAATAACTACAGTTTAATTTATAATTTCAATTACATATTTACTTGCCAGGGGTATGATTTATTCAAGGCTGCTGGACTTACTGTTTACCTGGAGTCTTTGAGGAGTCAGGGGAAATGCACTGGACCAGAGCACAGTCACATTTTCTTGATGACAAGTCTCATCAGCTTCCCCTTGTGCCCAAGCACATGGACACAGACACACAGATCTTTGTTCAGTTTACAGTGAGCTCTTAAGGAGGAAAAACTGAAGGAGCTTTCCCTGTAGCTGGAAAGTCCCCAGGTTTAAGGATGTCAGACTCTGCTGAGCACTGTATTTAGCCCTGAGGAAGGCTGACAGCAGAAGCAAACCTGATTTATTCAGTAATAACATGTTCCAGGGTGGAAATGGTGAATATAGTCCAATTCTTTTGTATCAGGATAAATTTCACATTTCCCTTATGATTTTTAAGTCTAGTGAACCCCAGTAAATCACAGAATCATAGAATATGCTGAGCTGGAAGGGACTCACAAGGATCACTGAGTAGAACCCTTAGCCCTGCACAAGACCATCTCCAAGAGTCACACCATGTGCCTGAGAGCATTGTGCAAATGCTTCTTGAACTCTGTGAGGCTTGGTGCTGTGACCACTTCCCTGGGGAACCTGTTCCAGCATGCAACAACCATCTGGGTTATTTAACCTAAACCTCCCCTGACACAGCTTCAGGCCATTCCCCTGGGTCATCACAGAGAAGAGATCAGTGTCTGCCCCTCCTCTTCCCCTCACAAGCAAGTTGTAACTGCAATGAGGTCTCCCTTCAGTCTCTTCTCCAGGCTGAACAGACCAAGTGACCTCAGCCACTCCTCATACAGCTTCCCCTCCAAGACCTTCATCATCTTTGTTGCCCTCCTTTGGACACCCTCCAATAGCTTAAAATCTTTCCCATATTGTGGTGATCAAAACTGCACACAATATCCAAGCTGAGGCTGCCCTAGTGCAGAGCAGAGCGGGACAATCCCCTCCCTCACCCAGCTGGTGATGCTTTGCCCGATGCCCTCCAGGACACAGTTGGCCCTCCTGGCTGCCAGGGCACTGCTGACTCATGGCCAACTTGCCATCGACCAGGATTCCCAGGTCCCTTTTCACAGCACTGCTTTCCATCATCTCATTCCCCAGTCTGTATGTACATCCAGGGTTGCACCTTGTTGAACTTCCTACAGTTGGTGATTACCTCACCCTCTAATTTACAGAGTTTTTTCTCCAGGGCCTCCCTGCCTTCAAGAGAGTCAACAGCTCCTCCCAGTTTTATGTCATCTGCAAACTTGCTTAGTATCCCTTCCAGTATTGCATTCAAGTCATTCATGAAGAAATTGAAGAGCTCAGGGCCCAAGATGGAGCCCTGTGGAAACCCGCTAGTGACAGGTCACCAGTCTGATGTTACCCCATTCACTATGACACTCGGCTTGACACACAAGCCAATTGCTCACACACCATATGATGTCTTTATCCAGCTGGGTGCTGGACATTTTGTCCAGAAGGATCCTGCGAGAGACAGTATCGAAACCTTTACTGAAATCCAAAAAGATTATATCAACTGGCATCGCTTGATCAACTAGGTGGGTTACCTTGTCATAGAAGGAAAATGGGTTGGATAAGCAGGACTCTCCTCTTGTGAAGCTGTGCTGAAGGACGGCATTGTCCTTCAGGTGTTTTTCAACACTTCCCAGAATAATATTCTTCATAACTTTACCAGGCACTGAAGTGAGACTGACAGGCCTGTAGTTTTTGGGATCCTCTTTCTTGCCGTTCTTGAAAACTGGAATAACATTCACCAGCTTCCCATCTTTGGATTCCAAATACCTCTCAAAAAACATCAAGAGAGGTTTTGTGATGACATCAGATAACCCTTTCAGGATTCTTGGATGAATCTCATCAGGCTCCATAGATTTGTAGAGATCCAGCTGGAGCAGTAGATCTTGCACAACTCCAGGGTAAACTTGGAGTTGATCATTCTTTCAGTCATGGTCCTCCAGCTCAGAGCACTGTGACCTCCCTGATCTGCCATCTGTGTTGAAGATAGAGGCAAAGAATGAGTTGCACCCCTCTGTCTTGTCTCTATTCCTGTTTGTGAGGTGTCCATCTTCATCCTGTAATGGGCCCATGACATTTCTATACTCCCTATTGCCATTAATATATTTGAAAAAAACTCCTTCTATTGTCCCCTACGTTTCTGGCCAGCTTCAACTTTGGCCACACAAATTTTCTCCACACAATGAAAAGCAGAATCTCTGTATTCTTCCCATGTTGACATTGTTTCCACTGTTCATACACCTTTCTTTTTTTATCTTATTTCCAAAAGAAGATCCCTACTCAGCCAAGCCAACCTTCTCCCTCATCTGCTTGACTTCTGACAGTGCAGTCAGTTATGGAAGGAAATGCTGGTAAAATTTGACAGAAATAGGCATATCTCTGTTCAAGAGGAGAGAGTCATTGATGAACTTCCTTTAAGCCAAGGAACACTAGATAGAAGAATAGCATAGAAGATTGTAGACGAAATCCTACTAGCTTAACATGCATGGCATGTCATTAAAGACCTTACCCATTAGTCTGATAATAATAGAGATGATGGACTCTGGAGTCCCATTAGGATTATGTCATTGTTCTATTACTTCTCTGAAAAGGAATATATTATTAGGTTGTGTTGCAAGAACAAAATAGGCAATGCATATTTTCATCTTCTAGCCTTAGGCTGAGTATGTAAAAAAATTTGAAAACTTTCAGTACCAGTTCACCGACTCTTTTTGCTATCCAACACTCATGTCAATGCTAAAGGGAAGCAGAGAATTAATTCCTTATTTTGCTTTGCTTGTGTACATAGCTTTTGCTTTCCCTATTAAATTGTCTTTCACTCAACCCAGGAGTTTTCTAGCTTTTACCCTTCTGATTCTCTCCCGGATCCTCTTGGTGGGGGAGTGAGCAAGAAGCTGCGTGGTACTTGGTTGCTGGTTGGGGTTACACCATGACAGTATGCCAGGCTGCAACATGAAAGAAATTAATTTGTATTTAATTTATGACAAGAAACAAGCTAAATAGTATATGTATGACAAGCTCCCAGATCACATGGTCATGCTTTCTCCAGTAGGGCTAGTTGTCACAAATTGCTAGAGTTCTGCATCTCTAGATGCAGTGGCACTCAATAACAAAGATAAGTATTTTAGAAAATTGGATAGAAGAGAAGCTAAGAACAAGGATTTGAAATAATGCAACATTTACCTAATGTATGTCAGAAACTTTCCTTTATTAAAAAATACTTTCCAGATAAATAACAGGCGCTTAAGACAGAAGTTATTTTCCTCTGCAATCATCATTTCATGTAATCTATGAAAGTATTCTCACAGGAATAATTACAAATTATTCTGATGACTACTATTAACAATCAACTGAATTGCATTTCAGAATAGTTCCTCTCAGATTGTGACCATTTTAAAATGTATTGTCAACATATGCCCAGAAGTTTGAAGAGAAAATACACTGAGTCTGCAAGTGAGGCAGCAAAAAGGAAAGATTGAGCCAGATAATGGACCACTTGATGGATAAGAATTTGGTAGGTCACATTTAAAGTTGCAGTCAACAGCTCAATGTCCAGGCAGAGGCCAGTGATGAGTAGCATTCCTCACGGGTAGGTACTGGGACCAGCACTGTTTAATATCTTTGTCAGTGACATGGACAGTGGGATTGAGTTGAGGCCTCAGCAAGTTTGCCGACAACACTGAGTCAGTGTGAAATATAACAGAAGAAAACACAGTGACATGTATCTGAAGGCCAACAGAACTCACCTGTAGCCCATCCCCAATAGCTGCTGTAGCATGTGCTTGCCCTTGAGTCCCTCCCATCTTCTGTCATGTGCTCTGCTGACTCCAACTCTTTTTGCCCCTGAGGTCTCCTCCATGTGATATTTCACACCCTTCAGATTCTCCGTCCCTCTGATTGGTTGCCCCTACCTGTCCCACTTTTCCCAGAAGGATATCAGAGCAAGAAGCCCATTCCCACTGCCTACACAAGGACCACCATTTTGTTTGTCACTGTTTTTACAGCAAGGAGCCACCATTTTTGACATCAACATATTCCCAGCATTCGTGGGCAGCTCTGTGACTGGCTAGCAGGACCAGTCATCCATTTACCTGGTGCAGGAAGCCCCTACCTGCATAGACATGGGCTGCCAGTTCCAATTATATCATTCTCCACTTGTTTTCACACTGCTTTGAGTTTGGTTTTTTGCTAATTTCTGAATACATCATGCCCGTATGAGCTCAGAACATCCTCTGATTAGCTGTCCATTTCCTTTGAAACAGGAATTAATCATAGGCACAAATATTTATGTATATGTGTCAGTTCACAGGTTATTTAGGCCTAAAGAAACAGTGCTAGATTTAATTTCTTGTTTAAGATTTCACCACCTTTTTAGTGCAGTATGTGGTTAACAGGATGAAAGAAATGTGTGATGGTAACAACTTCTCTAGCACCCAGAAGGAACAAAAGCAGGTTTCATCTTTGCTACTTAGAAGATCCTTCTTACCATATTTCCTTACACTTTTCATTGTACTGTTTCTTACAGTGCTTCTGAGTTAAGAAAATGGTGTTATTTTCATGTTGCATATGATGGGTTAAAGCAATTTGCTAAATAGTCAGGTTTGCAATCTGATGTCCCCAATCCTCAATTCCACAAGTAATTGAATAACAGAGAAGGCTAAAACCTCTGGATGTTCTGGAACCTCTAAAAGTTCTGTATGTACCATTCACACAGTGACTTGGCTGACAAGGTCCTTCTATGATAATTAGGAAAGGTTTTTGCACCTGAGCTGGTCTCCATGGCACACAAGCTAGTCTACAGGAGAAGCCTGTACCTTCAACTTTGTCCCTGGGAAACAAAGGCTACCTTGTGAAACTGCAATGCTGCATCTGAAACCCTCCTCTGTGCCCAAACCACTCTAGCTTCTCTTGCCGGTCTCAGCCAAGTGCTCTAAATAGACTTCTTCTGAATGCTCATTGAAGCCTTTACTTCAGTGAACACAGGTATTCCCTATGTCCTGCATCATGTCTGTCAGTAACGTTGGTTCTCTAGGTACTGAATTTAGCTCTAGTTGCCTTGTTTCAATTTATATGAGGTGACAGAAGAAGGTATTTCTAGGGCATTTCATTATGTGAATGTCTAGGGCTAGATTAAATTGCTCATACATACACAGCTAATGTAGTTTGAGAATCCCTGGGTTATCTAGGGTTTTCTTGGGTTTTCCTTGGGTCTGACAGATATGATACAGGTCCTACTGTGCCTATCTTGAGGCAGCTGGAAGTAAGGGCCATATTGGTACAGGGTGCAAAGGACTTGTATGCCATACCCATGCAAAAGAGGCTTGTTCTTACTTATTTCCATTAATTATGAAGCGATTTAGATGTCTAGATTAGATATAGTTACCTGAAACTGAGATCAATTCCGCCCTGGGTATGAGAGGTTTCATTGTAGTGTTAGGTTAACAGTAACAACTTTTATTTTGAAATGTCAGATAACTCTTTTGGCAAATGCTTCGTGTTCTGGAAATACTGAAGCACAGTTATTTTTTTAGTCAACGTATGTAGCACTATGAAAAAACCTAGATATTTAAAATTAACAAAAACCTGTTGAAGCTTATTGATAAGCAATATATGTAATATATGCATCTTTTTATATATATTTTTCTTTCTCTGTTCATATATTAAAACAACAGGATTATAAAGCATAACTAAATCTGTAATAATGTATGCAGCATTAAAAACACTTAAATACTTATTAATATGCAAAATATTTCAATAATTTAAATGTTCTGTGGGATTAATGACAGGGCTAAAATAATTTTTTCTAGTCTTAATGCAACATTTAAAAACCCCATAGTCTCAGAACAAGAATGTTACAAAAGGAAGGAAAAACACCTTGAAGTTTAGCACTTCATCTGAAAAATTGGTCTAATAATTTACAGAATAATGAAATTACACTATTGACTAAAAATTCTGAAATTATCAAAGAGAATGGAAAAGCACTCTCAAGACTGTTACACCACTTGCCTTCCAGGAACATTCTCACTGAAATATGCATGTGTTGATTCGAAAAATGTCCCCAAGTGCTGAAGTACTTACAATTTTTGTAGGGTTTATGTGAAAAGTAACCACTATGTCTTCAAATATATTCTTTTCAAGTGAATTTTGATCTTACCAAAGTGTTGGATTTGTATTTACCATTAGTAGGGATGAAGAACAACAGTGAAAATACTCCATATAGCTCTAAACACGTGGTTCAAGTTTGACTTGAAGAACTCAAGCAGAAGGGTAGGAGCCCTGGGTATCTTTGTTGTCTCAGACAAGAAGCACACAATTGATACTGCTACCTACCTGTCAGCTTGCAGAACTAAGTACTTACTCACCTTTGCCTATCNTTCACTGCCTCCAGGAAATGCATGAAAACTATATTTATTGATCCTTGAGGAGCACTACTTAAACAAGGGGTGTTATTTTTTAACAAAGAAAGGAATGTAGCTCCTATTCTGTTTACTCCATATGACTGTCAGGCTAAGTGCCATGGTCTTCTCATATTATTAAAAGGAGGGAAACACAAACAGCCCTGCTGTGGCTGGACAGAGGACCAGTAACACTGGAAGTGGAGAACAGGCTTGGCAAGTTCACCCTTTTGACAAGCAAGCTTTGAAAGGATAAATGAAAACAGCGAGTTGCCTCTGGTGAGTCACATTGAACTAGCATTTAAGAAGCAACATTCATTGTCTGTCTCATACAAATTTCTGTAGCAATTATGTCCAAACAGAAGGGCAGCCATATTCCCTGTTATGCTGATAACAATGGGCATACCCTCATTTGTGAATGGAGGCCAGACTCTGTCAAAAGACTGTTGAATGGTCTGTGAGAGAAGTATGAAAACTGTTCCATGTAGAATTAACATTCATATGGCTCTGCCAGCTGGGAGTTATTCTTCATATTGTGCCAAGTACAGGACAAAATGCAAGTCAGAAAGAAAGGATAACATAACTCTTGCTACAGACTCTATGGATGTGAGAATACACATGCTTTGTGGCTATACATGCTGATCATTTTGCCTCCATACTTCTTTGGCAAGTGTTTTTCTTATGTGACATTCACAACATACATTCGCAACACACAGACATACCCTATTATCCATTGAGAATATCTTCCTGGAAAGTGTGATGATAAGTTATTCAGTGGGAGAGGAGACTATATGCAGGGATTTGACAAATACTCTCTGTTTAATCCCACAGGGACAGTATGTCATTATTTTTTGGCAATAAGATCTTTCCCTTCATTTCAGTAACTACTCAAGAAAGCAAGATCTCGATGGCATGACTGAAGAATAAAGACAAGAGGGATGCTGCTGCACATCCATACACAAGGTTCTCAGTGTATTTCTGCTAGTGTTTGTGTGATACACAAACAATATATTAGTGAGATATTTAAAAGACTGCATCATAGCCTACTTTGTCTCTATTCTCAGCAGTTATTTTAACACAAGCAGATATTTGGCAGGAACACTTCAGTATGACTGTATAGCTCAGAGTAGTCTTGATAGAAGAAAAATTTATGACATCATATAGCAGAGCACAGTATGAAATGACTGATGATGGAACTCCAGAATGACAGTAGGAAAATGATGGAGACTGTGAAGCTGTTCCTCTGAGATCTCACATGTAATTCATACACATGTATATACATCATACACATGTATGCTGTATAATATGCAGCACTTCACTCGACCTGAGTGTTCCTCATGCAGAAGAGCTCATTACAAGTCCAGTAGCAGTAACATCAAAAGCACAATGCTGTGCTCTTTCTCCAGAATATGGGTATTTCCTGTTCCACACCATCTTGTGTTTCTACTTCTGCATGTCTTTTGATCCTCATTCTATGTAGAAAAGGCTTTTGTACTTGTGCTAATGCAAGAAGCTTGCACTATGACACTGCAGATGCACAATGTGGTCAGTATAATATAGCAGATACTGCAGACATATTTGTGTTGGTGTTTTCCCCTAGTCCTAGAAAGAACATGGAAATCCCCACATCTAGATCTACTCCTTTTAGCTGCATTATTGCTTACATATCTTTCTTAGGCTATTTTTGTCCTGTGTTTCTCAGTGCAGCATACACATTTCTGTTTAAGAGATATCATTGGTGGGATTAATCTTCCATAATCATAAATGCTTATGACTGGAGTAGACTTCATGCAGAGTCCCTTTATAAATGTTGAAAATAAATTAACTCTGTTTATGTATAATTTATAAGATTCCATTTTCAGATGTTTACTTTAAAATAAGATGATTTATGTTGCAGAAGTATCTGTGCCTCTCCATCATCTGTAAAGAGAATTTAGATTAGCAGCTCCAGTGACAGAGTCTATTATATTTATATCTATATTTGGACAGATGGACTTTGTTTTGTGTTGTAATTTTTTTTTTCCCATTGAGATTTGATTTGACTGGGCTCTTGCAATGTAGGAATAGTGATTTATTTTTTTCTGGATAGCCAACTGCAGTAAAACTAACTCAAGTAGCACATTGCTTGGAAGGGTCTTTTCTTGTTTTTATGGATCTCTTCTCACACATGGAAAGAGTTACGGTGTACCAATTTTTGATGGGGAAGGGCTGAAGGATAGAGATACCTGTGGGACTATAGAATAGGTGGCAAAGTATGTGAATATATAGATTACCTCCCAGAATTATCAATGTATTGGATACTCAACACTTATAAAACTGCAGGCCCAGCATTCTGTCTGTGGTGTGTTGCTGTCTATCAGCTGGCACAGGGCAGGTGTGGTAGAAATGCACACCTAGTTGCCTACACAGAGCTGTAGCAAGCAGCAAAGTCCTGTATGGCATGCTGACATGGAAAGGCTGACAGCACTTTCACAGATCACCCAAGTGCCTACTGCCTATTGACTGAGCTCTTCCTGGCTTTTGCTTTTCTGGAAGTGTTGTTTCATGTAAACACTCTGTGACTGAGCTGCATTTCAGAACCTTACCTAGATGCAGTATAGCTGAGGCTATATTAAACTCCCCTTAGGACATATTCTGCACCTGCCTATTTGTGCAGAAGCTGCCATTCACAGCCTCACCTGAGACACACTGCCATGTGAGGAGGTCCTACTGCCAAAACTCCTCTGCCTTGATATTTCCAGTACCTCTGGAGTAAACTGTGTAAGCCAACCCCTTCCTAGAGTCAGCTGCTTAGCCGATCATGTAGGTGATCTAATTTGCACAAAGCTAAGTGTGTCTGTTTTGGTAGGTTTATCCATAGATATGTGAAGTTAATACTTATACACTCTTCATATGATCATCATTTTCAGTCTGGCTTTGTTTCACATGTGTAGAACTAGTGAGTTCAATAACTCTATTAAGAAAATGTGTCTGCACACACAGCATAGATACAGTGGCAACTTTTGAGCGAAAGACACTTTATGGAAATGTTCTTACTAATTCAACACCTTAACCTCCTGCTAAGCTTTCTGTATTCACCTAGCCATACAGTCTCCCAGTTGTGAATTGCTGGTATTGTACATGGCCAAAAGGCAAGACACTTTTTCCACCCTTTTGGGTATAATTGCATAACACTGCACATTAGTTGCAAAACATAGGCTGATAGAGGTTATTTTATTGGTGTGTGTAACATAAAAAGAAGTTGAAAATATATACCTGTTGTCCACCAGTTGCTGAAATGACCTTGGAAGATCTATTACACTCTATATGATCATAAGGTATTGACATTAATTTGTTGTAAGAAGTGTTGTTTCTTTTTTTTTTGTTTTTTTTTTCATACATTGAAGTATCTTCCCACATTATAGACACAGTGAACCACACCTAGAACTTCTGTAACAAACTGTTTCTCATTCCTTCATTTCAATGTTCAAGGTTAATACTTTTGCCTATTGCAGTCTGTATTTGTGTAGATGTAGCCTGCTCACTGAAAAGAGCTAGGGTTTTCCTTCATGTAACACAATATGGAAATAGTACAATTTACAAATTCTCAAGTGAAAAATAAGATCAGGATGGTATCTGATGCTTCTTTTAAGAAGCTGCTTAATAAACATTATTTAATAATTTAACAAAACTGGGGTAGGAATATATATTAAAAAAAATCATTGACATAAATGACATGTTCAAACTGGGACTTTGAATAATCACAAAAAAATCCATTTCCCCAGATGGCATTGAGAAGTTTGACTAGGAAAGCACAATGTGATTCCTGACATGGCTTATGTGCTATATAAAAACACAAATTGTTCAGATAATGAACAATATCTGCAATGCCAAAGGAGATACTTTATATGTTGGCTTTATTTATGTCATTGTTCACTAGGTATTGTCCTGGTTCCAGCCCAGATCAGCAGGAGGGGGCATGTTCAAGACACTGTGTTATTAGATACCACCTTGCAGCATTGCCAGTGACAGGAAAAAAGGGACACTTGCTTTTGAGAAGAGCATTCCTTTCTGTCATGAGAAAGCGTGGTGTGCAGAGGGAAGCCCTCCACCAACGTTTTCCATTGTATTGAGCTTGCTGACCATTTGGCATGTAAGTCATAGTCTCTTTGTACACTTTGTTACTAGTATTGTTGTTGTTTCTGTTTGCTTTCTTATCTCATTGCTGTTTCCAATAAATTGTTCTTATTTTGATCTTTTGATCTTTGCCTTTTGTGCTTCCAACTGGAGGGGGAGGGGAAGCGAGTGCCAGTGTGGCTTTGGTGGGAGCACTAAATTGAGGAATACCATTCCTAAACCATAAGAGTATCTAGATGAATATTTATGGAAGAGGTAACTTGTGAAAAAAACCCTTGTATGGAATCATAGCTATATTGGTTAGGACATGGGTGGTTTTTAGAGGTCATGTAGTTGGACTACCATCAACATTAGGCCAGGGTCTATCCAGCTAGGTCTTGAAAACCTCTCTGGAGGAAGCTCCCACAGCCCTCCCAGCAGCCCCTTCCTTGTAGCACTGCAATGTGGAGAAGCTGCTCCTCATCGCCAACCTGAGCCCCCCAACTTGCACCCTGCTGTGTTACAGCAGTGCTAAGAAGAGGTTAAGACTTTGGCTTCAATGTCTTTGGTACTGTGTTTCAAGCAGTCATAGTTTGCAAGTGAGACATCTCTTGACCTCAGCTTCAAATGTGCTCTGTTTCCTCAGCTTCTCACAGTACATCTGTGCTGGGGTCCTGACCATCTCTGAAGCTGTCTAACAGGTTCCCTCTGATTTCTCAGCATCCCCCTTGACCTTGTGCGTAGGGAGGACATGCCAAACCCCATGTATTTATCATTGTCCTGTAGTCACCAATGCTGAGCTCAGGGCAGTAATAAGTTCCTTTGATCTGCAGGACACAGCCCAGTATAGAGTTGCATGAGCAGTCATAAGAACACATTGTTACCTTGCATTCAGCCTGGCAATTGCTGCTCTCCTTAATGACTTCTCATGCTGCTCTGCGAGCTGGTTACCAGCCTGTACTGATGCATTGGGTTTGTCTGCTCTCATGCAGGGTGTTAGGCTTTTAGTCACTGAACTCCATGAGGTTTCTGTCTGTTTAGTCCTCAGCATAAGTGCCAGGAGTGGACCATGGGATGATTTATAGTTCACTGAATTTGAAAATATTCAGTTTTCAATTGCACTGTCAATATGTACTAATAACAGCATATATGTAGTATGAATCCTATGAATGCTTCTGAGACAGATACTCTGTATAATCAATTAATAAGCATTACAGCTCTCATTTACACTTCAGCTAGCATGAACAGTAGAAAGCAGAGGAGTCAATGGGAATTTTGCTTTTGACTTTTATAGTTGTCATTGCTTTGAGTGGACAGTTCTATCAAAAAATAATGGTCAAAGCACTTGACCAACTTTTCTCTGGTAGAAAATGCATGAGTATCTTTAAAACAACAGTATTTCATAGCAAAAAATACTGGAAAGAGAATGTCTTGGGCTTTGGGAGGGGCAAGGTTTTGCCTGAATACGAACTTTGTCAATTCAATTTCTACTGGGTTCTGTAGTGCCTTGACCTATAGTTGCATCCATTAAAATCTAATATTTTTGCATAAAATCTAATAATTCATTAATGTATTTATGGTTGCTTTCACTGAGGATGCCTCATGGATGAACAGTCACACTCCATTCCTGTGTGTTTTAAGGTTTCCTCCTTCATGTATTTCAGGTGACCACCACATTAAGCTCTACAGGACTCAATGCTGTTTTCCCTCCTGGTCATTACATATGCAATACCATGGCACCAGGGCTGGCACAGACTTCAGTGCCCTCACTGCTGTGACAATACCTAACAGCAATGTTCTGACCTGTCTGACTGAAGCAGTGCTATTTAGGTGTGGAGAGGGAAAAAAAGGATGTTAGAAGTAAAAAAACCCCACACAGAATAGCAGGGCCTTCTTTGTTTACCTAAGAAGGTTGAATGGTTTTTTTTCTTGATTTTCTGTATTTCCTTTGACTCCTGCCTGACAACAGCAAGACAGCAGGAGACCAGCTGCACCTTATCAAAGGATATATTTTCAGCTCTGTTATGACTCATGATGCTGTTAAGACTAAGACTTGTTCTAGAAGTATATCTCATCTTCTGACAACCTAGAATCTAAAGCCACTATAGGATATAAAAATGTCTGCCTGTGATATGTACTGGTTGCCCAAAACTAGAGGATGGGCTAATGAAAATCCCATTGGCCCAGATTTTACTTATATGATTTTTTTTTTAAAGGCCAGTTCTGTTGCATTCTGCAGGAATATATATTATAACAAAAATAAGAAAACATGCAAGTTAATAAAAAAAAATTAAAAAAAATCTTGGCATACATTGTGAAACTTTAGCTTATATCAAGTATTTTGCATTGCTAACACAGGTGCTTTCCATTCATAAAGCAACATTAAAAATTTGAGGTTTTTAAACTATGGCTATTAAGTGACAGTAGTCTTCTAATATCAGTCAGTAGGAAAATGTTCCATTTATTCCTTATTTTCTGGATACCTCCCTGATGTTCAGCTTTACTCAGTTTCCATTTCACAAACTGAGTTAACTTTAACTGAAACTGTCAAGCAGTAATTCACTTCTTAACTAGATTTGTGGTGGTGAGACAGAGGATAATATAAAAAGGCAGAACTTATTGGCACGATTCATCATCATACTTTATTGCACACTTGAGTCTACTGGGCAGGAAATGTTATTAAACTGGAAGATGTATCAGAGCCTTCTGAATTTGGCAGAACGAGCACCTTAAACCTCTGGAAGGGCCGATGTGCTCAACTCATTCCCTCAATGACTGCAAGAATATAGCTGATGTTCCAGGTTAAGTTCTGCAAAGGGGAAGAGCTGGCATTGTGTTCACACTGTGACAATGGCATGCGTTAATGACTAATGTGTAGAAGGAAAATAGCTATGGCAATGATTATTCTTACCAGTTATCCTGGAGCGTGAGGCATAACCACATCTACTTGGTTACTGTGTTTCTAGCATTGTTATAACAAGTGTCAGCTGCTGTTAGGGAAGTCCAGAATCTGTGTTTGAGTAGATGAGTCAGTACTAGTAATTGGGTTTTGTGAAATAAAATGTCTGTTAGGAAAACATGCCTTAGTGGTAGGAACATGCCAAAAGTTTAAATATAAGAAATTCAGATAGGAAAATCTGTGGGAACATGAGAAATCCAGGAAGTTTTCTTATTATCTGTGGTCCTGTTTGCAGTTCCAGTGCTACTATGGACTAGAACCCTGAAATGAGGTAGACGTTTCACCATCAGAGTGGGTTGAGACTGACAATTCAGAGTTCGTGAATGTACAGAGGCGGGAATTAAATTGCATTCAAAGAGCACAAATCAAGAAGACAGTCTTCCTTATTATTAAGTGGCTGCTAAAGAAATTGCTCTTGTAAAAATGCAAAGTGTAGTTTTACTAGGAAATTTCATTGTGTCCTGGAAAAGTTGGGATTGAAAAAGTTTTGAAACCAAATCTGATTACAAGTTTTAAATTGCAGAGACTTTACATTCAAGCAGTTTATGCAAAAGACGCAGCTTATTTCTGGATTTCTCTGAATTTTGTAGGTTATTCTTCCCAGTTTAGGTTAGACCCATGGATAAACTGCAGTTTCAAATCTTTTAGTTTAGTGAGCTCATGCTCACTGTTGAAAATATTTTTAAATACTCTTGAAATTCCTTTGAATAACATTCTATTAGAAAGGTAACACACTGTATCTTTTCTCTTAAGCAAATGTTCAGATATCTATTACTAGTTTGGTAAGTCCTCAACTTCTATAAAAAAATACAACCACCAATACATGCACGCAATACTTGCATTTTCTGATAATGTGTATTTATTTGTATCCAGAAATACAAATGTTGGGATCAAAATACGAATATAAATAGTATTCTAGACGCACAGCCCTACTCCTTAACACAAAGTAAACCAGAATGGATGTGATCAAAAATGGAAAGTCATCTGTGAACTTGAGAAGATGAAACACACAAGTGTTTGACTTCTGATTAGGTCAGTCTAGGGGATCACTGGGATGGCTATCTAACTTAGAATGACATACTGGTGCTAGTGCTACCTGTATTATTCAAGGCACATTGGGCACATAATTGTACTTTCATTTCACTATGACATCACAAGCTGCACTGCTAGCAATGAAATCACATACCCCTAAGAAAAACTTAGGAAGTAAAATAATTAGAAATCTAAAATTTTGTCCGTGTTCTATAAGAAAGTTCAATTTGGCACATAGTTGGCAGTATTTATGTGATTCCTAAAATTGCACTCACTTTGAAAAAAAATCCATGTGTTGTTGTGATGGAAAAAAATGTTTTGAGAGCAGTATACTGTGAGTTTAGAACAGGATTATATGAGAGGTTTGATGATGGCCTGTGATAGCCACAAATTGGTCTCAGATTCCCACCAGGTTAGTGTTCCAACTTGTGATGGCCATAGGTTGGTCCATGATTTAAGGCTGGTATTGCATGTGAGCATGGATGACAATAAAGTCACAGGACTCCTTAATGACACCAAAAGAGAGCTTGGGGGACTGATTCTGTAATCTCCCCATACAAGGTTTCCCACTGTTGTTCAGATGAACTGTTCTGTGGAAGATTATTCTGATTTTTTTTCCTTTGGAACACTCTGTCTGGCAGAGACATACATCTGTGGGCTGCCTGCATAGTACTGTCAAATGGTGTTATTTTACCAGACTTCCATGAGTTCTAAAGTCACCTGCATTTTAAGGATCCCAGGGGGTCTGTAAGCATGGAATTGATTCAGTAGCATGCTTTGTTCCACCTTCATTTGGCAGTAGCTTTTTCTTAAAAATATGCCATCAATATTATTCATTTCATCCATTTTATATTAATGTGCAATTTAGAAATTTTAGCATTTACCTGTTTTAGGCCTCACTTTAGGGATGTAAATCACAAATCTCACTTTAAATACTTACTTTACAAATCTACTTTCCACTAGTTTTGAAGTAAATCAGTGGATAATCAACCTCTCCAGAATATGATCCAATGCTCTTCCTGATTGCTTGTAAGAATCTTTGAACTTAAACCCCTGTTGTGGTCTTAATGTGAAAGGTTTCAACTCAGACCTAGTGGTATTTTCTTTAAAACTTGTAATCATAATATAGTCTCAGTAATAAGCCATCATCAGCTTCACTGTGGATATTTCGTTCCATGTATTTTAGAATATATTGGGTCAGTACATCTTCATGTCTCTCAAGCACTGCCACAGGCTTCATGAAATTAAAGAGACATTTAGGAGAGTATTAAGTGCTGTATTAAACTCTAAAGGGAGCCCCTGGGTTCCCCTACAAGAAGCTCTATAGGCTGGCTTAGGGCTCCAAGTAAAGTTATGTGAGTGCTTTTATGACACCAAAGAGACTGTTGTGTCTTCTCTGATTAGTGCCATCCACTGCCTAGATAAAAGAATACCTGGCAAGTAACTGACTGTAGCAGTGCCTTCTTTGCCTGACTCAGTCCTTGAGAAAGCCTACTCCTAGACATATGAATAAACATAGCCACATCTTCTGCTTGTCCTTCATAGTTGGAAAATGATTAGAAGATCGAAATGCATGTTTTGATAGAAAGTAGAGAATTCTCAGATGTCCAACTCTGAGGCACTGAACTTCTTAATGAATTTTCCTAGACTATAAGAATAATGACACCAAACTCTTTTTCAGTATGTAAGTTGAGCTGATTTTGTGCTTGCCATTTGTATAGGTGGAGTGAAGAAGGATATAAAATTAACTCAGAAAAAGAAAAACTTCTAAAGGAAAAAGAATCTCACCTTTCAGCTGCAGAACTGCATTCCCAATGCACAGTCTGGTTTTTTCCTATTTTAAGTAGTCTTCTTGAAAATTACCTGGATGAGGCAAATATCAGTCTTGAGTATATGCTCTGTATTTCTTGGTGGAATGAAGTTTTTGAGTGAAGAAGGAAGGATTCTTCTAAACTGCTGAAATCCCACTGCAGTTTTCTTGCTATTTAGGAAATGAGAAACCTACAGACTGTTTAGAAAAATAAAGAAAAAGCAGACAAATTCTCAGTCTGTTGGTTGAAGACATTTAGAGTATTGGTCACACGCTGTGGTGCTCAGGAAGAACTCCAGCAAGGTTATTGTCCCTCTTTCTAACTCTCAGATGAGGAATAGTTTAATATTAAGAAATTATAAAGGCACTGATGTAAGAGGCACAAAGATTTCACTGTGAGCAAGAAGAAGAAGATACCTTAAAAAATAATCTGTGTATGCAGCTAAGATTATGGGATATGGCTTGCTTTTTCTTGTTTATCATATCAAAACTGTGAAAGAGCAGCCAATGGGAAGAGTACAGTCTGCTACGGACAACATTTACAACTTTCAGTGGGTGCTTTGTTTTACAGCTTAGAAGGTAACACCAACCATCCAGATCGTGAGGCTAATGAAATCTGTCTGTCTTAAAATATTGTCTCCCTTTCCACAAAGTCAGCAGCTCTAGAGCTTCCTTGCACCTGGTTGCTTGGTGCATGGGCAGAAGAGTAATATTTCTGGATGTATGGTGAAATTTGGTGTTAAAAGGAGGTAAACAACATTCCCTTCATGAAATGACCAAATAAGGTGAGCTGTGATAAATTCATGGAGCAACATGAGACGCTAGACACTGAGACTGCAGAAGTGTTTGAGATAGCTATCTGTCTGAGTTATTTGGCAGGATGCTTCCAGTTCCAGAAATATCATTTGTTGTCAGCTAAAGGCTCATGTGTCACTGCTGTTCTGGGTGATGAATTTGCAAACCTCCAGGTGGATGACTAGGAATTAGCTGTGGGTTGAATTGAATAAGAGGACTGTTACAGATAAGAACTGCACAGCAATAAAAAATAATTTATTTCTCTTTTTTTTTTTTTAACTTCACTACTCATTGCCATCCCTGTGAAGACAGTTCTGGCTTTTGTAATTTTTATCATTTTTATTGGTATGCACAATATACCAATATGCAGTTAAGAGTTGATTAAGCAGACCATGAGCATCTGAAAGAAAAGAAAGATTACCAAAGTGCCTAAGGTGGTTTAAACTACACCCATACTTCTTGATTAGAAAGTTACATTAAAATTGTGTGGTGTGTGGTACACTTAGTTCCACATTACTGCTGGACATGGAAACAGCACAAACTGGCTACAAGTTTTTATACCCTTATTCTTGGAAGAATAAAAGATGGAGCTAGTCAGTATGCTAGTATGAGGGCCAGAAGAACTGAGATTGAATTAAACAGAAAGTATTTTTATACATTCTTAATTGCCTTGAAAATTTTGCCCTCAATACAGGAAAATATTGTCCAACAACCTTTAATTGAAGAGGGAGAATAAGATGAATGACTTTAGAACCTCCTGGGAAAAATAAAATTTAAAAAAAAAAATCCTCATAATCTTTTCTGTAACTTCAACAAGGAAGAAGTATAATGTAAAAATACTTGGGTTTGTGATTTTACATATAAATCTAAATGCTTTCATTTCACTGCTCATTTGTTTTTGCCTTCGTTGTCTACCTTGGAAGGGTAAAAAGAAGAAGTAAGTAAGAAAAAACCAAAGTAGTTGAGTAAATTCAAGTCTTGAATATAAAATTATTTGCTAAGAAACTGTTCTAAAATGCTAAAATGCAGTTCTTACATTTCACTTGGGACAGTGCAGTGAAATGTTAACTTTTTTTTTTTTATTTATGAAAGACAAAAGAATATCTGGAGGTTAATGAGGATATTCTTACTACTACAGAAGGATATGGCACATAGATATATGCAGACCACATTGTCTAGGTCTCTAGAATACTTGCATTCTGAAGGATTCAGAACCTAGAAAGCTTATCTTCCCTGACCTATAAACTTTTTCATTGGCACCCAAAGCACAGAGTAGTAAAGCACTGAGAGTGAACCAAGTAACTAGGAATAAGCAGAGGATTGCATTAAGGAACCCGCCAGCCTGCAGTTGCTTACCTTGCATTTAAATCAATGTTTTGCACAAAAGCCTGGAGTAGAATAATTGATACAGTATATCCTCTGCTTTCAGTATAAGAGCAGAAGCCAGTAGTGTCTGTAGGTTCTTTCTTGGTTAGGACAGTGGAAAAAAAGTTGAATTAAATTCTTCCAGCTTCTCTTTATGAAAATGTTCAGAAAACAGGGGCAATATGAAGGGAGTTAGCAGAATCAGTCTTCCAAGGAAGGATCTGCTGGGATTGCATGCTTTCAACAGCTCTCATGGGCAGCCATGAGCACAAGTGTAAGAAAAACATATGCTCATCATCTAAAATGGGAGTGTTCCACTTACACACTTACTCCCAGGACATTCACTCACATATGCAATTGTTAAGTAAACCTCTCAAGATGTAATGGGGGAAGGCACCTTACTGTGTGTCATTTGTCTCAATACTAACACCAAAATCAATTGATTTTGCAGAGGGTTTGCAGGATGAACCCCCTCAGGGGTAACTGTTTCCATTCTTTTATTTAGATTTGGAATATTTCTAATATTCTTACAAAATATGGCTGAAGGTCACTATTAGAGTAGACTAATTCATAATTAGAGATCAGGATATTCCATTTCAACTCTGTCATCTTCTTCTACTGCTTAAAATATCACTTTCATAAATCCATACTTCCAAGTGCAGGACTCGGAGGTTTACAGAGCAATAGATTTTACAGAGTAATTTACTAATGAGAGTCAGCAAGATCTTCAACATACGTTTTGAAACCAGAAAGTTATCATTGGCTTGGAAGACATATGAATGGACAGATTTTGTTAAAAATAAGGTTTAGATCTTTCTTCCAAACATTTCTTCTCTCTGCTTCTAATCTGAATTTTGTCAGTCCTTACAGAAGTGATTCCCCTTCCCTAACCTAAACTCAGCTATGTCTTTGATATTTCAGACAAGGGAAAAACAGGAGACTTTGAGTAACTACAGTTAACTTTCGTGTTAGGCTTTTTTTCAATTAAAAACTCACTGGAAGAACAGAACAACAGCAATGATAGACAGTGATGTTTCAAAGAACATGACAGCATTTCCATTCCTTTAGAATTGTCACTGCATTAGCTTTTGCTTGTTTGCAGGGTTTTGCTTATGACGAAAAAAAGGAACTCCAATCACATCCACTATTCATTTTCTTATCAAATACTTTGTGGAAGAGACACACATTTTTTGAGATTATAAAAAAAATTATCTCCAGAAGAGAAAATAAATAGAATTGTGGTTTTAGGCATGTTTCAACTTCAATATTTTGTAACCATTTGTCATCCAAAAGTAGTGAAAAACTATTTCTATTTAATTCTGAATCTGTTTTGTTCGTTTAATAATTACATAGACAGTCTGTAAAAGATGTCATCTAGCACAACACTGTAAAACTAGCTTTTGAAAGAATGGGTAACTTAAGAATTCAATGGTCAAAAGCCTGAAAAATACAAAATTGCTTTTTACAGTAAAATATAGTTGAAAATTGAGGAGAAGAATGAAAACAACCTCCTTCTACATGTGGCAACTATTCCATGTTTAATCTAAGTGTCACAATTGAGTTCCTGTAATGCACTATTCAAGTCAAAAGTGTTCAGCCTTCATCTCAGACCCAGGGAACAGCTGCCATGAGTAAATACTGTGATGTTTAACTTTATGAAAGGAACAAAAAAAGTCCTTTGGACACTTTTTCAATATTGTAAAACAAATTTAGGAGAAAAAGTAAGAATGTATAGGTGCACTTTTTAGTAAATTGAAATCCAAAGAAAGTCACATATTCATGGTGCTATTATATAGTGATTTTTACTCACAGGCTATCAACTATGACCTGCTACAAGGACACAAACAAGCAGGAATCTTGTCCTGCTTCAAGTGAAGTACTTTAGAAATCAGTGACGATCCTGTGTTTAACCAGTCATAAAAAAAGACAGTTAAAAGCTTGAAAAACTGTAGAAGTTATGCCTACAGCTGCCTCAGAGATAGGCAGGCCTTATCTATATCAAAATAATAGCTTTATCACTTTGCTTTTTCACCTTTAAGTTAAAATCAGTATGTGTAGGTAAGTGCCTAATTCCACGGATCCCAGACCTTTGCAGAAAGTAGCGTCCATGTTTTGAACCCACCAGAGACCTCTCCTACTGTCTTTTGGTGGTTAATCTGTATCAAGGAGATCACTAATGAAATATTTTCCAAAACCTGTGGGATATAGCTCAAGTAAATTTAAATACAAATGAGTTGTTTTGTCAACTTTGGCTTATTTGCCAGTGCCAGTGTACGTTGCTCTGAGCCTCAGGGATATGAAAGCATTTTGAAGTATGGGAATGAAAAATAAAAATTACATATTTAATCTTTGTCTGAATTGTAAATAGCTTCTAGACCAAGGGAGAATAGTAGAGATAATAATATACAATAATTATTGATAAACATTGCTTACACTACAAATTCAGCTGGACTTTGTAAGAATCTTTTCCTTAAAAGGAATAGCAGTTAGGAGAGGATTCTTCCACATTTTTCTTTTTCGGGAAATTACATTTTAAAATCCTTCATCAGGCTCCGTAATGGTGATGAAGAAGGTGAAGGTTAATGTGGTCTTTATAATTTGAGATGAAACTGACCGGGTCACTTTTTCTGCACTTTCACCATCCATCCACAGTGAGAATGTGTAGCAGTCTTCACTGCTACAGGCAACATTTAAAGATAGAGGTATCCAACCCAGTAGACCAGGTTAAACAGCAGGAAGGATGTAGGAAAAAAGACCCTGGAGTAAGAGTCCAGTTCTAAGATGTCTATGTGAATTCGTCCTCTCCTCCATGAGCCTGATTTGCACTCTTCATAACAACAGAAAAAGCTCTGACAGTCTTTCCCATCCAGACATTCATAGACACATGCATCTTCAAATTCTTGCCAATACATGGCATTGTTCAATGTGATGACTGTAGTTGGTGGTCTCATATCAAGTACAGAATAATTCTGAGGAGAGAAAAAAAAAACCAACAAAACAGACACCATAACAATTATAGAAGCTTCTATGGATGATGCAGATCAAAAATCACAGGAGCTGAGAAAAAGAGGTCAATACTTTAGGAATTCTAGTTCTAAAGGGTATCTTTCTTTCCCTCAAAAGATGCCTTTGCAGATGAATTTCCATAAAGATATTGTGGAATGGCAAGTTAAATAATTCTAGGTGTATTTTCTACTTGGGTAACTCAAGCATATATTTGCCAGTAATAACTTTTTTCACACTTAGGAGTTCATTTACCTGTCAGAATATTATTTGCAAGTTGTTTTAAACACTTGCAGGCACTATATTTAAGAATGAATTCTGAAAAATAAGGAAGATATCCCCCTTCTCCATTTAATTATAGAATGACCTTCACTTAGCATAGATGCATTGACTGCCTCTTAACTTCATCATGATTTATAAAAACAGATATGGTCACCAACAAATAGTGATCATTTTGGTACAGGTTTTAAAAATTCCATCCCTAGGCATGTTCCCTTAGTGCTTATCACACTAACCCTGCTCAGAAATAGGACACTTAGATATCATCCATCCTCACAGTACCATTCACACTTACAGACCTCTCCCTCTTCAATGTACTCCCTATTTACACTTTGTCACCTTATCTGCCACATATTTTCCTTTTCATGAAAGATGCTTTCTCACAATAGTCTCCCCTCTCATTAAGCTGCCTATTCCATCTTCACAAATGTCACTTCCTCCACTGACATCACTAGAAAAGGTCTCATCAGCTTCACTGCCTGCCTGCACTGCCCTGACAAAGCAGACACAAGCCCTGCCAGCATGGTTTTCCTCTACTTAAGGGGCCCTTCCTCTCCCTGTGCTTGCACTGAGCTTTGCCTTTGCCTGCAGGAGCATGGTGGCTGTGCACTGACAAACTGCTGGCATTCAGGAGGATGGTCTGGGCCCTTAGCTCCACAATTACTATACAAAGTACTCCGCATTTCCTGTTAAAGGTGTTAGAATGTATCTGAAAACTTTCATGCTGGATGTGAAAAATATCAGTGGAATGACTGATATGCCTCAGTGGAAATTTTTATTTTTCTATTGACTTCATTTTCTTTCTATAAATCTTGTGGTTTGACACACTGTAATATTACCCATTTTATTAAAAATGTTGGTCCATGAGCTAAGAACTTGATGTAACATCCCTCTGCTTATATGTTGGCGTTGTCAACATAGATAACTAAGTCTGAACAACTGCCCTATGGAATTCAGTTAAGTACTTCTGGAGACAATTCATTTCATCATAAGTAAGTGGCTAAAATCTCTCAGGTGCATTGTGCTGTGAACTGCAAGCAGACTGTAGTGTAGGACCAGATCATTGCAAAATCTATTTGTTGTGAATTACTTTATGTATCAGATTAGATGACAGAAATTACACCCTTATGGTCTAATCTCTCATTTTGTAAAGTCTCGGGTGGTTGATTTCAGACCCTTACAATGTGTTGCAAAGTGAAAAAGGTACAGCAAATCTTTTTATGACTTCAGCACTTTTGGAGAGAAAAAAAACTATGGCTAGAGTATACTTGGAATTCTGCTATACCACTGTGTCATATGTTGTAAATTTATTGTGGGTCTTACGAAGATTTCCTACTCAGGGACTGAAACTTTGCCATGCCTGGCTAAAATATTTAAGCAGAAAGTCTAAGTTAGATTTTTGTAAGTGAAGATAAATAAATGCTCTGGCTCTGCAAAGGAAACTTTCTCATCTGTGAATAGCCCGGGGATTTTTGTTGCTATTTTGTTATATCAACTATCTCCTCAGGACAGAAGATAAAATAAATGCCCTGATAATACAGAGAGATTAATCTGGATGTTTTAATCTCTGTCAGCTAGGAGGCGTCCTGAAACGACAAGATACCAGGAGAAGGTGGATGATCCCCACTGTGTTCTGAATGTCCAGCTGAGCTGGGGTTGGGAGGGTAGAGCACACACAGTGGGCATTAGCCCAGCCCCACCCTGGAGGTCTGCCTTGGACAAGGCAGTTCAGATGCCGTGTTAAACATGCTTAATAATATTATTTCAGACAAGGTATAAGTGTGTCCTCCAGGAGGAGAAAAAAAGGGATGGGTTTACCTGAACATGGATTTACTAAGATTAATAAATTTCACTTTTTAGGTGTTATCACTACAAGGCTGGAAGACAAAAAGATATCTTAAGAGCCAGAGACACTGCTTATTTTAGCAATTTAAGCTATAATTTGAACATGGAAATTGTTTATGTATAGAAAAAGGCCCTGCTCAGTATCTGTATTATGGTGAAAAAAAGAAAAGAGTGAGTAAAAAACTTGAAAATGCTGGAGATACTTTCCAAGCAGAACAGACTGAGTAGCTCTAGACAAAGACTGTTAAACCCTAACGTAGTTTTAACTGTGTCTCTTTTCCCTATCATTTTTAATTGGAAAAAGGAAAGTGCCAATACCCGTTCAATGTGCCCTGTTAACTTCATCTCTCAGAAAAGTCTGTCCAGGGAGTGACATCAGTAGAGAGTGTATAAATGCAATGCTTCCAGTAAACCATTCATTTTCAATGAGCTGACCTTCAAAGCTATAGAAGGTCTTAAAATACATCAGAAAACTCATGTTAGGGAAAAAAAAAATGAAAAAGGTATATAAGATTATTTGCAAAAGATAGGCTAATAACATGGAGCTAGCAGTTGTAAATGATAAACTTCAGCATATCCAAACCAAGAAATGCAAACCCCAATGTTTTAGTTCTGACTCTCTTCTTATCTGATAGTTGACCATTCAACCAGATGATTAACTGGCCTTCTGTATGCTTCTTTATGCTATATATTTGTATCTATTATAGCACGCATTCCAATTTCAGATTTCATACAAATTAGAGACACATTTTATGCTCTGCTTCAACTTTATTTCTGCAATACATGTTCCATTTGTAGACATAGTACAGCTAACTGTGTTCAACTTGTGTGCCTAAATTATTTGAAAATCTACCCAAAAGCTTGCTAAAGATTTTGCAGATATGCATAAATGAAGTATTTTCTATGAAACTTAGTTAAAACTTCATATAATTTTATGACATAACTTGTGCTTATTGCTCTTTTATAAAATGCAAAGGGGGACTGCAGTATTATATAAAACAGATGCACAAAATTTCTGAGGTAAAAATAACACAGAATATTATACACTTGACTCTTCTCCCTCCCAAATCACTTGATAAGTTCTTATAGAAAGAGGCAGTTATGTTACTCTTCCACATCTGAAAACAAACTGACCTTTTAACAAAAAGCAAAATAATATTTATAGTGAAGTCAGGGTAAATCATAACAAAGCAATACAGTTTCCTTGGGAATCAGTGCAAGCAAACATCAACCATACATTCATGCCCCCATTGCTCTCACTGAATAATGTAGTTTACTTACCATCACATGGCCAAAACTTACATCAGGTAGCTTAAATAAAGATAAAAAAATAGTTATTCAGAAGAAAATATACTTTTTTTCATACACATCTATGTTCAATAGCATTCCTTGAACCAATACTTTTGCTCATAAAACACTTTATGTTTTGTGTTGTATATATTCATCATAATAATCTGTATACTTGAAAACCACATGAAACCATAGCAGAACGCACATCTGATTTCCATACACTTAAAATCTTTATTCAACTCATTACATTTATTTATTTATCAAACAATAGCTAAGTGAGCATTTGTTGTAGTATTAATTTAATTCCAGCAATTTTGTGTGCTTTCCCTCATCTTCATTCACAAGTGTGGAAATACATCCTACTGAAAAACATGTTCATGAATTTTTAATTCAGTCTTTCTGTAGGATGGCAACTTTAGTCTGATCATTAGCGAGTTCATTTTGATTCTCTCGTGTTTTTCTTTTGGTAACACTCTTTTGCCTTTTATGTGCATTAAATTTTTACAAGAAGCTATTATAGGTTTAATGGAGTTTTCATTGACTAAGTCTTTGGCTTTCAGGGCTTTTCCTAATCCCATATTTGTTTCATCTTTTCGTTAATTAGTTCTTCATCCAATCATTTTCTATAACTCTTTTTCAATCCCTTTCTACCTTATGACATATTATTCCCTAAATTTAGCCTTCTCTCTCTTCCTCCTTCACACTTTTCCTATTTGGCTTTGATTTCTGCTTTCAAAGGCATCTAATATCTTCAATTACTGACCCTGAACACATAAGTTTTACCACTAATCTTGAGTGGAGAACCCTGTTCCTTATGTTTACACTGAGATTTTTTTTTCCTCTATTAAACTGCCCCCTCTCATTCGCATAGTCAGTTATGAAGTACATCAGACAATTCTTCTTGCATGATTGTTATAATTGATTCTAAATAAACAGTTTTTGTGTATTTCTGGGTGTTACATTTGGAAGTGGTTTTTTGGCCAAAAATACAGCCAGGTATAATGATCTCCATTTTTGAACTTGGGAACAAGCACCTCTGTGCACAGGGCCAAAATCAAGTGCTGGTTCCCAGTGGAGAGATTGAAATTCCACTTGTGAAGTTCATGAATATTTCTAGACCTGTTAAGCCATGAAATAACAATGCATTTGAATATACATTGATGTGCATATATATGTATAACAAGCTATGTAATCTGTTTTAGTGGGAGCCCTTTATGACTGCCAGCACATTAATTGGAGGACAAAAGATACATAGGTAGGTTTGCTGCTTCATGGTCAGTAGGCTGCTTGTGTTGCAAATAGACCTCACTCAGCAGGCACATAACTACTTCTACTGTTACTGCAGGTAACTTTTCCATCAACTTCCAGGGCAGATCACACCAGAAACTGGGAAAATCTCAGAGGAGTGGAGCATAATGGGATTACAGGCTATCACTGATTAATTATCCACATTCTGAGCTGTGCATGAAAAGAAATTTAAATACTTCCATCTTACCGACTTTTTCTTTTTAGTACAGCTTGGTTTTTTGCAACTTGAGTAGTAGTTGAGTGTAGCATACTCCATCAGAGCAGCAAAGACAAATAGAAAGCATACAGTCACAAACAAATCCATAGCGGTGACATAGGAGACACGGGGTAATGACTTTCTTGCAATGGTACTCAAAGTTGTCATGGTCAATACTGTGGTGATGCCTGTAGAAAGAGAGTTGATTTAATTATATGCAACATCACTTCTCCATGTCACAGAACAATCTTTGGAAATAAACATAAAAAGCAGTAATCCAGGCTGTACTCCAGTAATTAATTAATTTCATTTAGCAGTATTAAAAATTAAGGGTAAATAACATCAGTAGAGCCAATGTTATTTTGTAAACAAAGATTTGCTTAATTATTTTCATCTTTGCAAGAGTGACATTCCTATGCCTCTCAATATGCTTTTCCTCATCTCTTCCTTTCCTGTTCCCAGTTAGCTTGGAGACGGGGGTGAGAGAGAAGGAGAAAATAAAATATTTTAAGAAAATCATAAAGCAGAATTTCCTTGGGAATCCTCCACTGCTATTTTCCTTCTGAGTAAGGGGACTCAGTGTCACTTGCTCAGTCTGAGTAAGACTCTCGTACAAACTTCAGATGTAACATTAATGAAAAGAGCCTTTGTTATTCATGGAAAGTATCACTTCTTCGATTGATTCAATAATAATTAATTGAATAGGAATTATTTTGTGTGAGATATCTAAAACAATAAAAACAGCCCTAGAATGAAATCTATGCTATGTCAGTTATTTAACTGCTATTAATTAATACAATTTCTCTTTGTTCCTTAGGAATAGAAGGCTTTTCATCCCCACCTTGGACTGATAATCATTTGTTATGAACTGCATGTCTTCTGATAGAAAAAAACCAAAACTTCTCAATGGCTTAGGAAAAAAATAAAGCTCTCGCTCAAATACATCTCAAGAGAGAACCTGCTTTACAAACAACATAACCATAAGGTAATCTTTCTTTTTTATAGCTAAAGTGATACTTCACAATGGTCCACAGTGTTTGAACTGTCAAGGACTGACTGAAATTATGCCTTATAGTAAAATTACTTCTGACAAAGAGCACTCTGGAGAGACAGAAGTGTCTGTGGATTACTTTTGACTATGTTCTCTTTATGAAGGATGGTCTGAATCTGCTTTGTAAGGTTTGATAGAAGATACAGTGATTCACAGGAATAACCCTCTCCATTTAAACTAACAGAAATTCCTTGGAAAAGCCAGAAGGCAAATTACTGCTCAGGTCTCGACCTTCTTCTGCAATGAATAATTAATTGAATTCCTAAAATATCCATTACCCAGAAGCAAACAAAAAAAAGTTTCTGAAAAGAAGCAGAAGTGAATATTCAAGATGAAAGCAATGCTGATAGGAAGTGGGAAGTGTGGACTTCGTGTGTACCTCGAACATCTAAAAGATATTGGGAAAATATTTCCATTTCCTGACACCTGTGCCACCTCCCAGTATAAGCAGATGTGGCTGAAATGATCCAGCAACCTCTTCAGACCCCTCAGCATCAGTTCAGTAGCTAGTCGATGCTTTGAAAAGCTCCAGAGACGAAGACTGTGCTTAGGCATTTATCACAGTCGTCAACGGCAAAGATGTCCAATTGCAAAAGGTGTTGACTCACTGGCCTTGATTTAGTCCTTATTAACTATAGGCTAATTAGTCTTTCTGTATGTCCTTGGCTCAGGCCTTGGGAGTCACTAACTTCGAAAGAACTGCAGCCAGACTCTGGCATATTCTTCAATATTAAATGAAGTTCTTTAACCCTTACTAACCCACATTTAGATTTCTAACACAAATTTGTCCTTTTCAGAGCCACATGTACATGCACCTGCCTTCAGGTATTTTGCTACCTTTAGAAGATTCCTCAAAACCTATAGAGTTCTTCCAGTACAATATACAGTGTCCTGTTTACCTGGACTCAAATGAAAGTTTTCATTTCCCACTCATGCTATGACAGGACAGTTTTAATTAAAAGGCTAAAAAGAAATAAAAGAGAGAAAAAAAGCTTGCAGTGCTCAAAAGCATTTTTTGAAATGCGATATTCCTGCTGAATGGTGTGTTGACAGTGGACTATTTTTCCTCAGTTGTTACTGAAATAGAGGTATAACTCTGCATTATCTGTGACAAGAGTACTGTGCAGGTGTCTGTAATGATGACCAGCTTCCCAAGTGACTATGGACAGGAAGGCAGAGAAGTAAAAAAATAATTACTATTAGCCTCTGTGCTTAAGTATTTAAGTCCTCAACTCAGCCTGAGTCCTATGCCCATGCCCTAAGCTCGAACGTGAAATGCCAGCTCAAATCATGCTTGAGACTGGATTCCAGCTCACACCATTATCAAACATTGAATTTTTGAAATAATGAAAAATCTACATATCAATTTTATATCTAACACACCAGCACAAATTTTCAAATATTAAAATGAATTTATGGGGAGACATACAGAGAAGAAAGAAAGATTGTGCACCAGATGATAGTTTTGTATTCCTATATATTTGCAAGTCAGAACATAGGTATGTATATATGAATAACATGCAGCATCATTATTTCCAAACATAATACCTAGACCCCATACCCTTAGCTCATTTTATCTCTCATGCTAAGAAAGTTCAGTTTGTTGAGTGGTTTGAAATGCAATAAGCCTTGCCAGATGAAATTGTTAAGTCTCTCACTTTGCAGAGTCACGTATGGCAGTGAGTTTTGCATCTGTTATTGAAATTCACAGTGCTCATGAACTGTCTGTTTCAACAGAATTTTAATATCAGCCAAGGACAGTTTTGAAGTATTTTGAAGATCTGACTTTGGAATTTTCAGGTAGAAAGTGCGACTATGAGCTTACAAGTTTGTGTATAAATACAGTTTTGTGCTGTTACATTCTATGAATAAATCCCATACCAAATAAGTTATTTGATAAAACAGAAAGGACTGTCTGGGAGATCAAATGATACAGATATGCATAATTCATTAAATACTTTAACCTCTAGATCGTTGGGCTAAACAGTTGTTTAAAATCATTACTGTTTGAAATCTGCTTACTGGACAACTGTGTGCAAAGTGAGGTCGCAGTAGTTTCAGTGTTAGAAGCTCTTTGGTCAGCAAGACTAAATTTTTCTTATTTTCCTGAGGGTAAGTTGGTGCGACACTGAAGGAAATGTCTCCTACTTTCACATATGCTATAACTGGGTTATAAACTTAATTCTCCACCTTTCTTGTCTGGCATCTGTTTTTTGAGAACTTTCTTGGTTTTCTAGTGAATGACCTTAGGATGAAATGGCAAGAAAACCAATGTTCATTTTTTTATTAAACATCATCTGTATCTTCTTTTACATCAACACATTGCTGGCCTTGATACCCACTGTATCTTTTTAAACTGCAGTTTGAAGTTGCTCTGTAGTAACTGCTTGGTCCTACTCCATATACCCGTTTTGAAAAAAACAGGGGGAAACTGGGATGAAAGCTTAAGTTTAATCTAATTCCCTTCATCTTCAAGGAAAACAACTTATTCTGTTCCAGTTCATAACTTTTCTTCCGACAGTTGCTGGCTGTTCTTCACTACGAGAAGATCCTTTTGATTACTGGAGACAAGTAGAAACTGCAGAGAGCCTTTTTTTTTCTTCTCTTGAATGAAGAGCAGAGTAACCTGGGATCACAAAACATAGTTCTCATCCAACACTCAAATTTTACTTCCCTTTTCCCACTTAATCTTCAGGTGGCCTGGAGTTAGTCTCATTGCCTCTCTGGATCTCAGTCCTTCAAAGTGCATGTGAAAAGGGGAGTATGATGCCAGTTTTTAATGGGCACTTTGATGCCTCTGAACAGTACAGCTGAAAGAATACTTACGGCCCCTAATATTGGGTTATACCCTAATTACCTTTTTTTCCCCCAGCACAGAAGTAGTTTTTTACTTAGCATTGTTCAAAAAGGAGTAAAAGCTGTCCTTCGTGTGTTCAAAAAGGAGTAAAAGCTGTCCTTTGTGTAACTGTAAGTAGTTGCCAATAGCTTAGGAAATTGTTATTAATTAATTTCAGAGAGAGAAATATTTCCGTGGTGCTAGCCCGTTACATAAATGCAACTATACTTGGAGAAGGTTTGGTGCAGAGAGTCTACAATTAATTTCAACTAATTAGTGGGAAAATTTCAGCAGTTTGCCTTTGGCTGTATTACTCATAATTTCACCATGTACCACTATCCAAATGTGGATGTGTGCAGTTGCTCAGACCGATTTATAAGTTGCATTATACAAGCAGACCTACAGTAAAATGGGAACATCTGCTTACTGCATCCCAGGAGTCAACAGGCCATTGCTGATTTGGGAGCAACAGGACTCCGTGCACAAAAAGAAATGACTCATGTATATATTATTTTTTTGTTATTGGACTTTATTTATAGAAAAGTTATATTTTAACCTAGAAATTTAGTTCTTTGTTGGAGTTTTAGGGGTGAGTCATGATATCCATTCAATGTAGTCTTGGAACATCTCATTTTTATGTTCTTACTTCAATTTTTTGACCTCAGTATCTGAACACATTTTTTGTCTGAACTTCCTGCTGGCTGAGGGGGTGAAGCAGGGAGAGTCACACTGTAGTGATTAGTAATCTAATCTACTTCTGTATCTAACTGATTAGAAAACTCAGCTGTGTGAAGTAGGGAACCAACTTTAGGAACAGGATATGAACACTGCTTATGGTAAATTAGTAATGCAAACTGTTAGATGTCTTTTGTTTCTTTACTCTTATGCATTAAGAAGGGTAACCCAAAAGGATGCTGTGTGACTCTGCCCACTCATGAGGCTTCAGATTCCCTATTTAAAAAGATTGAGCATGGTCAGTCTTTCTTTATCTCCCCTTAGTGATCCAATTTACGAAGGAGTTCAGCAAAGAAGTACACTAAAGACCTATTGCTCAGTGTTCTGACTGTCATAGCCAAGTCTACACAGCCAGGAATAAGCAGCTGTACAGCTGCTCTGTGGTCATTTTTGCTGTTCTGAAGGTCACAGAATAACCATCAGTCTTAGGGTCCATCATGTTACTGGAGCCACATTGTAATGGCACCTCGGCATTCACATGAAAGGAGCGAGTACTGAATATTCATTTTTTTATAAAATAACCTCAGAAATATGGATCCACATGGTAACAAACTCCAGCAGAAGGATAGAATGAATAGCTGGGAATGGCAACCTCTATACTTGAAAACAGACCTGTAAACCTTGACATGGTCTCTCCTTTTTTCCTACACTGGTAGATTTCTGAATCAATTCATATTGGCAGACCTGGCAACCACAACCTGAGCTAAGATGGTTTTTTTTCCTTCCTTTAGGATGTATACCTACATGTGGCAGTTATATAGCCCTATATCCTTGATGCTGGTTTTCAAGAATAATTTTGCAAGTGTCTAAGTCAACATTTCTAAGGGTATCCTAAAGCACATTGTCAAAATGGACATGCTAGTCCTGATATGAATGAGCTTCTGGATAAATCATAGAGCTTCAGCATAAATCTCCACAATCTATGAAAAATATCAATACACCCAGTGTGGAGCTTCACTTCAAGCATGCATGCTAAAACACTTTGCATGAGTTAACACTATTATATCCCACAGTCTTCTGCATATATGACATAATGCCCTGTGGGGGAGAGTTTCAGAAGGGAAGGAAGCCAACAGTGCAACTAATTAATTCTTTAAAAATGTCACTAAAATATCATAGTGAGAACAAGGAGACAGACATTAATACAAGAGTTTTATGCAAAATAGGTGGCAGTGTCATCCAAAGGGTCAGGCTAGTATCCTTTTAACTCTTTAATTTCTTCTTGTTACAGGAAGAAAACCAGAGGTTTCAATGATAAGTAGATCTGGGTCTGCAAGACATAGTAGCAGTAATCCAAAGTGTATAGGTAGTGGTCCCTTTGAAAGGAAGCTGACATTTTCAAATGGTGTAGGAACATCACAAAGACAGCAGAAAAGGGAAATATTAACAACTTACCTAATGCTGTTCTTGCTGGCGTGGCATCTTTTTTGATCCAAAAGGATACCCAGGAAAGAACAACTGTTAATATACAGGGAATGTATGTTTGAATAGTAAAGTATCCCATTCTTCTACTTAAGTCAAAGTATATAGTCATGACTACGTAATCACCTGCAATAAAAAAAATAAATTGGCATTGTGGTGGGATACAGATAGTTCACTGACCCGCTAATATTTCAAGCTTCATAAAAACAGTGTATATGAAATATTTTTTAGTGTTTCAATGGCATCTGCTCAGTAATGTTCTTGTGAAATTTAAGTAAACTTTGCCATTCTAATTTCCTTAAATTTTAGGTCTCTGTAGAAATTATGTATTTGGACAGGCAGAGGCTGTCAGTAATGATTTTAGATGACTAAAGTTTTGAAAGGCATCTTGAATTTTCAAACATGTTATTTCTGGATGGCTTCATGACCACAAACATGAAGCTACTCTCATACACCAGATCCTGCAACTAAGGTGCACAGAATCCTTCCTTTTGCAGGCTATGGCTTCTGTGCCCTAGTTTCAGGTCTGAGTGATTTCTGTTATCTTCTTTTGAGATATGAATCAGAAATTAGGGGTCTTTATGGCAGGTATAGCATGCATATGAATATGCCTTTGCAAAAGAAGTCATTTATAGACACTAGAACCTCAATACTGGTGAGAAACTCTCTTTTTGTCAGCATTCCTCCATTCTGAAACAGTCGCAGCCATTCTTGATACCTGTAAATCTTCAGGCGGTCAGTCTGGATAGAGTTTATTATTCTGCTGGATACTAAAAATCATAAAATCAAGAGCTCAGTAAGAAGGCTGGTTTATCTCACATTATGTGACTTTTTTCACGGTATCTCTTCTGCTAATCCTTGTGACTCCACAGGGGATAAAAATCTGTCCTTCTCTCTCTCCTCCGCAGCGGTCCCTGACCTTATCACCCCAGCTCCACAGACATTAACTATCCTTCTCTCTCAGAGAGTCACAGTGATTAAGAGTAATGAAACTAAGCTGTGAACAATTTCTGTACTTTGCTTGAAGTATATTACCTCTGTTTCAGATGTGTGAAAGAGTTTAAATGCCTAAGAATTTTTAAGAGCTTTTGTCTGACTGCATCAGACTTGGCCTAATAAACTATATAGCTTGTTGTTACAAACCTTAACTTTCCAGAGTATGACATTTACAGAAGGCAACATTTGCAATAGCTAAGTAGCTACATATTGTTATGGCAATGTTACAGAACACACAGATTAATCCCCCAAGGAATGTACATACAACCTATCCAAGTAGAGGCAAAATGGGTTTATTAGTTGAGGCAAATTAAAGCTTAATCTTTTAGTAACAGAGAGCATATAAACAAATGCATTCAATACAGTGGGCAATTTGACTATAGCTAAATATTACATGGAAAAGAAATTAATTCAGTAAGAATAACTTTCATCCAAAGTATCTCTGAAGGCACTGTAAAATTGATGAATTATCATAAGCTACATAGGTAAAGGTAAATAAAAATCTGATAGTGGGAGCTGGAGGAAATTTAAAGCAATATGCCAAAAGAAAAGGTTTCTATGTGTTAAGCCCATCAGTTTGAGATCGATATATTTAGAAGAGTTTGATAACCCTGGGAGTGTTTCCATAATGCCTTTGTTAGATGAATGTGTATATTTGGACAAGTATTGTGCCAGTAAAAAATGTGTGAGCCCAAGAAGTTGGACAGTAATTTCAGAAGACTTGTGTATTTGCCATTATGGAACAGAGCTTTAATAATAGAGCTCACTACTTTTACAAGTAGGAAGTATTGAAGTACATCTCAACATAGTGAGTTGTGTGGGTTTTTCTACAGGAGAAGGGTTATTTTCATTCCACTAATCCCCAGCACTTCTCTCCATGCAGGAATGGCACCAGGAAACTGATGTGAGTTAGAAACCATAGGTTCTGCAGCTTATTGTTAGACTGATTTGCTGCACTGAAGAAAGACTTACACTACAACAACTGAAACAATTTCATAGAGAGAGGTGTAAGGAGTCAGGCACCGTTTAAACCAGTACTTCTACAGACAGCAACCAATCAAAAAATATGGCAAAAATCTTAAAATGAAATCAAAGACTCTATAGGAAATGCAAAAAGCCTTTACCTTTTTCGTACTTAGTTACTGTATCTAGAGCTGTGCATTTATGGATAAACTGCTTGAAAATGGTATAAAGTCAAGCAATTTGCAGACTTCTCATTGTGTACAATGATACACCCAATTCCAGTCAATGATACACCCAATGACACAGGTCATAATGGTCAGATATAGTGTAATCTTGATACTAAGCAATGAAGAGTAGGAGTAGATACTGGACCATAAGATACTTGGAAAGTAAGGCAGAGTCTGTGCTTACAAGGTTGTTTACTGAAAGAAACCTGATAGACTGAGAGTGGGAGAAAATGATTGTTTCTTACATGATGTAGAGAGTCCATCATCACATTTAGTCACGAACTGATTTAGTGTCTTTCAGGCAGGATTAATTTCCTGTGATTTTAAGGTAAATTCTACAGATGATCTGCACACTGTGGCCTCCATTATACACTTAATTAAAAGAAATCGGTACTTTCAGTATACGTTTTTTCTTGGATTTAGAGGTATATCTTAGAAGGTGAATGTATCCAAAACATCTAAGTTTCTCTCCTGTGATTAAAAAATGAGAGTGAGTTTTTCCCTCCTTTGTTTCATAGTTAATGTTGATGTCTTCTTTCTCTAGGATATGCACAGTTCCTTCCTTCCTTCCTTCCTTCCTTCCTTCCTTCCTTCCTTCCTTCCTTCCT